>CM055189.1:27192456-27524956 GCA_029224185.1 Karalla daura
TTAAATTAGCGTGTCCTGCACAGACATAACAATAATTAGGCATCAAATAATATTTTAATTGCTCAAACGTTTGTCGGTGGCCAAACTTCTTCATCTTTCTAACCGAGTCCACTAAGCTTTTGTCATTCAGCCAGCTCTGAAAATACCTTCTGCCTCAAGGCTTTGGACTGCCGCATAATGTGCCTGTGCTGCTTTGGCCATGTATGTGCACGTTACGGTGCAGTTTCGTCAACCACTAGGAGTCAAATCTCGCTCCGAAGATGTGAACTACATAGATAAATAAACACTGAAATGGACTTCGCTGAAATGCAATCACCAACGTAAGGTTAGCATGTTACTGGCAGTCCGAGAAGTTGAGACTACCCGTCCTTTAAATCAAGGGAAATGTTCTGAGAAAGACACAACAAACTGGGAGTACGATTCGGAAAGTGCCCTGAACATGCAGCTGATTGACATCAGCGAGCAGCAACTTCTCTGACTCACTTTGAATAAAACTGGTACAAGTCTGAATAAAATACCTACTATATCAAGGAAAGGGCATTTGTGTTTTTTATTCCAAAATGTCACAAAAAATTGGTTTTCGAAAAAGAATGACTGCTTCGTATACCTGCTCAAAAAGCCGAGCATGGCCAGTCATAGATAGAATAATAATAAACAATAAGTGACTGAGCAAGACGCTATTAATCTTTTCACCTGACTCCATTAAGACAAAAGACCAATGCCACACGCTGGGCTGAGTGCACCTGCCAAAATGAGACGGGCAGTTGCTCAGCGTCACGTCATACTGTGCTCCAAGTGTGCTCCACTGTGCTGACCAACTGCTGCTCTCGGAGCATCTCTGCCCCCTGCACTCTCAGCGTCAATTCAAAATTCACTGTCGTTACTTTTGTGTTTGGCGGGTTGTTCGGTCATTTGTTTGGTTGGTTGGTTTTGGCCTGATTGAAACGTTTTCCAAACAAATGTTTGTTTTTGTTTTTTTTTTTCCCATCAAACTTTGCTGATAAATACCAGCGAACACTGCAAAATCTGACACGTCCACAACTGCTGCATGATGCTTTCATGTCAATATGTATCATGCCAACCTAAATGTATTATTATTACTATTATTGTTTATTTAATTAAGGTAGTTCTGTGGGTGGGGGAGGGGTGGGTGGCGTGGATTTAATCAATGTGAATACAGTCTAGGGTACATTCTTCAATCCTTTCTGTCAAGAGGAAGGTCCCACCGGGTTACATTTTCTGCCCTCAGCTAGGAAGCCACTTAGATGTCACAGTGGCTGTGTTATACTACAGAATGTTCCAAACAATCTGAATGGGAAATGTGTATATATGTTTCCTGTATGCCACGGTATCATTGCTACTTGGTTATGGATAATTGGCCATTAAATTACGAATTTATAGTTGGTTGCACATTTGTAGCATTAGGGGCCTTTATTTTACCATGCCTTCTTTATTTATTAATGATTTGTTTTTATTGCCAGTGGTTGTTTTGCAAGTGCTCTTCTTTGTACTGTGTGACATTAGAGAGGGGTGAGGCTGTTGCGCTGCTGATTGTCTGACTCCACAAACTTTAAATGTAGCCAGTGTCTTGCAAAATAACTGCGTTGCGCTGCCATTGAGCCATATCCAATGTAGCCGCATTAGGCAAGCAGACAACGTTCATTGAAATTACAGGGCCAGAGTCAAACTGGATGTGAACCCCCAGCAAAAAGAATAAAGACTGCCGCTGTGAGCCGGCTCTTCTGCAGAGGCTTCTGCAGAGGCACTTGCGAGGTGGTGACTCATTAAGGGAGAGTAAAAGTTGCTGTCTGGTCATTTACGTGCGCCACAATGCCCACTGATAATTTCACTCAGTGACACACCAGGGAGCAGTTAGTGTTCTTAATGGGGGGTTTGTTATCTCAGACGGTGAGAGCAGCCTCATAAAACCATTGAAGGTCTGTCTCTCAACATCTCCTTCCACTGGTGAGTGGACTCAAACAGGTACATCTTTCAGTGGAACTTAAAAGACCGCCTCAGCCAGCCAATATTAAGGAAGTGTGGTAACGGAGGCACAGCCAGAACTTGCACTTCCCCAGCCTGTCTGAATAATTACATTATTAATACCCTGTGTGAAGATTATTCCAAGTAACGTCACTGACAGGATAGTGGTAGCAGCTACAGAATAATATGCAAATTACAGCCATTTCAAAAGGAGCCAGACAACAGCATTAAACAAAGGATGTGAAATGCAGCTTACACAACACGGCCAGGGACCCTCATATCTCTGCTGCACAATTAATATAAAGGAACATCTCCGTGCACCTAAAATTACTTAATAACCATGTAGATTAGACAAGCGAGAAAGATTGCTTTCATTGAAAAATCCATTTTATCTTTCCTTGATAATGTCCTAAGTCTATTGTACAGGCGTCTAATGAAAAGGGTCAGTTATCTAAATGGCTTATTATTCATAACAATTGGTGTGCAAGGATTAAAAAGAACATTTGTGCTTCTGGAGCATGCTAATTAATATAGCACTGAGGGATAAGAACTGTAAAATTAAAATTTTATCTCAAGCAGTATTTTGTTACACACGCTGAATCACTCTATGAATTTGAGTGTGTGCTACAGTGGGCGAGAGAATGAGAAGGACACCTACATTCGGCTGTCGGGGATTATCTTGTGTCCGTCTTTGTACCACGTGACCAGGGGTCGAGGGAAAGAAGCGAGGGGAGGCTGGTTGATGACAGCCGCTCGGCCCTGAGTCACTGTCTTCCTCTGCTCCTCAGCAGAGAAGTTCCCCATAACTGGAGGAGGAGGAGGAGGAGGAGGGAGAGAATGGAGAGGTGTGAAATTACAATCAGCCAGGAAGGATTTTAATACAAGTGCTTCAAATCACTCCTGCTGGAGAGAGCAGCATTAAGGCCTGGTCTGTGCAGAAGACTGCACGGCAAAACGAATCGCTTCTCCCAAAATACTACAAAAGTGACACATCCACTGTAATCATTCAGTTCAAATGAGAGCAAAGAACAGTAAACAGTGGATTGTGGTGTGACTACTGGGCTTCAACATTTAATTTACACCCATGGGACAATCATCATTACCCTTCACATGCTTTACATGTATTAAAAATACGAGTCTCAATAAGTTTCATGTTCAATCATGGGAGAAGAATACCTCATTTTCATATATTTGTATCAACCTTTTTGGAGTGAAAAACAAAACAGGACTGATAGTGAGTTCTTCTACTCATAAGGTCACTTTTGCTAATGGCGTGACAATGTACTTACAGGCCACCTGCACCTCGGTCCTCCTGTGTATGAGTGCTCCCATCCTGTTCCTCACCATACACTGGTAAAGGCCAGCATCGGTCCTCCTAAGGGACGGGACAGACAGCCTGCAGAGGGACAGGAACACACACACTCTCCACATTAGTGCTCCTTCAGTGTTAGCACTTGTATGCCTACAGTAGCATCTGTTGAGTATGAAGATGAGTGACAGTGGAAAGGGTAATGTATCACCGTCGCCGTTGTCGTTGTATTGATGAATGCTGAGCTTTATTCCATCAGCTCCAGGCAGTCACATTTAAAGTCATCCTACAGAAGCGTACTCTGGGAAACAGCTTTTAAAGTATGAGCAGTGATCCACGGTTGAATTCATCGTGTTGCTTCTTTTTTTTTTTCATGGAGTGTTTCAAAAAGGCGCATCAGTTAAAAAAACGTGGCAAGCGTCTCTGGAGAACCTCCAAACAGAAATAGGGCAGAGGTGTGCGCATGTGGACGCAACCGACAATGAACACCTTATGACAATGGATCTGATCTGTTTGTCAAAGTCCCCCAGTGCCGAGAGGAAAGGCGAGTACAGTGCCTCTGCGGGTCCACGTGCGTGTGTGTACACAGCACGGGCAAGTCTTGAGCACGCTTTTTTCAGAGATGGGACGTTAATGGGGTTTTAATGGACTGTGCTTCACTGATGGGAAGCTTGGCTTAGCATCGAGACCGGCGCACGCATGCTGCACGAGTGCACAAATGCACGGACACACACGCACATACACAGACAGACTCGTCCACACAGACACACACCCACACACACCCACACGCACGCACAAAGAGTATAAAACTGGACATCACTTTGGGGCTCATTATGCATACTGGGACAGCCAACTATTTAACTCCCAGGCTGTCACTGTCTGCTGCCAACACATACAACTCACACACCAGTGCACGCATCAAAGGCACGCACAATTCCATTTGAATCGGGAGTGACACGTGACAGCACGGCTCTCATCCCAAGACAGATTTTGATACTGGACACTCCTGAACACCGCATCTCTCTCCGCGTCTGCATTCCATTAGGCTTTTTGATAAGCGTGTGTGCAATGGAGGTGTCCCTGAATTTCCTTTTAAATTCAACACAGTTTCCCCTCACATTTCTCACCAGGTGCGGGGTGCAAATCTGACACATCCCAGTCGGCGCGATCATCTCTCCGTGGATTTTTCAGCCCGTTTAAAAGTTCCCCATGCCATTCAAAGCAGGGACGGATTTCAGTCAGGTTGAACACTAAAGACTGCTGGGGCGAGACCAGGCTGCTTCTTTAAGCGTCACCAGTGCAGGGCCAGTAGCACTACACTGTCTGTGTCCAAAGGACACGTCATTCCACCTTACACTTGCTCGTGCTTAACATGACGAAATAATTAGTCATGGTCTGTTTCCTAAGAAACAGATGCCCCCACCCACCCACCCCGACACACACACTCCATTGATTCTCCTACTGCTTTAGCTTGTGTTCTATCTCATACCGACACAATGAGCGTTCTTTGTGAATAGCAACCCTATTAGCTGTAAATATGATCAGACTTCTCAGAGAAGGCAGCAACCTCATCAGTCACTTGTCTTATGGCATAAATAGAAGTCACAATGTAGAACTTGTATCAGCCACAGCTGATGCTGAAATTGGGAAATGGCCACTCCGAGGAATATTTAAGTGATTTCTCACTGTCCACTAAAACCGAATAAGAGATTAAAAGACTGAATGAGACAATAGGGAGAGGAGAGAATTTGTGCAGAGGGACAGATTCTGTAATTCTAGCTGCAACAGGTTTTTTTGTTTTTCTCAAGAACACTTTGATCCAGTCAAAGGAAGCAGTGGTTAAAACAGACCAGTTCTTCATTTGGGGTTAATAACCAACTCTACCTGTCTACATTCAAACCGACCGCGTGCCGCCCCACAATTTGATAGGAACACACACCTGCACACGGAGTCAGTGTAGCCTGCCAATTCAGCACAATCCTGCCCTAACCAGGCTACAGCAAACTAGCCAGAACGCTGAGAGCAGTCCAGAGCTCGGCGATGCCTCCTGGCTCCAGCAACAACTGCCTACAAAATGCTGGCTCAATCTCACCCTCGCTCAGTGTGTACGAGTTCCCAAGATTCCCCCCATTTCTGAATGATGTGAAAAACAATTTTGTTTCACAGCTGCAGTTTTGCCGAGAGGGATTGCTTCGCTCTTACCAACCAACACACAGGGAGAGAGGGGCGTGGGGGGGGGGGGCAGAGAGAAAAGCTGAGGAGAAAGCTCAGACATATTGATTGGCTTGCCTTTTCTTCCCCCGATCGTGTACTTGTTTATGGCACTAATGTAATTATCATTCTATTCAAGCCTATGGATCTCTCTCAGCCATCCGCTTTACAGACGTGGGCGAACAGGTGTATTGTTCTCAGGTAAAGGGACAGAAGCAGAGGGAACTCGCACAGAGATCTATGACAAATGTCAGACATGGGAGCAGTTGGTGACAACTGACCTGTACTGTGGTGTCCAGTCAGTGATGTTGCTGTTGTTGAGAGTCCAGCGGTACTGCAGGGGCCAGCTGCCTCCAGCCAGGCAGGTCAGCACCAGCCTGTTCCCCTCCAGCAGCAGCTGCTGCCGCACTCCACCCCCCTGCAGGTACGGCGCTACCTCTGAAGACACACACACACACACACACACACACACACACACACACACACACAGACGCACACATTCACACACAGAGAGCAAAATGTGTTTCAGTTATTCTTTGAAAAGCTGTGCTATTCATCCGTGGACAATGGAGCAAATTTTATCTGTACAGTCATCAGCACAAACATGAAAAAAAGGATTCAGGATTCATGCGCTGTCACTTGCACAAAGACTGAGTTGAATAAAAGAGTGACACCTTGATTTCATTCTATTTGCCTGCAAGCTGGAATTGGCCTGTTCTGGAACGATTTAGCAAACCTGGAGGCCAATAAGAAAACAAATTTCACATTTTCCAGTCATCCTGCGTCGAACGAACTCATCAAAACAAATGTTAATGCATCTGCTACAGCATTAATTTATTACGATTTAACATATTTATCGGTGCGTGTGTGTGTGTGTGTGTGTGTGTGTGTGTGTGTGTGATGGAGAGAGAACGACAGAGTGAGAGAGAGTGAGGATGGGGGCGGGGGGGACTCATGTAACAGGATTTAGGGACTTGCTTTGGATAGTCCTCACTCCATTGGTCAGGTCCATCAAAGCATCCCGCTCCCTGCAGAGCGCGGCGATAAAGCCTACAGTCTCGCAGCATGAGATGCAAAGCATCCTCTCCAAATATCTGCAGCAGAAAATCAACAAAAGCTACAGATCTATTTGTTCTCACGACACACGAAGAAATGATAGATTGATTCGCTTGCGACTTCTGAACCCGGCAACTGCCCGAGCTGATGAATTGAGACAAACCCTAAAGGGCAAAAGAGGAACATCATATTCCACATATAAAACGCTCTGGCCTTTTGTTTTCGGCGCAGGCCCACACACTAGCAGGATGTGCATCGAGGTATGCATCATCATGAGGCCATGTCCTATTTCCCAGCATGGATGTGCATCAATGATGCAGAAAAGCAGCAGCTCAATCATATTTACTCCATGGAACAATGCACAGTGCCCCGACTTTCTCTAGTGTCTGCATGGAGCATCTGCTCTGTGCCAGCCACTGAATTATAGCGAGTGCCTGTTTTGGGCTTTCCACAAGGATGAAGGTCAGACTCCAGCCATTTTCAACCCAAAAATCAAAACGGACTTCAATGCACATGTATGTGACTGATTGTTGTGCACTATGCGCCAACCATGCTTCTTCACCCCCATTTCTCTTTCTCACTACCTGTCCGAGTGTACATGTTTCTTTGCCAAACCACCGCGGCGTTGTTCCATCTTGGAGTTGCAGAAATAGCACTGCATTGTGAGCCACAACTGCCGTCTGAACAAGGCCAGCCAGTCTCGGCTCTTGGGTCAGAGCTGTAGCACAGCAACTAGTGCTGCAGCCTAGCCCCACTGCACAAAAGCCAGCGTCTAGGTTTGAGCCGTACAGTGGGGGCAGGACCAGGGAGGTAAAATGAGATTTATTAAACCCTTCAACTATTTACGCACACATACACGCACAAACTGGGTGAGAGGGGGCAGGCTTATCTGCTTGTTACAGTACGTATGGACAGGTCCGTAACTCTGAGGCAGAGTTTTAAACTCTCTCTTTCTCCCCTTCCCTTGTCAACTCAATCTTCTCTCCTGCCTTTTCAACTTTTTCGCCTGTCTTTCCCTCAGCCATCTCACTTCATCTCTGTTTCCTTCCTTTTTTCTTATTCTCACTGGATGTCTCATGGCCACCTTTCTCTCCCTGACTCTTTCTCTTTCCACTGTTTCTCCCCCGCCATAGCTCTTTGAGATTGATAGCTGCCTGCTCGGTGCAAAAGGAGGGAAGTGTTCCATCTACTAGAGATTTATATGGGTCCGTGGGTGTTTGTGTGTGTGTGTGTGTGTGTGTGTGTGTGAGAGAGAGAGAGAGAGAGAGAGAGAGAGAGACAGAGAGAGAGAGGGAGAGAGGGAGAGAAAGAGAGACTGAAGCAGAGCATGAGTGTGCATGTGAGTATGAGGATTTATTTGGAATATTCCAATTCTAGAGACGATGGCTGGCAATGCAGACTCCAATGTCATACTGCTGACCAGCACTATAACTCACCACTGCCTGCTTCTGTGTGTGTGTGTGTGTGTGTGTGTGTGTAAGAGAGAGAGCGACAGAGAAAGAGAAAGAGTGAGGGCAGCAGCTTCACCAGCAAAAAGGCTGGCACACACACAGTCTTTCTAAATAGGATGAGAGAGGAGATGTGAATTTGTTTTACCTGACTCCATCCTTTTCACTTCGGTAGACCTTTCTTCATACTTCCATACTTACTCCTTCATATGCTTTAGAGTTACAGTAAGCGTCCCTCTCTCCTCCACTCTGTACATACTACTTTAAAAGTAGTCCATTAGGCACTCCTTATAGAGAACCAGTCTCCATGTGAGCAGGACAAGGTCAACTGGCAGCGTGTTGAGCTCTCTAATGTCACCTGTCTGTAGCTCCTCCCTGCTGTCTATCTGGCAGTGAGTCAGTGTCTTCCCCTTCCCTGAGTTGTCTGTCTAAAGCGTCCAGCTCCTGCCTGTCTGCCTGTCTGTGAGCACCAGCTCCGCTCCCTTTATTGCGCCCTCCTTCTCCTGTTGCCCCTCGGTCCGTCTCTGTCAAAGTGTGTGGCAGCTCAAGGTCTCTGCTTTTTGTCTCTTCGGGAAAACGTTACCTAACAGAGAGATTGGCCTCCAAATGTGACAGCAGACTGGAGAGGCCGCTGTGCGTGCAGGCGCCCCCCAATACACACACTGCTCGGTGACGCAACGCGTGCCCGCCGCTGCTCTGGGCCCAGTCTCATGAAGCTGCTTAGGCAGATTCTTGGGAGGAATTCAATTTGCTGGGGAGATGAGCTCTGTGATAGCGCAGAAGGAGGAGAGGAGGATGAAAGGACAGAGGCAGGAGAGGAGCAGGGTTGTTGCTCTGGGGCTGAGAGTCCACCAGCACCTCAGCCTCCCTCTCCTCTCCACCCTGTCTCTCCCTGCTGTCGGTGTGTGTGTGTGTGTGTGTGTGTGTGTGTGTGTGTGTGTGTGTGTGTGTGTGTTATAGGAAATAGACCCTAAATGACCTCTCTTTTACAAATGGGCCAGCGATGATCATTACTCTTACACTGTTCCGCGTTAAACATCTCCAAAACGAATCCAGACTTTGACTGCAACGTCTGCAGTGATGTGTGAGATTTTCTCACTCGTGACATGAGGTCATGTCGCCGCCTGGCCAGCAACACTGTTAGAAATTGTTGATTTCAGTGTTCACGGCTTGCACTGAGCCCACTTTGTCAAAGGTATCAGAAAACAAGCAGTATGTGGTCCAGAGGAAATCCTGTGGATACTGTGCATTTCTGAGCACTGCCATTAGAATGAAAGAGCGGGGAGAAGACTTGAAGTCGGGCTGATCTCATTCTGGCAGTGCTGGCTTAATTACTGAATGTGTCTATGAATGTGCACTGTGGGGGCGCATGTGTGTGTGTGTGTGTGAGGTCAGAATTAGGGTCACTCTCCAGAAAAGTCACTTTATCTTCATAGAGCGGCAACGTTACTAAGAGACAGGCCTGGCTATAGTCTATGAATACTGATTTACTGATTGTATGTCCCTCTCTCTTTATTTCTGACACACATGCACACACACACACACACACACACACACACACACACACACACACACTCCGTCAGCCTTCACCATGCCTTTTTGATGCATGAGGTTGGAGGGTAGAAAATAACTAAATCAGACTCGTTTATTAGAAGTGATTTTTTTATGAATAAACTGGTAAAAGTTGCATGGCTAAGCAGTCCTCCTTTTTATGGTTAGGGCAGTCTATTTGATTATGGGGTGCAAATTAGTTCTATTCCATTTTAATCTAATAAGTCTGCCAGCGCCTGTTTCAACAGGCATTTAAAAACATTTAATTGGACGGACAGTGTGTGAGACGGGAGCAAGAATGAGTGGAGATGGGGTTTTTTTTTGTTATTTCTTTCCTTGTTGCTAGCTAGTCTGACTTACATCCCTCAATCAAAGATTCAAGAGAAGCCTGTCAAACATATGAATGTAAGTCTGGACAGCATGTAATTGGAGACTTGGTCACTGGAGCTGCGGAGGAACACTGTATAAAGCTTACTGCTGTCCCGATAGACGAGGAGCAACATATAAGAGGCAATGACTGTTGTTTATACACAGATCAATCATTGCAGGAGCCCATGTACAGTACAACGGCAGAGAAACAATCCCACTGCACTGTCTGACAATGCATACCACCATAAAACCTCTTGATTCTTGTGTTGTTACAGGTATCAAGTCTGGGTACTGGATTATAGAGGTAATTAATTATATTCATAAATTATTTAATGGTATCTCCCAATTCACAAGAGTGCTGGTCCAGACTGGAATGGGACCAGTTTATTTCAATGGGCTCAGAAGTCTGAAGGCCTTAGAATGCAGTGTCATGTGCACAGATCCAATCTTGAAGAACCCGAATGAAGGAAATTCTGATGCTATTTCTGCTACAAATTCACAGTGATGTAAATAGATCAGCCGCGAAGTTCTCAGCCTCCCATGCCGTTTTTTATGGGCTCCCATTTGTCTAAAGGCCTTCACTGAAATAATTTACAGACTGAATAAGACATTTCAACACAAACACCTGCAGCCTGTCATGATAATAAAATCAAAGCACTTTGCTCAGACACCAAACCACTTGGCCGCTGCCGACCCACTGATCTCAACCAGCCACAGCTGATAAGATAGTGAGTCCCCGAGGAGCTCCGCAGACCTACAACGCATATGCTATTCCCGGACAAAGGAAGCCAAGGAACCTGCAGAGCAGAACAGCACATTTCCTCTGGATCAGTCAACATTAGATGCAACCGCACATCAGTGCACAACTTTGATCAGGTGTTTAGCTCCTGGCTTTTCGACTTGGCAGCAGCTGCAATCGACTGCTAAATGTCAGTCGACACATGAGAATAAAACATCTCTGGTTGGAGACGAGTGATGACCCCCCCACCCCCCACCCTGCGCGCTCTTCCTGCTTAGGCAGCCAATCATTGCTCCCTCGTCTCAGCCGCCCCAATCGTGGCACGGGGCAGCTGTGACTGACGGCTGTCTGTGAGGAGCTGACACATGACTGAGTGATCCTGGTCCACTGATTGGCACATGTCAGACCAGGAGCCGCGCTGCCAACGGAACACCGCGCGCACAAACGTGGACAAGATGAGACAAATAGTCCAGGCTTGGATGCTTCACAGTCATTGTGCCTGACTTCAGGAACAGGTCAGCCTCTGCTGGTTGAGAGCCTGTTCAGTGGCTTCTCTAATGTTGCCAAGTGAGAAAAAAAGACTGACTTATCGATTCTGTTGCTCTTCATAGCCCTGTCCCCAGGCGATACTCTAGAAGCAGCTGCTCGCGGTTCTTTTAGTGGTGGAAACAGAAACACTAGCCCTGAACCAGCTCTGGAAAAGCTTGGTGATAAAGGGGCCTTTATCACCGAGCAGTGGTATATGTGCTAGAGTTGTAGGAGATCCTTAAAGAACCCCACAGCAAAACAGGTTGTCGGGGAAAACACATTTGTAAGGTAGCCTTAGTTTGCAGCACTGTCTCAGTCTGCATTGACACCACCAGTCTGTGGTGTTAAGGCCAACTAGAGCAGCAGCAAAAAGAAACAAATGAGCGACTGACAATGGCCTTTTGCCAGTACGGCCAGTCTTTGGCCAGCGTCCACTTATCTTTGGAAATTAGCATAAACAAGTTGTTAACCCAAACCGTTAATGAGCAATAACTTTAAAATGGAAAATTCATTACTTTTGCTGCTTTTGATGTTCATGTGATTAATTGAACTTCCAGTTAAAATGTCAGGTAATATGCGGACCTGAATATAATTTCTACACATAGTGGCTAGAGTAGCACTGACGTGTGTGTGTGTGTGTGTGTGTGTGTGCGCGCGTGTCTTGGGTATGTAATAAATGAAGTGGGGCAATATATGAAGAGAAGGGCTGGAACAGAGGGAGGGCTGATATGGGTGGTGGTGGTGGTGGTGGGCTCGGGGTAATCAGGTGGAAGAGACTGTGATCAGTGACATTTAGGAGGTGGGGCACACCGCAGGGCACATCTGCTGGGACGCACACACACGCGCGCATAGGCTGCCTGCTCATCTCCTGATGGCAGCTGAACGGCAGAGTGGAGAGAGAGAGGGGGGGGGGTGGAATAAATATCTCCCGCTGAGACAGCAGCCGCCTCACTCTCTGAAGAAAGTTGTGTACGCAAGGCACCGCGGAAACCCCTCCCCACTTTGGAATGACACACAAACGCAGGCAATCATTATTCCCCAAGGTTTCCTCTGCACACTTTCTTTCTTTCTCTTTATGCGCAGACTTTGTGCCTTTGCCTTTATTTTACATCCCCTCATTAAAACAAAAGTCTTTCTGCAGGTAGAGACAAGCCTTCCCAGCCACTCAGCCCAAAATCCTCTGACAGATCTGGAAGAGGACAAGAGCACTACGACAGGAGTGTGTGTGTGTGTGTGTGTGTGTGTGTGTGTGTGTGTGTGTGTGTGTGTGTGTATGGTGTGTGTTTGTGTGCCACACGTGCCACTATAGAACCGAGGTGGGGGCATTACCAGTTTGTTCATAAACCTGTCCTACATGATCAGCACATCGCTTCACAACACAGCCACCGGGCCTCCAACACACACACGCACACACACACACACACTTGACCCAGATTCACACTGATACGCAGAGGCTTGACAAACATGACTGCTCTGAGACATGTAATAATCCGACAACATGACTCTGACTCCGTCTCACTTGCACCGACACTGGAGGAGAGAGACACCAACCTATATATGCTCCGTACAACAAACTGAGATTGTGTACAGTGGCTGCGCCCCAGGGAAAGTGGACTACAGTGTCAGTTCATCTCTGATGATCGTTGGACTGCGCCTCCTCAGCTCCCACCCTTTAGAGGACGCTCTCCTATCTGCAGGACTGAGCGCTGGGCCTCGTTCTTTCCCTTTGCAGCTGAACCTTCATTTTGTCTGGCTCCGCTGACCCAGGGGCAGATGCTCTCTTATATGAGTATGTGTGTTGCATGTGGCTGGGAGGCCTCCACACACCTGCCAGTGTCAGCCATCATTCTGTCTGACAGCTGCCACAGTCCTGACCTTGGGCATTGCGGGCTACATGGTTTTGAAGTGATTGACGAATTGTATCCTTTCATTCATTATTGAAGGCTGAGATCAAAACGGCGGCACCTGGGATATCGCCTTAACAGCCCGGCAGAGTAGACTGTGGTAAAAGAAGGGAGGGAGCAGGTGGAGGACATGGGAGAGGGAGAAGGTCATCTGAGCAGAGACGTGCAGGTGAGGAGTGAGAGAGCACACAGGGAGCACCGGGGAGAGCATCCTAAACAGCAGCAACACCATTTCCTCCTACTTCTTTTATTCTGGCAACACTTCTCCTGAGACCCTGAGTCTCAGCCTGGCTCCAGCCTGCTGCTCATATTAATTAGAAGCCATATTCAAGGAGGACAGAGAGAGCCTAAATGGTAAGTCCGGCTTTGTCCACTAAACTCTGCCGTATCGGGAGCCGCGAGTGAAGTAAGAATTAGTCACCGCCCGTCTGCGGTAAATAGCGAGTGGAGTCGATGATAAGAGCAGCAGCGGCTCTGCAGCAGACGAGCGGGAGGAAAGGGATCCATCATTAGAGCCTTCAAACAGTCACGCCGCACAGCCCCTCCACGGCAGCACACAGCTCTGCTCCCCCGCTCGGCCGCACTCGTGCTTTCCTCGATCCGAGACCGACGGCATCGTTACGTGGCGCTCTGCCGGCACGGCGAAACGCACTCCTGAAATCTCAGCCTCCGTGCCGCATTCATCCGCAGGTATCTGACCGGAATGGCGTCGCAAGCAAGCACTGCTTTCACACTTTCAGAAATCAACCTCCGTACGCGGCGGATGGGCCAAAAGGAGATGCAAGCGGGCAGTCTGAACATGTGCGCAGACTTTTATTAAACTCGTGAACGTCAAACGCGTTGTCTGAAGTTGACGCGACTCCTTCAGCCCACCGAGGTCATGCATGGGTGCTTAGGATAGAGACATCATATCCACTATGTCTCTCACCTCTGAGCCATTTGAATAGATAGTCTACATAGCTCAGGCTATGGGCTGCTTGCAATGCACCCTCCAGACAGGCAAGACTGTAATGGGTCTCACCTGACTGCTACGAGGCCTCTTCGATCCTCACGCGACCATGCGGTGTAAACCAGACTTCCAAGATTGAAATGCAAAAGAGTAAAGGCGTGACGCAATACATCACGCTTGAACATGACATAGCAGCCCCTGGGGATCATCGGGTCAGCGGCGGAGGAGTGAGGAGCACTGCTGAGGGGGAATCTATTTCACGTTGTCCTGTTCATTCTTCTGGGGTCCCAGAAAGATTGCATGTCTCCGGTGTGCATCCTCACCACACTCTCTGAACTCTGTCCCACTCCCCACAATGCCTCATCTACCTTTCCAGCCTTTATCAGAAATGCCTTCATCAGTTTCCACCAGCCTCGCCCTGCGCTCACCTCCATCCTCTTTTTAAGTCTCTCCTGTAGCACTGATTGGACCCAAACATGGCTCTCTGTTCAAAAGAGGAGTATGATGTGTCCTCTGGCACTGGCAGGCACTTGTTAGCAGCATGGTTGAGGAAAACGTCATTTTATGTTTCACTTTGCAGGCCTGTTACTCTCCCTTTCTCCATCACTCTCTTTGTCCCTGTGCCCCTTTCTTCACACATTTGAAGTTATTTGTTGTCTGGTATGTGGAAGGAGTCTCAGGGTGTGTGTGTGTGTGTGTGTGTGTGTGTGTGTGTGTGTGTGTGTGTGTGTGGGAGAGACAGAAAGAGGGTGTGGAAGGTTGTCGCGCTTATGCCTGCTTATGCACAAGTCCATATGCTCTGCGGATGCAAGAATGTGTGTGTGTGTGTGGATGTTTACTTCCTCTACTTCCTCTTCTCCACAGTGGCAACATCTGCCACCACCAGCTACACACACCATGTCTTCCTCGTCCTCCTCATTGTCCCAACCCCTCCCTCCCAAGACAAGGGCAGCTCACTGACACACTGCTTGAAGGGCAGACTCCGTCTCAGTAAGCGCTCCTTTTACAGACTCGAATTCAATAACACTGACGAACGTCCTTGACAGGATGCATTATGACTCTCTTTTCTTTCTGTTCGCTGACTTCCACGTTCAAGCATGTTACGTGCAGATACAGACGTGCGCGGAAGGTCATACATAGGTATCCCAGCACAGATGTTTCCAGTAATACATTACAAACCTCCTGCTAATGACTTCGAAAAAAGTGCAGGCAGACAAGTCTTTGACGCATGCTGCATGTGCTCATTGTTTGCAGAATCATTGAGTGTTTGGCTTTTCAATTTCCCAGGCTGTCGGTGAGCTGATGGAGAGGATATTTTTAGATTTCTTAAGGGTGACAATTTAAAAAGCGCTTGCAAGCGTGGTTTAAAGAGACGGTTGTTCAAAATATCTTTAATTATCTTGCTGTCACAGACAGAAACAAACTTGCGTTTGCCCTTGTTTGCAGGTATACCTTTTTCCTTCCCACCAAAAAGTCATTAATAGCAGTAGTTGTCCCAGTTTAACAAGCAGAGTGTTGGGTGAGTCAGACATTGCTTTGTCTTTGTCTCCATGACCGAGGTTCTCTGAGCAGCGGGAGTACCACATGCTTCCAGCTACCTGCAGTTTTCTGCCAGGTATCAGCAGAAAATTGCTCCAACTCAGTCACACAAGTGAGCTGGTAAATTCCAGCAGGGAACATGAACATTTCCAGTGGTCGCTCAACACATTCTGAGGCTCAGGAGAAAATGTGTCTCTGTGTCCATGCACAGAAAGCCACTGAAACATAATGCAAAGTGACAAGACAACTCATTTAAACTCTGCATAACCTGACTTTATGCCAGGGTAGATGTGTGTGTGTGTGTGACTGTGTGTGTATGTTTGTGTGTATGCATGTGTGTGTGTGTGTATGCATGTGTGCATGTGTGTGTGTGTCAGAGGGAGAAAGAGAGAGTGTGTGAATCACTGGTCTAAAATAAGACAGGGCCTATATGATTACAGAATGCCTCCTTTACTGCGTGCAATCTGCTCCTCGGGTTTCTGACAAAGCATTCCCATGCTGCACAGAAGTTCAACATGGCATGCCCCTTGAAGTGTTTGACTAGCCTAAGAAGAGACGACCACACATTGCACAAATGTTCAAGGTTCATAATCATGATCAATAACACCGAGATATCTGGAGGCAGCTGCAGCACAGGCAGACTAAAAAACACACGCAACAAAAAAACAACACTGGAGATCTTGTCAAGTACCCGGCCATGACAGAGAATGTATCACTGGGAGGAAAGGTCTTCAAAACATATCAAATAAAATTGCATCTTTCGGTGTATTATGGAAATGAAGGAAAGTATTGTGCACATACAGAGCAGGTGAGAACACAGTCCTGGCTAGAAAATGTTTAGCCCGACACACCTCCACAGACACAGCTAATCTATCTTCTGTTCCCGCCATACTAAACAAATTGGTGCAGGTCAAGATGGGCTTTTCCTTTACTCTGTTGATGAGACAAACAAGTATCCAATCTCCCTCTCCATCCCTCTCTCTCTCCTGCCGACATCACACGGCTGTATTAAACATGACACTCTCGTTAATCCACATTCGGTCAGCCACCCCATCTCCTCCATGCACCCAGTCCCTCCAGGTACACAAACCTGGGCCAGGAGAGCTCATGAATAGCTAATAGGAAAGACACAACAACCCTACCATTCACACAAAATGGCCTTTACACCATCAGCTCCACTATTGGCAGAGGGTAGGGTGAGACGGTCCCAGATTGATCGAACATAAAGGGTGAGAGAGTAAAGCGATATGTGTCTCAGAGAAAGAGTAATTGAGTGTGGGTGTGAGGGTGTGTGTGTGTGTGTGTGTGTGTGTGTAAATGAAAGAGAAGCAATGAGTGTATGTGGACGGAAAGGAGGAAAAGAGAGATGGAAGATATTATGTGAAGTTATTGGAAAGCAAAAGAAAAAGTAATATCACACGGAGCCCATCTGCCAGTCTGTCTGAGGGACTTATGGGCACACATGATAAACAAAGCTGATAAACAAACACACAGAGTGGTATTTCCTGACACACAGAAACACACATCAGGTGGTTCATGTTTGGTGATGATGCAGAAGGTACAAGGGAGTGTTCCCTGAGCCTTCCTCCTGACCTTTAGCTCTCTGAAGCTCAGTCGTTTGTTTGGAAGACAGTTCCTCCGACATTGTACCTATGTTTTTGTTATTATTTGTTTTTGTCATATTCATTGAGTTTTCTAGTCATTGATTTCCCGACACAAATTTAGTTTGGTTATGATGAAGACAAGTCAAATTGTTGGGATATGACCAAATTAAAACAATAAGTGTAACTAGGGAAGCAGGAGAGATCCAGCAGCCCATTAACATGCACGAGGACACATAGAACGTGACTGAAAGCAAAGGTAAGTGTCCTGGATTGCTGCACCTCTGCTCTACGGCAGTTGCCACAGTCTTCCTTGAAATCCTCGGCGTGAGCCAGGAGGGCATACTGTCCTCCTCAACGAGGAATGCTTGATCTCTAATGTGGCCTCCCCACCGCGAACACCCACAGCCTAAAGACCACAGCCAGTGCCATGCGAGCTGGCGGAGTGAGACATGAGTGAGCAAACAGAGCCAACAACTCTAGGACAGCACAAATACTGCACCGACTGCTACTGCTACTGGATACAGACTCTAAATATCACTTTGATAAAGTCTAAGTCTAATTAATCAAGCTAATCAGCAGGGGAGCTGGCAGCTGGTCCTCCATACTCTGCAGTCTCTCTCTCTCTGCTGCGGCTGCCGCTCTGCAGCACTTTCCTTCAGGTGGAAAGCCACGATGGGCTCAGGAGCTTTTCTTACATATTTAAACTGCTGTACAACACCTAAAAGCCTAAAGCCAAAATGTGAACATGGCAAATGCAAAGGAAAAGACTTCCGCGCTTCCATAACGAATTAACTTCTTTAAAGTCCTGGAAGTGGACATGCAGCACAGACCTCAAAAGGAAGAGGAGCTTTTAAAGAGTATTGATAGGAAAGGGAACAGCCATTTCCAACCATTTCCAACCCAGATGGATAGGACCGGAAACATTGATTGATTTGAAAATCAAACAGTTGCTATATGAGATCAATCACATTTTACAGTTCTTTGAATATATTTTGCCATATTCTTCATTAATAGGATGGGATGGCATTCAGCAGCGGGCACAGGCTGCAGCCACGAGCCAGCCTTACTACAGCAAGTGTGCAACCACACACGTGTTCAAAACTACAAACTCTGCACACTACAGCATGCCAGTCACTGGAAACTGAAATGAACATGAAAATAGAACATTACAAACACCTCATTAGTTAACCTTGTGCACAGCCACTAACTCAAGGAGTGAGCACTGCATGTCATTTCTGCAGAGGTCACACATTCCCTTTCCACCAGAGAGTTAGCTAACAGCTCTGGAATTACATACACACGCCATGCATCCGAGTCACACATGAATGCAGGGCGACTGTCTGAACCTCATCTGCTCAGGCTCCGTGCTGACCCATCAAAAGGAATGTGGCACTGCTTAACTGATTTCATGCTCTTTGCTACTGTACAGTCTACTGTCCAGTCTACGGTTAAAGCACAATGCATAAAAGACGGAGACTTGTAGCCATCTTCAGGCACCCGAGGGAGGCACTGCTGTGGCCAACACAAGAGAAGAAGAGACCAGCGCTGGTCTTACCTCCACACAGCAGCCTCCCTGAGCAGCAATATCCGACGGCTGGCCCTCATGACAGCACCGCTCAGACAGCCAATGAGCTGCGATCTAACTGGGAATGTTGGCGTGCAGGCCAGGCACAGACGGATGGGACAGCGGAAACGCATCTCTCAAACACACACACACCTCTTCCTGGCCCGCACACAGCAGCACTGCCGGTACAAAAAGGAGCAGTGCAAGGATGTATCGCTGAGTACAGCTTAATTGGAACATGCATTACAGCTACACTAAATGAAAGCATTGTCCCTGATTCTATTGATCACCAAAATGCGCAAATGTGTGTGTGTGTGTACATGTGTGTGTGTCTTCCTGACACACCGTTATGACTAAATCTCAATCACTTAGCAGATACTTCTCAGCTCTCTGATCTGACTCTTGACTTTGACCTTTTATACAGCTCCTCCTAGTCCTGACTGCCTGACAGACACAGGCACTTATCACAGTCTTTCTGTCTCCATCTCTCTCACAAACAGAAAAGACACACGCACACACACACACACACACACACACACAGTGACAGGCCCTGTCTCCAGTTGACAGGGTTTTATATCAGCAAAGACATCAAGCCGCCCACTCTCACCCTCCCTCCCCCCTGACCCTACGACCATGCCATGATGAGAGATGGGACAATCTGCTCTGTGACAGCTCCACTCATACACTGACACACACACATACATAAATACCACACACACGCACACACACACATCTCAAAGGCAGACATACTCATTGTCTGAACACAAAATGATAGAGCAAGGTCCTGTTTAATGCATGCATGCATCATGTGCGTGTGTGTGCGTGTACGTCTTAGGAAAACATGCATTCACTGTGTGCATGTGCGTGTGCGCGCGCACGTGCGTACGTGTGTGTGCGCGTGTGCGAGTGTGTGTGTGGTGGTCTCTTAAGTGAAGGCTTTGTAAAACTCTTGTTCATCATAACTGTGATGTTCTAGCCCGAGGGCTCAGCGGCATAAAGCAATTTCCCTCTCGTTACACCAGGCGTATATTAACCTCCAGAAACCGTCAAACACACAAACACGGCTCACTCACATACACACCAGCTCACTCACTCACTCACTCACTCACTCACACACGCACACACGCACATGCACAGAGCTCTCTTGCCATTTATCTGTGGTGTCAAGAATAGTGGGGACTATTCTCTTGAGCAGGTTATTTATAATGCAGCTGTGTATTTCCTTATCAGTGTGCTAGTCGACTCAGTAAAATCTCCGGCTGTAGGCATAGTGAAGGTTGCTTTGGAGCAGTTAGTGAATGCAAAGTCGGACACACTCCAGAGGTATGTAGACACTGTGTCACTCTACCTAGTCCTAGTACCTAGTAGTTTATTTTTACACTACACCGCTATCACGACATTCTCAAACCAAATGATAACAAAAGACAGCATGTTTAAAAATTGAGCCCTAGGAACTAGTAAAAAGTATCCAAACACTGCTGTTAATACATCAGGACCACCCATTCATTCCATCCAAAACTTCATCAAAGGTAGGGTGGCTCTAATTCACTCATTCAAAGCTGTTCCCCACATGCACTTAACACATTTAACTAGCCCCTAGGAAAGATAAGTCATTATCCCCTCCCAGTTAAAGGAGGTGGTTAAGCTTTCCTCGCTGCCAGCCTGCCTCTCTCCTCACTGCGCACACTCCCTCTCAGATCCAACCCTGTCTTGTTCCCTTGTTCCTCTCTCCTGTCTTTCTTTACTCTCATCCCTCTGCAATCTTCTGTGTGATTTTCCCTTTTGGCCATCCTCCTCCGTCCATCTGCCAGGAGGTGGCTTTTCATTTAGAGGCAGCACATAGCTTCCAGGCCAACAAAAAAAACACCATGTTTTTTGAGTGTAACGGTGCCTTTTCCCCAGTCGTTTTACTTTGCTTTGCGCTACTGTTCATCACAGTGAATTAAGGCGCCCGAACTCAAGCTTTCCTGGAAAAGAAACAAGAGCGTCACTGTGGCTTTCTAGCCTGGGGGCGTGAAAGGTGTTCCTACAGCTGCATCTCTGTGCGTAGCCATCAAGTTGATCCTTGAGTGTCCCAGCAGCTTCATGACTTGTCTGGCAAACCTGGAAAGAATATACTGCTTAACTTTCTGAGCATCAAAACCAACACCTTGCTGTGAATGTCTTATTCTCTTATCTAGTATCATGTTTTTTGAGGTGAACATACACTGGAACAGGGACAGGAAACATGCAAAGTTTAAGAGGTAGAATTGACCAAAATTGGACAGACCAACAGGAGGACGCCACTTCAGTGTAAGCACAGCCTGTTAATGAGGGACGGCATCCAGACGGGTTACACATTTTCTTTCCTGTACACTGTCACACATAAAAGGGCTTCATCTTCCGGTTTCGGACAGCTGGTTGGGTGTGTTGACTTCAGCACTGAGTATGAGAAAGAATCTGATATTTGTCACAACTCTGAGATTTGATTAATGGAGGAGTCTAAAGTGAGGCTAGCAGCTGTGGGAGGCGACACTGCAGCACAGCTGTGCCTGGAGACAAATGCTCATTTCGCCATGCCAACAGCAACATGCTATACTTACAGCTTATAGTTCATCCCCAACACTACAGGAGCGTGAGTATAGTGAACTCCATCAGACATCCATCATAGACATATGTGGTGGACCATTAATGTCTGTAGGTGATAGCACCCTAGCTGATGATGTCACAAGGAAAGAACAAGAGGAAAGAAAAAAACAATTTCCAATGGAATTCATGACAATACAAATGCTTTGGTACCTCATAAAACGCATCAGTCATCATTTGTTCAGGTGAGGGACACATTTAAACAAACCGAGCAAGAAAAGAAAGTGAACACAGTAGGGATCGACACAAAGGCCCCATTTAGCGGGACTCTGTGAATCACTCAGCATGTTGGATCAGAGATTTTACCTCTGGCTCTGTGCCTTGTACCTCACATGCAGGAAATGGCTTCATAATTGTGTCTGTTAGCTCCTGTACACCTGGTGTGACCTCCTCCTACAGCTTGACAAACACTGGATCCCAGAACATTCTCTCAGCCAGCCAACCATGTGATGTCAGAGACAAGACACACCTCAAAGATCAACAGCAGCTCTCTCCATGGTCAAACACTGGAGGTTTTGATTCAGGGAGCACTGTGACCTTTCCCTCCACCACCTCCCCATCCACTCCTCCGTTCTCCTCTCCACTGATCCATTCATCACGCAGACAGCCTGTGTGTTTTAACTTGTGCTCTGTGTCACTAGAACAGCCTGTTTGAGTGGTGGGGGGAGCTAGATAAGGAAAGGTGGAGAGGAGGGGCAGGAAGACGGGAAGAGAGGAGGCAAAGGGAGGTGTGGAAGCAGTGGGCTACACAGACTCAGCAGCGATAAAGCCCATCTAAACAATGGACACCCTTAAGTGATGACCTTAAGACTGCAATTCTCACTAATCCTCTGCTTGATCTGGCGTCTATCACGTGTGGTTGTGCCTCTTCAGTTCTTCGAGAGTTCGACTCCTTTGCAACAACACCAGATGATTGGATACAGTACAGTGGCTCTGTCATTCAGGACCACAGTTGTGGACATGTTCCTTCACAGTTGAAGCTGAGCGGCGCCTGAGCCCCATCACCACTTGTCGGCCTCAGAACTGGGTTGGTTGCCATTTCAAACCACTGTAGCTCCCACCTGCTGTGCGTGTTGCCAGTGTCGCATTGTGTCTTCCTGTTTCTGTGAAACAAAACACAGACACCTACGCAAGACTTCCTGGGACTGAGTGGCCAGTCGGTGGATGATACCCCTGTCTTAGAGGGTCTCAGGCTGGCCTAATCAGCTGCTCAGGGGACACAGCCTCAGCAGCCCATACAACTGAGCACCGACTCCAGTGCTCCTCAGAGCTAGAGTCTAGACGTTGCACAGACAGTAGCGTAGATGGATTTCACTCTGATCTCCTTAACCATCTTCTACTCAACTGTTTTCTTAGGAATATTCATTGCCAGCGACTGTCAACTTCAAACTCTGTGCAGTCTGTGCAGGTAACAAAAGGATTTTAAAAAAGTAAGGTTTATAACTTACAGACATAAACCAGATTCATATATCTGACAGCCTGGTGAAAGTGAAATAGTTTGGATTAAAAATGCTTGTAGCATCAGCATGGCCTCAGTTAAAAGCAATGCACTGAAGCTGCAGCCACAGGTCTTAAGTATGCAGAAGGTGAATTGGCCTTCGCACTACTCCCAGAGAACCAACCTGCAATCAATGCCCTGCAATCTATTCATGTGAAAATTACAGTGATGGACAATCTCACGCTCATAAAATGATCAAATACGAAATGACTATCCATATCTCAATTTAGCACTCAACATAAAATGAATTAATGGCAGCCTATTACGGTCTAAGAAGTGAGTGAGTGACCTGCAGTGTCATTTTAGAACTATGCTCAGAGACAGGACGAGTGAACACTTCTGCATGTTCCCATCAGGTTAAGGTTAAAATGGGCAGAAAATATCAACAAGGGTGTGAGATATCAGAGACGACACCTTGTCACTAACAGTGATTTTTCACCATTTCACTTCAAATTTAAAAGAGTGAAACTGATGAAACGCTGACAAATCCAAAGAGCCCAAAGACACCTTTATCAACAGTGGAGCCAGCCGGTCAAAGATAGGCAGGTTTGCATTCTCAATTCAGGCCAGTTCCATGGCAGATGGTTAAAGCGGAATGGTCACGCTGGCGAGTTGTAAATAGACTTGGGACGTTGTGCCAGCTGTAACACTGTACGGTGACTGTAGTGGAGAAGAACAGCAGGTGGGCAGCGCAGGTGAGCGGGAGCAGACTGAGCGCGTGCCAGCAGGCGGCGTGAGTCTGAAGGCACCACATGAATGGAACGAATGAGACGCCCCCCCCCCGTAAGAGAGTGAGGATCGAGAGTGTTACTCATTGCTACATGGTAATTAGGCAATGTAGGCTTGGATAGCAGGCAAATGGTAGTAGGAATTATAGAAGGTGTGTGGGTGTTACAGAGAGTAAACGAAGTACCGCAGATAATGCGGCAGGCACCGTTGAAGCGCAAGTGCAAATGAATAACTTCCCGTGCAATCTTGTGATGACTGCTCAATTCAAATTGCTTTACGTACATAAGATAGATGTTCCAAAAACAAAAAAAGCAAGACTGAGGACGCAAAAGTCACCTGTCTCAATTGTTTTGTTATTATCAGGACATTTCAAGGCTGAAACCTGTGGGCAGCACGACCCCAATAGTGGTATGTAGGTGTTCTTAGACGGAGAGGGCTGAAGAAGTAGTCTGTGCAGGCTGGACGTGTAACTGGTTTGTTTCTCATATGCAAAACAGCACACCAACAATATGCTGGCGCATTGACTGCTGTTTGGAACTCATCTCATTACTTGACGTTGTAATGGGTAATTATCGTGACATCGAAGATCTATTACAAAGCCACACGCAGGCAATGGGTGCTCATTTAGCGAGGTACTGTCGTCCATCCAGCCCATCTGATGAAATGTTTGAGGGACTCCTCATCACTCATTCTCCCTCGAGGAGTCAGATACTTCCCTCTTCGTCGTCATCTTTCAACAGTGCTGCAGGTGGCACGCTGGGCTCAGACTCTGAAAGGGCTGTGCGGCCATGGCCTGGGCGGTCCCAGCCTCTTCGGAGGCGGCACCAGGCCCAGCGTGGCACAGTGCGGGCCAGCCAGCACCAGTTGGGCTGATTGGACTCAGCAGGTGTGCTGAGTTGGCCAATCGGCCCACTATAAAACCACTGTGCTGGCTGTATATGGAGGTGTACTGGAAGGGAGGAACAGGAGAAGCTCCCGGAGCTGAAGATTTGGGCCAGGGTGTTCAATAAGGAGCTGGAAAAGAAGTTGCTGTGTCGAATGTTTGGTGTCAACGTGCGGGGAACCCACCGAGCGGCAGAGGGCTGCCGCAGGCTACATCCCGTAATTTCAATCGCTTTATTATAAATCAGACAGTATTAACAGCCAAAACAAAGGATGTACTGCACACAACGTTGACAGCACCTCAAGGAGTGATGTCTGCGCAGGTCAGGACTGCACACAGTGAACACAATGCAGACACAGAGACAGAAGCTTCGAGACATTAGTGAAATTGGATGAGTGAAAAAATGATATTCAAGGAGATGAAGATGGAGAAAAACAAAGAGGACAGAGTCAGAGTTGAACAGGGAGAAAGATGTGCATTAGCAAGTAGTGAATTAACAGGGAGCAAAAGCCCTTCCATTTCTCTGATTGTATTACCCATTATGAACGCTCCCCTAACACAAAAAAACACATAATTTATTGCAGCATTAGCATTTAGTGCTAAATGGACTGATAAACTGCAAAAAAGAAAGGAAAACAAGAGAAGGAGGGTCAAGCAAACAGCACTCCAGCCCGGACGAGCGTGGGTGATATGGCGAGAGATGGAGGGCGAGGGATGGAGAGCCAGAGAGGAAGCAAGTTCTAGAGGTGGAGGGCGGACAAACATGGCGCTTTTAAAAGGTTTAGAAAAAATAAACCTTTCATTCAGAAGCCATCTCTCGCGCACACACAACTGTGTCCAAGAAGAGACACAAGCGCACGCGCCCCCTCGATTCAATCAAAGCAGCTGCCATTACGCTGGCAACGCGCAATGAATCATGGGATTGATGATGCGCCCTTGCAAGGGGACAAGTAATTTCTACTGCCCGGGAGATGAAGGGAGGAAAGAATGGATGTAGAGAGCGAGGGAAATATAGAAAAGAGGTGGGAGAGAGGAAGAAGAGAGTTAGCGCAATGAGTAGTATCATTTGAAAGGCTGCCCCGGCCCTGATCGACCCACTAACAAGCAGAGAACCCTCCGACAGCACAACAATAGGGAGGAGAGCCGGATGAGGCTCACCACGGACGAGAGCTCCATACATCACTCGCACCCTTCCTCCTCGACCGGCTGCGTGTTTGTCACTGAGGGGTTTTTCTTCGGAAGGGGGACGTACAACTCTGAACAAAAATACAAACTTTGCCCGTCTGGGTCCTGCCACCGTGTCCCCTTTCTGCTGTCAGAGGAATGACAATTTCCCAAGCGCTCCACTGAATCCTCTTATGTATGCAGACCAGTATCTTCCTATTTCACACCAGCGAAGAGGTGCGCACACATGCATGCACAAAGCTACTCGTGCAGGCGCACACATCCGCGCGCACACGTACACAAACGCTCAGGTAGGGTATTAAACCCTCTTTGCTTCAATCCCAGAGAGCAGACCCGGTCTTTTGCGGATTAGAGGGAGAGAGAGATGGAGGGAGAAGAAAGGTGAGAATGACGAGAATGAAAGAATGAGGGAGACAGAGGGAAGAAGTGAGGCTGAGAGGCGATACAAGGGAGCGGGTAAAGAGAGGCAGGGAGGAAGAGAGATTGAGGGGCGTCAAGTGAGAGATAAATGAAGGTGGAGGGGAAAAGCTCAAAAGAAAGAAGCTGCAGATGGAGTATGAGCACAAAAATAGAAGTAAACCAGCTGCTCCATGGTACCATAATTAATGACTGTTTCCCTTACACTTATACCAACTGATCATGTACTCTATTCACTGGTTCATCTGCTTTCATGGTTTTATCTAAGTACGCAACACTAAATATCCTGACAGGGAGCGCACTCCATCACCACCACCACACACCCTGCACTTTGTATATTAACGGTCTGGCTGCAGCGGATATGCAACAGTAGGCTGATGCGTCTTAACAATCCACTCTAAGTTAAGTCACACAAGCTCATTTGCTGTGAACAGCGGAGGCTCCATGTAAAAATATCTTCGACAGCATCCATCCATCCGTCTTCTCATGCAGTTTGTAGCCAGTATTTCTGCAGGAGGTGCAGATCTTCAGTCCACCCCAAGGCACACATACCATTTGCATATACAGTAGTAGACCATTAGTCTATTTGCGGTGCAGCGAATTGGAATGGGCCCCTTTGATGGATTTCTTCTGTTTTTGCCTCTTTCCTTATCACAAATATATGTTTCAGGTCTTTAAAGAAACTTTAATATAGGAAATAAAACAATGAGGGTGAACATAATGTGGAGCTCTTAAATGATCATTCCATTCCGTGAAAAAAATGACTCAGAGTCTACATCTCCAATGTGAAAGAGTGAACTGCCCCTAAACCTAATAACTGGTTGCGCCAAGCCTGGCAACAACAGCTGCAATCAAGCATTTGCAAAATCTCTTTCACATCGCTGTGGAGGAATTTTGGCCAAATACTGTTTGCAGAATGGTTTGAATTCACTTGCGTTGGGGGGTGTTGGAGCGTGAGCAGGCCATGCCGCGGCATCTCGATCAGCTTTCGGTCTGGAATTTGACTAGGCCACCGCAAAACTTGTGTGACACGCATGCGTCCCGTGATTGGATACTCACTGGCGAGAGCAACGACGAGACCCGCCAGAGCCACACCTGGGGGCCGTCGGAAACAATCTGATACATATGCTCGCTCGTTTTGAAAACGTAGCTTCGCCTGCAGATATACTCACAAGGCCATTTGCAAGAGGGACCTTTCAAGAGCAGCCAGCTCCTGTGAGATGAGGTCGGCCGGCCCCTGAGCTAGCTAACATGTCCCGGGCAGAAAGGTCCGCCGCCTTCCAGTCGGGTCACTGAAGGGCAGCCCCTCACGGCTTCCAAGGGGGAATGCCTTTTCTTTGCAAGGGATCAATTTGGCGTTCGGATTTGCGGACTGAAACCGTTGAACCAAAGGCAGCAACGACACACCAAAGTGCATCGGGACACTTGCAAAGCTACGGTGTGGATGCGCAGCTCAACAAACAGGTGCGCAGGGAAGGTTTCCAAGTTTGACAGTGCCACGTATGGTGATACATTTGAATTGCCGGTGCAGGTCTATTGATTTTTAAATGCTCACAGGATTGAGGTGATGCAACACTAAGTGTCTTTCTGTATATCATTTCTCTAGCCATGGTGTCCTAAATGATGGCGTTATAAGGGGTGTTTGTTCAATTCGGACTAAATAGGACATTAACATATGGGACAAATAGGACATAAGGCCTAGGTGTGAAATGCATGGCCCGCCACTGCTACTTCATGTTGTCAGACTAGTTCTATGTAGAGGATTCCTTGATTCCGCAGGTCCAGTGGTTGTGGCTAGTGAAATTCAGCCCAGCTTTTTTCAACCAGGGCCAGGTTGGTTTGTATAGCCTGTTAGGGCTGAAACGATTGCTTGAATAATGATTTGAATATCTCTATTACAAAAAAATCATTGAGGCAGATTCACTTGCCATTCATTTTCAAGAATTTCATGAATCGAGGCTTTATTTTACTATTACTTGACATGCTGTAATAGAATTGCTGACATACAGGGATGTGACTGTGAAAATGTCATACTGTGATTACAGTGACCAATTTATCACGGTTATTGGTTTATCATGACAATAGATTTATTGCCAAGATTCAATACTTTATTCTTTCAATTATGAAAAATGTACGAAAACTGGGCAACTTCACATCACAGTCCTCATCTGCCCAGGTCACTCTACTGGTGGCGAGCCGCTGGTCATTTGATAATGGGCTGCACAGAAAGACTTAAAATGTAATTATCGTTTTGATGGATGTTTTATTTTGAGAAATGTTTTCTAGATACATTTCCAGCCGCTCGATCCTGCAGGAGACCAGCAGGCTACGGAGGCCATACACAAGCTGAGCAGTAACAGTTCCGATGGAGCTGTCTGGAGCCCTGCACGCTGTATGACTGCTGTGTTCCCATAATAACTCAAAATTAAACAGCAGCCCTCACTGTGGCCAATTTTACAGCAGTTTAATATGACACCGGCTATTGTTACATCTCTTTGTTCCTCAATTCACATCCTCAAGGGTCACTGGTCATCAACATAATGGTCAATGGAATAATCAATTACTAACATAATCAATAGCAGCAGCCCTAGATTTTTTCCTATGATAAATGATATATATACAGTATATATATATATATATATATATACACATACACAACCACACACATATTTATACATATATATCCTTCTAAAAGTAATATGTAATGTATCATGCCCACACCTTTCCATCCCCACACCCACACACAACAATACGCAGTGAATAATGCTGGGCTTGCAGACGGTGAGAGCCGCTTCTCCCTGCTGTCTGTCCAGTAATGCGTCCTTCACGAAGCCCACACGCACACTCTGGTCTGCCAAAAGCGGGCCGGGATGCACCTCTCATTGCACTGCATACCTGCAAACAGGTGCCCGCCGTGTCTGTGGGGTTTAGAGTTCACGTTACGTCAGCGTAAACACCGCACTCGGCCGCGGATGCAATCATTTTTGGCAAGCGTTCGGTGCAATCTCGAGCAGGCAGCAAAAGTCGATACTAATTGCCATTAACATAATGACTGCAAATGAACATTTCGGCTTTATGATGCCAGTAAAGCAAAATACTTGAGAAGCCATCCCGCGATCTCTTATACATTTGCAATGAAAAGATATTTAATTAGTGGGCTAACGTCAATGCAAATGCTTTCAGAATCATTCAAAAACTCTTCTGGCCCAAATTTTGTCTAGATGCAGCCGTATGCCTGTAAAGAAGTGACATCTCTGTTTGGACTCTAGGTTGGACTGCCGCAGTTCTTACTTTGTCATGGGAGCGTTGTGGTCGAGCCATGACACTGTAATCTGTACAAATTTGGTGCGACAGAGCAGTTTCGGTGGCAGAAATGAAACCCGCGCTTCTGCCTAGAGTTCATTTCAGTACAAATTCTGGCATTTAGTCCAATTTTTAGGGCAGGTTTTTTTTTTAATAGAAATGCATGGGCACAGACCTCCCAAAATCACATACATAAATCAGTGGTACATTATGCTGGACCGGCCAATAACTCAACATTAACGTTTCTGTCTCCGCATATAACTGTAATGTAAAAGAAAAGTAATTACTACTGAGGCGAAGTGGATGCATTTAAGTATATCCCAAGGTTACGCAAAAGCGTGTTTATGAACACTACACTTCTACAGGAGCAGCACGGTGACTCTTCGGAATCGTGGAGCGCTAATTTCAAAACACAATTGTCGCTAAACTCCGCCCCGCTTGTTCGTCAACCACTACGGTCACTCACAGGTTTGTTCAAAGAACTCGACGTTGCAGAGGTTCTATAAGCCTGTGTGCTTCTTGCAAGGCTCATTACAAGGTAGGGTTAGCATGGTCTATCTGCAGTAATAGCACAGAGGGGAAATGAGAGAGAAAATGTAAAAAGAGCAGCGCGCCTGATGTCAGTGTATTTCTTTAAGAGGTTTTGTGTTCCTTCACCAGACAGGCTGACATAATGGGACATTCCTGGCCTACTGGAACATTCCAATGGCATTTTTAAGATTACTATTATAGTTAAGAGAACTTATGTTAACCCCTCTACTCCCACAATTATCCACTAAACCAAGTCAATGTGTGCCAAAAAACATGACAAACATTGATTACAGTCAAAACTGTTCTTTTCTATAGCTGAAAGCAATGCTGCTGCCCTCCAAGTGTTCCACAGAACTGCCCAACTATATGCAATGCAGTGCTAATCGAACCATAAAGGTGACAGGGATATGAATAATATCATCCTGGAAACATAATGGCTGCTGTAGTCAGTCTGCCACTCTGAGGATCTCCTCGCACATAAAACCACTGAGCTATGTTAAGAACACCCGTGCCTATCAATCTCGATATCCACATGGAAGAAACAAACAGGGACTACACCGGAAGGAAGTGCATCAACAGCATCTGGTCTTTAAAACAGCTCTCTTGTCACAAACTGAGGGGTCGTAAAGTGAGAGGCAAGGAGCCATGAGCCGAGTGGCTCCCCAGCCCACTGTTGTGCGATAGGTTCCTTCCAATCCTGCCCCTTTCCACAAACGCATGGCAGGGGTGCCACTGCTGGAGCACTAACACGGTCTGTGACTAAATAAGCAGATGCCTGTTTGCGCTGCTCAGTTGCACTAACACTATTGTTATTTATGAAAGAAATTAGACCTTGTGTGCCCTGCAGATGTGGCCCTGTGTATTGGAAAACACTACTTGCATCGATGGATAAACAAAGCCATGAATAATTTGTTTTACAGGGGGCAGACGCAATGTAAATGCAGTGTTATGTAATGAGAGCATAATTCCTATGGACCATTTGACTGCCACCGTCACAATTTCTTCACGTTCTCATTCCAAACCTGTCTCAGCAGAAGACAAGCTATCAAACCGCCATGAGAGGGACATCTGAAAAAAGGAGCAGCTTGATGGAAATCTGTGTTTCTGTCCACTGGCTGGGAGCTTAAGAAAGCGCATATTGCTGCTGACAACCCGTTCCAATGTCCATACTGTGCTAGAGCATTGCAGTACTAGGCCAAGATCATCATGCTGATGCTGTAATAACAATCTTAAATCATGATTATGACTCTTTGGTGAACAGCAGGACGTGGACAGTTAAGAAATTGGGAAGGAGAGAGAGTCGCACTTGAAAGTGCTTGATCATGTGGCAAAAGAGACACGTGTCACTTTATGGCAGTGCTTATAACTAGTCAGCTCTAGTCATAGCAAACCACCATAACTGTTACATTTGCAAGGGGGTGTTGAAAAGCTGGATATTGCCTAACTGATGATATGTCACAATCCTACGATGCATACTTCTAAACCTTAATACAACACTTTATACGTGGTGCGTTAAGTCAGTCACACAAGTCCTTGAAATTCCGAGTGTCTCCGTAGTTTGAGTACTGCACTGTAAGCCAAATTCAACTCACCTAAGGGAGCGGACATGTCCGAGCACACCAGCAGCAGCACAAAGCAGCAGAGCAGGCAAGTAAAGCGGGGGAGAGAAAAAGATAAAGAATTAGCCCTTCTGCACACATTCATTTTCTGAACAATTTTTTTTGCGTGGTTTCTGCAAGAGGGAAAAAGGTGAGAAGTCCTGGAAAGGAAGTGATGGGTCAAGATATATGACGCAGGACACAGGACACACACACAGGAGTGCAAGCATAATAAACAAATAGTCTGAATTTGCTGGCTACCGTGCATGGTTGTATATAAACGTGAGGCCGCTGCCATGCCCAGCCCCTACCCAACCACACTCATAAACAAATAAAAAAGAGCTATAAAAGGCTGGTAGCAAAGTGTTTTTATGGCCAGAAAAACTCTGAGGGATGAATTCATAGCTCATCAGCAACGAGAGGAGAGGAGAGGAGAGGAGAGGAGAGGAGAGGAGAGGAGAGGAGAGGAGAGGAGAGGAGAGGAGAGGAGAGGAGAGGAGAGGAGAGGACAGGACAGGACAGGACAGGACAGGACAGGACAGGACAGGACAGGACAGGACAGGACAGGACAGGACAGGACAGGACAGGACAGGACAGGACAGGAGAGAATAAGGCAGCTCCAGCCAGGGATACCCTCTCAAGCAGGGTGTGATCCACAGGGACATCTCTGGCAGTCCTCAGTGACCTACAGTTGGTAGTTTTAATCCAACTGTATTAACTATTAACTATTGCAGTAGTTGCAAGTATTGCCAACTATTGCATCAAAAGAATGAATCTCCACTTTGTGTTTGCATGAAAGGTAAATTGGTCATTAAAATGATTTCAATTTTTTCTTTCTTTTTTTTTCGTTTTTTGTTTCCTTTGGCGGCCCCCAGTCCAATGTTCCTAAGTTGGCCCTCAGCTACAAAAACTTTGAGAACCCTGCTCTAAAGCCTGAGATTTGGACCTAGCTCCTCTTGTTGTGTTGTGCTGTAAGTGTGTGTCAGTGTGTTTCTGAGTTTTCAGTTTCACAGTTCGCCTGAGAGGAGAAAGATCAAAGTGCAGCTTCCTGACTTATCAAGGCTGCCTATCCCACACTCTCCCCCAGCTACAAACACACTCTGGTGCTTCTCTTTCACACACACATGCAAGAAAACACAGTACAGTCAGGGGGGAAAAAAGTCTAAGTATTGAGTGTGTATGGGCCCTGAGCCATAGCATCTGGGTCTGCCATTTGAGACCACGTCCGCTGGGTGTATAGAGCCACTCGGGCCTGGCAATCTGCCAACGTATGCCTCACATAGTAACTGAGCTGGAGAATAAAACATGCACACACGGACATGCACACAATCACACACACACACACTGGGTGGCATACACACATAAACGTACTGAGTAGCATTCAGAATGGCAAAGAACTTTAAACCAGTAAGAACTGTAGCGAAAAACACAGATAATTTCTTAAAAGTGACGCACACATCCTTACTATTCAATTCAACTCAAGATCATTCAAAGTGCCATTTCCTAAGAACGTTATCTCAAGAGTTGACAGGAAAAAATCTCAAGTTTACAGAAACTCCCTGTCCATTAGTGCATGGTTGGGATCAGAAAGAAGAATGAGTCAGTGTGTTGTCTGCAGCTCTTACCTGCAGACATGTTGGAGGCCAGTGGCCCTATCAGCTACCTCATCTACTCTGCTGCCAAGAAAGACAACAAGGCAGATTGAAGGGTCAGATCCATCACTGGGCACTCACCCTGCTTTTGCCTTCTCTGCTTACCTCATGCTTCAATGTTTAGCTGAGCTGCTGCCTTTTGTCAGGCTGTCAGTTGTGAAAGATGACAAAGTGGATCATTTGTGAAGACTGTAGATTGTCATCTCTAACATTTAAGCTTACTGCAGTTTTGCATCCCACTCTCTCTGCTGTTTCATAGCAAGTTTGGGAGGACAACAAGAGTAGATAGTGTTTCCCCTAATTCAAAGATCATAATATATTTAGTCTGATATTTTTTGGGCCTTTGTGCATTGCTGTTTCCCTCAATCGTGTCACATACAGAAGGTTTAAATACGTTTAAAAGCATAGAAATGAAAGGCAACAACAAATGCAGGTGACCATCTAAACCAGTTCCATTTATCCACACATTATGTCACATTATTTCTAAAGTCAGCTGCTCATACCTTTTACTAAAGGAACATCAATGCAAGATTTCAATGTATCAGACCATGAATGGCACCTAAGTGCTACTCCCTGCCCTTTGTTCTGTTTCAAACAGAAGTGGAACCCCCATTTTCTACACTCCCACCTCCTCTGCAAACCCTCCTTCCATCTATCCTGGCTGACACATGCACATTCAGCTTTCACTGCATCTGTGTTTTCAGAGAGGAAAGAAAGGCACACCTGAGAAGGCAGCACTAGCCATTTTTCTGCTTATGTTATTCGTTTTCTCAACAGCTGAAATTTTGGTGCTTTTAGATTAGGTTTTGTCAACCTATAGAGATCTGTATATACGCACAGCCAAAAGAAGAAAGGCCCAATATTAAATTTTCCTTCCACACTTCCTCCTCCCATTCTAACCTCCTGCCTCCACCTATTTGGCTCTCTCAGTTTTTTAAATGACTGTCTGTCTCAGCCCTCTGCCCCTCCTCCCCTCTGACTGCAGTCTGAGCGCACCAAAGCGATGTGTTGAAAGTAAAAGCACTATCGTTGTTGTCGTCTCAGGGCTGTTTGGAACTGAGAGGTTGTCGCGAGGTCCCCACCACAAGGCTCTTTGTAGTTGTCAGAGCGATTTAAATACTGTCTTTAGTGCTGTCACACAAAGGCACACACACACACACAGGAGTACACAATCACTATAATTGACACGCAGTTCTCGAGTCCTTCAATTCACTTCTGTATAGTGTGTGCGTGGTGGGGGTGAGTGTGCACGTGTGAGCACGCACTAATATCCTATTCTTCTGGGGATAAGTGAGGACAATGGTGCTAAAATAGCTCATTTCGTGGCTGTGCAGCATTTAAGAGGTGTTATAATGAGACATAACAAGTTATGGCAGTTCATTCTCTATGCCTTTCCATACCACATGGACATAGTCACACAGTTCCCTGCTCACACACACATACACACACACACACACTTTAGTGGTGGTGGCCAATGTTAAGGATATCACTGAGTGAAAGTACTGCATTGAAAGTCAGTGACAGAGGAGACAGATTTGCCCTGGACTGCCGTCTGTACCATCACAAATCCATCATGCTGGCTGAATACCTGCAGGCAATGCACATGGGGCACACACACACACACACACACACACACACACACACACACCTGTCAGAGACCACAATGTTAACCCCCACAGGGGAACCCCATAATACCATGCATCAGGTCAGTTGGCCAGAATGGTAGAAGGAAACAGATGGAATGGGAAGAGGGCATGATGGAGAGACAGGGGGATCCACTCAGAGCAGGGGAAGGGTTAGGGAGCAACAGGTATGGGAGGGAGGGAGTGGGGGAGAGCAGCTGGAGGCAGACAGAACAGGGAGATAGAGAGATTCTTAAGAGGAGGATGGAGGTTGAGAGGTGGGTTAAGGGAAAGAATAGAGAGAAAGGAGCACCTGGCTCAGGGTTAAGAGGAGGGCAAGAGGTGAGGAAGGAGAAAGGTATGGGAGACAAGGAGTTGGGAGCCCGTGAGGCAGCTAATGAAGATGACGTGATGTCAGCGTGGGTATGAGGGAGGCAGCATGGGCACTGGAACGGTCCATCTGCTGCTCAGCCCACTGGGATATCACAATCACCTCCCTGGCTCCCACTTCTCACTTATAAAACCATTAACAAGGGCAGAGAGGGAGGGAGGGAGGGAGAGAGAGAGAGAGAGAGAGAGAGAGAGAGAGAGAGAGAGAGAGGGAGAGGGAGAGGGAGAGGGAGAGGGAGAGGGAGAGGGAGAGGGAGAGGGAGAGGGAGAGGGAGAGGGAGAGGGAGAGGGAGAGGGAGAGGGAGGGAGAGAGCTGTCCTCAAGCCATCCAAATAAAAAAGTTATAGCTAAACACACAAACCTAAGAGCCTGGCTTCCCAGAACACAACACAGCTGCTCACTGTGATACATTACTACCAGACACTAATTGAAAGCTTCTTTTGCTTTTTGTTTGCATTGATGCTTTGACACTCCGACATGCAATACACCCGGTTCCAACCTTGGATGAAGTGGAGTGGATCGTATTAGACAATCAGTGTTGGGGAGAATATTTATTTCTCTGCTGTACTATAGCTGTACTGTACAGCCTACCAGACACGAAGTTTATATCTTCGCATTTGCAAATGAATTGTAAAACCCTACACAGCAAAAGTTATATTTTCAATCTCTTTGCCTATGAGCTGAAAATACCCACATGCTACAGGTCCAAGCCCCAACCCTCCATGATGTTGCCCACTGGTTTGCGAAGGACGCTTTATAAAGCCAGGAGTTTCAGTTGCAGGGGGCTTCCATTCCTCCTAATGGAGCTGGCAGAAACCATAGGGCGGGTAGGGCGGGGGGGGGAGGGATGAGTGACGGACATAACTTTTCACCTCCGTCCTCCTCAACACACCCATTGATCAATACGATCCATACTGGATATTACGGCCATATGGACACATATGTGAACACAGTCCATTGGTCCAATGAATCTGACTCACACTCCCAAGGCTCCCCTGTCAACCAGATGGTAGCGCCCATACTCATTCATTTCTTTAAGCTCGGATATCTTATTAATCATGGAATTATTTGCAAATTGACTAAGTCTAAGTCTTTCTGCTGTAGTCTGGTCAGCTCACACAGTGCAGTATATTTACTGTTAAAATCTGATATCTGATATGAACCATTCTAAGAATGGTTCAGAAGACCCCATGAGCCCAGGGCCCATGTCCGAAGCCAGGCCTGGACGGAGGGCCCGTCAGCGAGTGCCTGGTGGCCGGGTCAGCCACGGGGCCGGGCCAAGCACATGAGCCACTCGGAGTAGAGCCGCTGCTCCTCCACATCAAGAGGAGCCAGCTGAGGTGGCTCCTGGACACCTCCTGGTGTTCCGGGCCTGTCCCACCGGGAGGAGACCCAGAGGAAGACCCAGGACACGCTGGAGTGACTATGTCGCCCGGCTGGCCTGGGAACGCCTTGGAATGCTCCCGGAAGAGCTGGAGGAAGTGTTCAGGGAGAGGGAGCTCTGGGTGTCCCTACTCTGCCCCCACTGGTTGTCCCTGCTGCCCCCACAACAGAGCCCTGGATAAGCAGAAAAAGATGGATGGATGGATATCTGATATGAGAGTCAACGAAGAACCTGTGCCAGAATCACACCGAGCCAAGTCAAGGACACGATGATGAAGAGCATTAGTGTGCAGATCTCTCTGGGAACACGTTTAAGGGGTGCAGAATGCTCTTCATATTGAGATCCAAAACAAAGGCGTGGGTGATGTGCACCTTCTTTCCACTTTCCAGCACAGCTTTGAAATATGGTCAAGACAGGGGCTCAAACGAAGGGGGGGACACCAGGTGAGCCCAGACACCACTGGTCACTCCATTTGGTAATAGTTATTCCAGCCTGACAACTGCTCCTGCATTAAAAGCCTTCCAGCATGACCTTTTCAAATCCATTGCATGGTCATAGATGTGCTGTTTGAAACTACTCTGCCTCGTAGTTTCTCAACCACTCCTAAGAAGATGTATATCGAGAAAAAGGTTATTCACAGGCAGATCATCCCTTTTCTGCACATGGTTTCTTATTCTAATTAATAGACGTTGTGGTTGGAGGTTATTTTCATCAAGCTTTCTATATACCTGGGAAGCGAACAGCTATGGTTCTGAGAGGCGCCGACAAAAAAAGTCATCATAGACATGTTATTCGGAAAAACGTTCAGCAAAATCACTTTCTTCGGTTCCTCCGAGAACATTTCAATCACATAACTGCTGGTGAGGTACATGTTTTAGAGAGGAAAATAGGGCTTTTAGAAAAGCAACGCAGTCGTACTGTCCCACATCTCAATAGTGTGTTTAAGTGCAGCTGCCGCTCGCTCTGTTTACACTGATGGGATTTTGAACAGATAAATTGATTGCTGTGAATGTGGGGAAGGCCATTATGACGCACATCCAAGTCTGACTTTAAAATGTTTTTCAAATGTGGGGACTTTCGATCGCCCCTCTCAGGTTTCTGTGCACTTCTGTGTGTGTGTGTGTGTGTGTGTGTGTGTGTCTTATTCCTTGGATTATGATTCTTTAATTACTACCAATACAAGGTTTTGACACATGGATGATAGAAACCATTATCGGATAATGGTAAACATATGATATACGCAAACTCTCGTCCATATGAACTGCACTCATGTGTTTGACAATAAGACTTGCTCAGTCGAATCCAAGCCTCTTTCTTGTTACTTTGACGGCAAACGAAAAAATCTGCAGACTTTCCCTCTCTGTCGGTGAGGCTAAAATATAATGGAGACAGTTGTGTTTAAAGAGCCGTTTAGTGGCTCGGTAAACATACAAGCTGCTGCCGGACACAGACACATCTCTCCACACCCAGCACGTCCCTCAGTTTCATCCCCATCGTTCCTCATCACTCTCTCGTGCTCTCTCTCTCTCTCTCTCTCCCTAATGAGGCACAGGGAAGAAAAAAAAACCCTCTGTAGCCGTCGCCGAAGTAAACACATTTTCAACTTTTCGCACGGCGCAGAAAAAAGCGTGCAGCTACACACCATCTACTGGAGGAGCACTTCCTTTCATTTTGTCTCATAGCCCGCGCGTCCGTCTGGGAGAGCTCAAAGAAATGGGAGTGACACTGTCATTAGACGATGTCAGCATTCTGATGTGTGCTTCGTGGCATTTCACCACAACATGCAGCGTGCGCGCGCACACACACACACGCACACACACACACACAGAATGGCACACAGGCAGAGTCACGCGTGCAGCATATCGAATTGCCCAAACCGCAATTTTTTCCTGAAGCCCGGGGAAAGCATGAGGTGGCCGGAGCACAAGAGCAGCTTTTCCCTGTAGGAATGTGAGCGGTTCGTGTGCGCGCTTGGGAGCGCGTGCGAGCGTCGGAGCCTCAGCAGAGTGCGTAGGGTGACAAAACAAAAGTGAGCAAACCCAATGACAAACACACAGACACAACAGCGCCTGACAACCGTACCCTGGCTGACCTGAAAAGTATTTGTCATCTCGCCACCAGCTCGCACCCCCCATCCCCCCTCCTCTCACACCAACACACACACACACACACACACACACACACACACACACACACACAACTGCGAAATGGGTATAAGAGGCACTCTAGCAGTGTGCAAAATAATGCGGCTATCAAGACGCAGGAGGGAAGTAAAAAAAAATATATGAGACAGATTGTGATGGGCAGAGCTGGTGGGGGTTGGGGAGGGAGTGGGGGGGTGGGGCACGGGCATGAAAGTATGAAATAAGGGGGGGGAAGTGGAAAAAGTGCTTTGCTGTTCCTGAAGCAAAGGTAAATGCCCAGCACTACACTCATGTTACACTGCTCAGAGGGAAACAACACACACAAGTATGCGCATGGAGTGTGCAGCAGTCATTTGTACCTCAGTGCTTCAGTGTGCATGGCCATAATGTAGTGCTTACCTCAGTGGATTATGCTGACTTGAGCCATTATGAACTTAAACGCATTCAAACCAGCAGGCAGTCATCTCTACTTCTCAATAGGGCCAATATCAGCCTCTCGTGTGCTATATGTGGATAGGTGCAGAGCTATTGAGTGTGACAGAAGGATGTGATGTAGGGGATGTGGGCAGTGATGAAGAGGGGACGGACAGAGACAACGCAAATGATAGGGCTGGATGATATGGAGAAACGAGTGGCCCAGGAGGGTGGCTCTGTCACCCTGGCTGGTGTTGACGAGAGCCCTCCATCAGGAGAGACCTAATAAGATGTGATGTGATGTGATGTTGCCCAACATTGGAACAGACAGGACCTGGATCACCATGGCACTAATCACCAGCACACATCAGCGTCTCGGTGGATCCTCACTGGGACGCGCACGCGGCACGCACGCCTGTTAGCCCAGCTATCTGTCACTGTGGATTTGTGCATGTGCAATTTGACGATTGAGCCCAAAAGGGACTATGAGCGGGACTTCAAATACCAGAAGATTCATCTCCCCTTGAGAGGGAGAAGGAAGGGTGTTGGAGGGGTTTAGTGGAGGAGAGTGTCCTGCCTCCAGCAATGTTTACCCTACTAAGAAAGATCCAGTGTCCTCGCTGCTGCAGCCTTCAGCCACGAACATACATTTCATCCCGCTGTACAGATTTATGGCTCCACGCGCACGCACGCACGCACGCACGCACGCACGCACGCAATCACTCACGCTGCATTGTAGGGATGCGTCAAAATGAAATGTGTGAGCGAGAATAATGAATTCAGCGTGCATGAGCATTATTGAATCGAAGTCCGTAGGTGTTTTTCTGTAGGCTCGTTGCAGGAGCTGCGTGTGTGCGTGTGCACGCATGTGTGTGTGTGCGCACATGCACGCGCACGTGTGTGTCTGTGTATTATAGGGTGTGTTGCGGAAAAAGACGGAGAATTGCACATCATTAAAAGGCATCTTCTGCATACGCATACATATATAAAGGCAGTCAAAGGAGTCCAGGGAGTGATGGATGACAGAAGCAACACGATCAATTTCGCATGCGATTAGGAGACTAAGCCAGTGGACTGAGAGCTGCACCAACTGGCAGCTTGAGCAACCTGCACGCACACGCACACTCGCACGCATAAAGCGAATTCTAAACTCCGCCTTTAGGAGTCTGGACTCCTGAAGTGAAGTTAAAAACTATCTCCTTCTTGTCAGGGGCTACTTAATAATAGGTCAGCGGAGGCAAAGTGCAAGATGACAGGGTTGGGAGGAGAAGTGCCAGCAACAGAGCGAGGTGGAGCTTGTTGATGCATCAGTCCTTTCTCAGGTGAAAGCATTCTGGAGCATCGAAGGCCTGATGCAGGTGATTGTGTGTGTCTCGCATTGTGTGGCTTTGTGTGGGTCCTGCCAAAGCCATGAGACATCAGGGCTGCAAGGCATTACTAAGAGATGGACCAGATTGCAGGAAGTGCTAAAATGACCACTCTGTTGCCCATCCTGCCTCTTCTGATGGGACAGGCGTTGAATCATTAAGGTTAAAGAGTGTGACAGCCACAATGTGCTAAAACCCCTCCTGACTGCCTTTATTTCCTTTGAATATACATTTCAGATGAGTTTCTATTTCAAAGGCCTCCGCATCCCTTCGTGACAGGTGTGAACCAGCTGTCTCAAGCTCCTATTTTGATTTGACAGAAGCACTTAAGCTCTCGGGTCAACAGGAGTGGAAAAGCTCCTGGAGAAAAGATGAAAAGATGCATCAGGCAAGGAAGAAGAGGGACTAAAAAGAAGACGCGAAAAGGATAAGGACAGTTAAATGTGTGACAAGGATCGCGCTTCTTCTTTCTCGGCAACACAAGGCAGTGTTGAACCACTGTCTGTGATCACGTCAGGAGGAGGTCTGATTCAGAGCAAAGAAAAGGCCCACATGTGGCCGTCTTCTCCAGGTTACAAGTGGCAACGAGCGCTCGCAAAGTGATTCGTCCCATGTCATGGGCAAAGAAAAAGGGAAGCGGAGTTCCACTGAGGGACGGTGATGGTTTTGAACGTCAGACCTTTTTGCTTTTCGTCGATCTGTCTCACTGAGGCCCCTTTGGCACGATACACTGCACCGAGGTGAAATAGAAATGTCCGCCCAACGTTCGTTCATTCGGGCGGGCAAAAGGACGCAGCCAACACTCGCGGAGATGTCGACATATTCCGGACAAAGGACGGTGAGTCAACCTGTCGATGGAGAGATCAGGAGTCTGAGGCACATTTGTCAAACGAGCTGAAGTAACTTTAATAAGAAGAGATTTAAGCTTTTCCTTGAAATTTCACCTTTTCCTAAGTCGGTGTGCACTGTAGCCTTGTGTACTGTGTGTGTGTGTGTGTGTGTGTGTGTGTGTGTGTGTGTGTCAACCACACAGGCAGTGGTTGGATCGAGGTGACGGGACTGATTGTGTTGTTCTATGCCTTGAGCATTTCCTCAGACTGCCGAACAGCTCCGGGAACAGCTACCGTATTCATCCCGGCTCCTGACGCGTTCTTCCTTTTCTCATGAGCACGAGAGCCGTCACAGCCTCGGGGCTGCTTTTTTGTTTCATAATTAAATTCCATCTGGGGGGGGGGAAAAAATTAAATCACGCGACGAGACCCAGACTATGAAGACCCGTGGACTGACGTGTTCGCAAGAGCAAATATTGTGTTGTTCCTCTTCCAGCAAGGAGAGCGGCAAAGCACCGGTTTTACCACAATCTCCTCAGCCTTTTCTGTTGCACCTCCCCACACTGATTTAAAGCCCGGTTTTTGGATCAAGATAATGGCGAGGTGTTCAGCGTGTCCGTAAGAACGGGCAGTATGTTAACCATGACATCGGCCGCGGCCACCTCAGACGCAGCAGGGCGACCCTCCGATGGCCCCAGCCAGGCTGTGCGGCCCATTGAGGCAAAAGGCTGTGGACAGTAAGCCAATAGCAGTCAACGAGGGTGACTGATGTAAGTGGGTAAGTGGGTGAGGGTAAGTGATGTGAAGACACCATGGGCCAGGCCAGGGAAACTCCCAGGCCACCCAGATGACGCCCAGCTGTTCGGGGAGAGAGGATAGTCCTCCTTTTAGATCCTACCAAAGGTTACAGAACTGAGTCGGACCTCCTTCCATTTATATTGTCGGACTGTCATCCTTCCAGCCACATATCCGTTCAATCGGCCGTCCGGCGCGGGCTCGGCAGAGCCCCTGGCTACATAATTTGGACCCGAGAGAGATGACGCGGCAACGCACAGCGAACTTATGAGGACACCTGTTGCGAGATTTTAAATTTCACTTTAACAAGTGAGAGGACGTGTGATAAGATAGCAGCCGTGGAGGGAGAGACAGCAAGCGGGGGAAAGGGAGAAAGTAATCCAGTCCCTCCCTTAGATATGGTAATTCATGCAAATCTCCATTCACAACCTTAATCTCTTAATTGCTTTAATTGACATGAAAGAAGGTTGAAGCCTGCCTCGATATGGCAAATGTCAGGAGCCCGCCTTTCCTACTCGCCTGGAGCAGACACACGTGTATGTATGATCGTGCGCCGACACTCGCACAATGGGCTCGGGATAGAGCGCACACGAGGGGAAAATGTGTTGGGAAAAAGATGAAGAAAGAAAGGAAACGTGCGCCTTTAAGTATTCACACATGTTGCGAACGCGCTGTCGTGTCAATGTTCAGCAGGAGACATGAAGATGACATTGTGCTGTGAAATATAGATACACAGAAACATAAGCAGATACATGTAGGCCCACAGCAAACAAATCCACCCCCCCTCCCGTTGTTTCTTTACAATTTCAAAAGTCAAGAACAAAATGGTCACAGAGTCATACATCCACACTGTTGACTAAATAGGCTTTTCATTCTCATTTCCAATCCTGGACCTCTTATGCGCTGCCTTTTGGGCTGGGTTGCAGAGACAAAGTCTGTCATTGTGCTGCGTTTTCACTGAGACTTAAGGCCTAGATCTCTTTGTTAAAATACTTTAACAAGCGTGCGTGCACACACAACACACACACACAAACACACACTACAGCACAACAAAAGCCGAAAATACATTGCTGAGAGGTTCGGCTCTGAAAAACAGGATTGGATGCAGTGAGATAAAAACATTAGCATTAAAACACAATACACATTCCAGCCACAAAACACACAAAGTCATATAAATAGACAATGCCCGCGCTCCGAGATACTGGAGTGCAACATCATAGATGCACATACATATACACACACACACACACACACACACACACACACACACACACACACACTGGCTGAACAGCCTTCGACAAAGGAAAGAAGACAAGCCATGACCCCTGCGATCTCCTTTGTTTTCTTCATTGTTTCTCCACAGTTCTACAATCACACGGTCCTCCATGAGCTCCAAGCTGGAGACACATTAGAATAAAGCTGTAACTGTAACAAGTCTTGGCGCCACGAGAAAACTGCGCCTTTATCTGTTCGGAAAGGACGAAAAATATTACAGCGACCGAGGAGGTACGAGGCAAATGTACCTATATGGTCAGCCTGAGGTCAATGCTACACATCTGCCATCTGACCAAGCATTTAACCTCATATAAATTACCTGCTCTGTGTGTTCGTGTGTGTGTGTGTGTGTGTGTGTGTGTGTGTGTGTGTGTGTGCGCGTGGGTGCTGGATGTGAGTGGTGACAGTGATCTATCTGTCCTGTGATGAATCCATCCTGCGCACGTGACCCACAGATTAAATCACCTCCACAAGGAAACTGATTACTCTTTCCCAGCAGAGATGGGATCAAACACACCAAAACACACGAAAAATAAATGCAGAGCACACACACACACACTGAAGCGCACAGACGCGCAAACACACACAGACACACGTCATCTGTGGCATCACATAAGGTCAGGTATCGGTCATTGACCTCCGAACCTGACCATCAGTTACACAGACAAGGTGATGATTTAGCCTGTGCGCGCGCGCGCGTGTGTGCGTGCGTGCGTGCGTGCGTGCGTGCGTGCGTGCGCGTGTGTGCTGACGCCAGGTCTGTGTCGGAGTAGCCACCTCCTTTTTCTCCCCCTCATAAATTACCTGTCAGCGGCAGAGGGGATGGAAGCAGAGGGAGGGTGGCAGAGAGGGAGACGGAGAAGCGCGCGCGCCTCTGTCTAAACCGCCAGCAGGCCTCGGCGACGCGCGACGACGGCCCCTGAGTGTGGGCCGCGTTAAAAACACGAGCTGCTTCGTCAATCGTTCATTAGCACACTGGAGGTAGGCATCAGATGGGACGCCTGTCATTCAGACACACCCAGTCTGGCGGTGACACAAACACAGCTGGCGCCGAGGGCTTCTGCTCGTCTCCGAAGGAGGGACGCAGCGAGACGGCCGAGGAGAAGCGGGTTTCGCCTCGGATAGCCACGGGTCATGAAGACGGGAGGACGGTGTCCAGTTCATTCCCGCTGGTCCACCTGAGTTCCCTGTCGCCGGAGTTTGCTTGTTTGGTCCGTTTAAAGTCAAGACCGGGAGTCTCGGGAAAGCGGGCCCGTGCACAGCTCACACTGACACCCACTCGCAGACAGTCACATAAAGGACTACTACAGACTCGACAGATAAGAAACAGGCGCAAGGCGTTTCCATGAACCATTCTTGTTGATTAGCATCGATTTACAGCCTGGCAACAAAGACGGGCAGGAAATGCCAGTCATCTGTTCAGGCGGTACAGAGGTAATTCTACATTGAAAGGAAAGCAGGTGGCACAACGGTGCATGAAGTGCAATGGAAGAATTCGTCCATCACAAACAATGGCACCATCACTGGCCTGCTATTAGAACATGAATGGGCTGACCAGTGAAGTGACCTGCAGTGTTACCTGTGGAAGATAATCCGTAGTGCTTCATAAAGCTAGCAGGAACTACAGTGCGATTTATGAGAGTGTTATTATTGGCCAGTTGAGCTGCTAATGGCTTCTAACGAGGCATGACCCTCAACTCAGCACAACTGCGGACGGAGTCATACACAGGACTAGAGTCAGCACACGGTCCACACTGTGGAGGAGTAGAACGTCCCACCTGCTAGGACCAGATAAATACACGGCAGGCATGCTGCTGATTCTGACTTTTATGAAAAGAACAATGATTGTAAGCCATATACAAGCAAAAATCAACTTCTCCAACGGCAAATTCTATCTGCAACTTAACAACAATTTCCAAAATTGTTGCCAGAGTTACCAGAGTTACCACAGCATGGTAAACTGGGCAAGTTGATCTGGTTGATGACGTTTCCTTTATTTCTGGTTAGGTTACAGTCAATGGATGTAACGTCTATATACAGAGCTACACGATGTGAACGTTACAGCCAAGAAGTCCAAGTAAATGACACAGAAAAAAAGTGAAAGAAAAAAAGGATCTGGGCACTTTATGAGTAAGACATGAGCACATTCGTGTTAGTAGTTTTTGATAACTGAAGCATTCCAGGGATTCGTTCACTCGCTTTGCTTTGGCTTGAGACGAATATGGAACCACACACACAGCCTGCATGTGTGTGCAGCATATACACGACACATGGTTTATCATGGAGGGTGCTCTCGGGGTCTGTGGCAAGCCGCCACAACTTAGTGCCTGGATGTGAGGACAGCTGTGACATTCCAGTGGCAAAAATGTAGTTGTTACTAGTTGTAATGAAGTTCTGTAAAATGTTCTGTTTTTCCTGTTTGTCTGAATAGAGTGGGCTTTTCCCCAACTATGTAAATGCTGAGAGAAACAATTCTACCTGTGCAGCTTATTATGCCATCATAGTGCCAAGCCAGACACGCAGTAGAGATGAATGAGAGCCTGTAAAAGGCATGGAGCCGATAATGATGATGCAATAAGATGGTCGGGAGACAGACAGATACAAGGTGGAGACAAGTGGACAGGGAGAGGGATCAGGGGAGGATCAGAGAGGCCGAGGCATTAGGAGGAGAAACAGGGAGACTAGAATCACTCAGGCATCAAATGGTCTGTCTGAATTAATCCTGACCATCACGCTTTCGCTGTCACACACACAAACAGACAGACACACACACACACCCACCCACGCACCCACACACCGTCTCTGCAACAGATGCTGGCAGACATACACTTCCCCATCTCTCCGTCTTTGAATCTCTTTCTCTCCACTTCTATTTTTCTGCCCCGTCTGTCTTTGTTGCGCCTTTCGTCTGTGAGATAAAATGCCAGTCATCCTTTGCTCTTCTTGTAAACAACAAATGAGGGCGCAGCAGAGTAAGAGGAGACCAATGGGCAACAGGCTGAGGCGACAGGGAGGAAGAGAGAGAGCAAAAGAGAGGAAGGCAGCGGCTATTTGATAGTGTCAGCTGTATAGAGGAGATACAGACAGGCCATTCATCTCAATGGATCAGATAGCAGTGCCCCTGGAGTTGGAGCCTGCACTCACACACATATGCACTCTCACAGAGACGCTCACTCAATGAAACACACAAATCCTCTGCACACAAGCGAGTCCAGGTTTAAGGCTATAAAAAGCAGGCCAGGGCTGCAGGCCCCAGACCTAGTCTACCAAAAAGCAGCCGGAGAGAGAAAGTGAAAAATGGCAGGAGTGGACTTCACAGTTTTCGGCGTAAGTAGCTAAGTGCATGAGCGAATGTGTATTCTTTTCCATCCTCTAAGTAAAGCTTGTGCCAGGGCAGCGGGGGAGGACAGTCAGACAGAGAGAGCCTGAAAGCCTGAGCTTGAATCATAGTGTTCAGTCAGGGTGTGCTCTTTCATACTCCAACATTTACAAGTTTTCTCTGAACGTGAAAGAAGGACTCCATTGTGGAGCTGTCAGCTGGACTCCCGGTGAGTCCATAATGACTATGATGGATATTGAGGCAGACTAAATCAAACCAGTCTAGTGTCTTGTCAGCAGCTAGTTCATCTTGTCCCCTGACCCTGCTGGACTGCTTCTGATCCACTGAATTCCAGTACTTATTTTTGTTTTGCTCTTTACATGCTTTTTCCATGACAACTCAATGTCAAAATCGACATGAGTACAAATTTCACCTTGGCGAAGGCTGTGTTCTTCTTCATTGTCTTTCCCCCACTTTAAAAACTACCTGGCCTGAAGTTTCTTTCCTTCTACTATCAAAAAACATCTAGAGACAAACATGTGGATGCTGTACGTCTGTATCATCCAGCTTACAGGGCTCCCCCTGAGTCTCATATGCCATAATAGTTCGTCCACCATCAGTCCTTCAATGATTTTAAAAGCCCCAGAGAAGCTAAAACAGACAGGTATAAATGTTCAGCACACCGGGATGTTTACATTTGATATGAAGCCATAGGGTCTATCTGCTTTAAGCCCCCAAAGAGATTTTGGTGGCAAAGCTGTGGCCGGAAATCAGCAGAGAATCATCTCTGAGCACAGAGGGAAGATGTTGCGATGGTCTTTATTAGGTACAATGCTTTGTTTTTTTATTATTAAACAAACATTTTTTTGTTGGTGGCCATGCATTTCAGCCAAACTGAGCCACCTTAAGAGCTGAGTTTTAGCAGGTGTCGTGATGATTGATTAAAAAAAAAAACATCAATATATGAATATGTTAGTGTTGCGTAATAATTACATGCCTTTTCAAATTTCCTCTGTATTTATGCTGGTCCAAGGTGTATTTGAGTTGGTTTTGGTTTAAAATGGATCATGACACACATACAGACATGCATGCATGCGTGCATGCAAACACATGAGCACACACATACATGCATGCATGCACACTCACACATCTTCCACATTGGCTAATTCACACAGATATTCAAAGTTTTTAACGTATATAATTGCACATTAATGCAGTTTTTTTAATGCAGGCAAAGAAAAGCAATGCACACACTTTGGACACAGTGTATATTTTACAATGTGCGACTTGGCGTTCTGAGCTAGCTAGATGAGCAACCGGGCTTAGCTGCCCTCATTCCTTCATCCACCCAAATCTCTTCCACTTTACTCTCTCCTTCCCAACTCATCTTTGAGCCTCATCTTCCGGCCTGACTCCTTCACCCCAGTCCATGGCCTACCTCCTCAAACCAGATCCCTCACTGCTACCATATGACTGTAACACTGCCTGTGTTTCCACCTTTGCTGAAATTACTTTATGCATCTAATATGTGCTACCAAAAATCTTCTATAGTAAACAGCACTTTGTGCTTTTGAGATGGCATATTCCATGGCAAGAATTTAAGCTTTTGCATAACAGCACACATTTGCTGCCAATAAAGTACAAAGAAGAAAGCCGCTAAGAAAAAAGAATCTAGTCTGAAAAGCACTCCATAGCTATACACTCTCTATACACTATAGCTTTATCCATGCATGGTATTTTTTTGGCTGTGTGTGTGTGTGTGTGTGTGCATGTGTGTAAAACCTTAGTGATCAGGTCTAAAGCTGTGTGTAAGAGATAAAGGAAGTCATTAGTGAATTCTGCCTCTTAAGACCCCCTAATACCTTGGATGGGACCCTGGCCAGAGGTTAGGCTGTGTGTGCGTGTGTGCATGTGTCTGTGTGTGTGTGTCTGTGTGTGTTTGTGAGTGTGTATTGTAATCCCATTGCTTTGCCAGGAAGACCAGCAAGAACTGTACACATCAGTAGCTGCTGTAACTCAAACAAACTTTGGGAACTTTTGAATCAAAATTGCAACAAGCCTTGTCTAAACCCAAATTGAAATAAATGCCCTCTATCAGTGTATCACTAGGAATCCAATTGCACCGATCTAACAGTTCACCTTACACTGAAGCTGTAAGAATGTTTGAGATTCACATTTCAGTCCTGTCTAGAGTAAAAGCAAAAAGAATGATGCTGAGTCTAGAGATGCTCGAGGACTAAAGATGAGAGTTTGGCTCAAGTATGACCTGCACAGACTTTGACCTGAGAAGAACTTGAGCTTAGATGCATCAGTCTGCCTCCGGTCCTGCCAGCCCCCCATCCTGACAAACATCCTCAGGACACACATTCACATACCATTATCAACCACCTCAGCATCCCAGCAAAACACATAAGCACTAACTGTATTCACTGGAAACCACAGTAAGGGGATCGTGGGAGTCAATAAACTGCATGGTGCAATACATAATAGTGCCATGAATTAATACACACACACACACACACACACACACACACACACACACACACACACACACACACACACACAACCATTATCCATACTGCCAATTAGCCCACCAACAAAACCGTCCACACCTGTCAAGCAAACCAAAGCTGTAATATAACAAGCGTTGATGAGCTCCACCGCACACACATGCAGAAAAATATGCATCTGCCACACAATTAGACACATACAGGTATTGTGTGACACACACAGAAGGACATTCATGCAAAACTATACACACACACAGACACACTTGGCACGTGAGAGGTGTGCAGGACTTCCTTGTGAAGAACAAACAAATGCTGCCCAGTTTGAAAAACCAAATTAAAATGATTGCAGGTTGAACTGGGACTAAGTACAACACTTAGCTAATTACTCGCTCTCTGTCTGGTTTTAACTAGGCCCTCACTGACACAAAAACACAAATAGGTACACACGCACACTCAGACTTTTATTCATTTCGACAACAAAGGCATGGCTACGGAGTGGAAACAAATGCTGCAAAGAGAGTACGACAGAGGTTTAGACAGACAGACAGACAGACAGACAGACAGACAGACAGACAACCTCTCACACGCACACACACGGCCGATACATGCACACACCTACACTGTACTGTGCAAACACCTCACATTCTACTTCCTACACACACTTTGTACACACAAGAAGCGGATCCCAATCAAACATCTCTCAACTGATTTGGTGCAGTGAAAAAGCAATTCATTAAGTCTGCCTCTTAGGAATGGACTCAAACTAAACACACACACACACACACACATACATACGCACACACACACAAACACACACATATGCAACAGGACTGTGTCCTATCCCTCTCACTTTCCTCTTACTTCAGCAATATACTCACTTAACATTCAGATTCCAATAGTGCTTAAAACCCCCTCACAAGACCATCATCAGTAATCTGCTGAATACAGCATTTAATGGAACTTGCAGTCCTTCCATGATTTGATGTAATCTAAACTGACACATAACATTCATCCTGGTCTCTGCACATGTACATACTATGGTCAGATGGCGACTGTGCTGTAGCTACACAAAGACAAGTAGCCAACCCTGAGTCTAAACCTTCCCCTGACCTCTGCTTTCTTCTTTCATTGTTCGACCACATTGAATCTAAAACAACCCCCTGGTGGGGCTGGCTGCTGGAGACAAGAGAGACAGGCGAGGTGTGCATCTCCGCCCTGCACCAACATTGTCATGTCAGTGAGAAAGAGGAGGCTGAGTGCGTGAGCACGCGTCTCTGCGTGCGAGAGGGTGAGTGGGAAAGGAAAACTGCAAGAAGAAGGCGGTGAAGCAGACACAAAAACCCAAATCTGCCACACTGCGGAGCATATTCACTCATTAACACACCGAGCAACACACATAAAGACACAGACACGCAACATAATGAAAAAATGGCCTACATGTACATCTATATCGATACATTTTTACCAAACCCCGATATATAGACACATATGCACTGAAACACACTCACACACACACACACACACACACACACATACACACAAAGAGCAGCTCTAATTTCATTCTGCTAATACAGTCTTAGTATTTACAACCTGCTTGAGAAAACATGTTCCTGCTTAATTAGATTAAACAAGAGTGTGTGACCATGCACGCCTGTGCCGGGCCTGCCCGGGTGTGTGTGTGTGTGTGTGTGTGTGTGTGTGTGTGTGTGTGTGTATGTGTGTGTGTGTGTGTGTGTGTGTGTGTGTTTGTGTGTGTGTGTGCGTGTGCGTGTGTGCGTGTGCCTGTGCTCGTTTACATGCATGGAACAACAGGTGAGGCAGGTACAAAACACAAGACAGCATATGGGGAGAGAGGGAGAAAGAAGGAGCCGGCCTTCGTTCTCCATTCAGGGGGGTGGTGTAGATCGTTAGCTAAATAAATTAGAGCCTTGCGGCTGTGGATATCACACTGCCATATGTCAGACAGAGAGAGCGAGGAGGAAGAGAGGGAAAAGACTGGAGGAGATGAAGAAGAGAAAAAAAAGTGTGTTTGCTGCGGCAAGTGTGAATAAATACATACGAATTGCAACGGAAACAGATGTGGCCTCAGCCGAGGGAGAATGTTTGGGATGGAGGAGACGGAGGGGAAGGGGGTGACAAGAGGAGAGGACAACAGCTAATCCAGTAGAGTCAGACTGAGACCAGAGTTAAGTACATATAAGCTGGTACTCAGCCCCGGGCCTTTACAGTGAGACGCAGACGCACACACACACACACACACACACAAACAGGCAGGGAGAGAGAGATTAATAAATCAGTATCAAGTATTTGGATTAGTTTAAGGGAGAAAAAGTGGCGGTTGGGGCATTGGTCGACCTTGTCATTGATTTAGCTAAATAGAAAACAAACCTGGCTACTGGAAATCGAGGAGGACGGAGCCCTAAAGAGGCAGCTGCTGCCAGGCTGCTGACGCCAACATCACACCGGCCTTCTCCTGCCATCCGATCAATAACAGTGGACATTTCTTTCATTTCACAATGGGTCTGCTGGTGCTAGTGTTTCCCCTTCCGATACTTTCCCGCCATTTCCATGTGCTTCCATCACATCAAACGTGTGTATCTTCGAGGCGAATGAAGAGGGACAGCAACTCCCCCCTCGTTAGAGTCTGAATCAAAGATTTCGTTTTCAGACAGACGAAACACAGTTACTGCACACACTCATCCCCGCACAGCCGTTCCTCGTTAAGGTGACTACAGCCCTGCCCTCTGCCTCTCCTGCCTTGACTTATTTTCACTCGGCATCTGTATTAAACACAAGGACACCACAATCACGCAGACACACACACAGAAGCCCTAGCATACACGCACACACACACGCGCGGCCGCACAGCACCTAGAGGGGATTAAACAGCTTAGACATTGATTAGACACACCTGAACCCGAGAGGGAAAAAGGGTGGAGGAGGCGGAGGGGGCAGGGTGGTGGGGAGCAGGGGGCCGCTGGATGGAGTGGGGCCGTGTCAAAGCATGTTGGGAGGAGAGCGAACAGAAGAGAGGGCGGAGGGAACGGGCATCGAGGGGGAAGACCGCTGGGAGAGTGTATCCCACGGACCGAACGAGGGTGTAAATGTCTCGCAACGCGTCCTGCAGAATGGTGGTGGAGTGGTGGAGCAGCAGAGGGATACGGGTGGACGGAGGGGAGGGGAGGGGAGTGAGAATGCCGTCTGCACGCGCTGCCAGAGACGTTTTAACGCTTCTGTTCGTGGCCGAGGTGCGAAGACACACACTCATATAAATGTTCCCCAAAACACCGGCACGCACATCCATGCATAAGCAAAACCTCCGAAGCAGACCTATTCTGGAACAATCGGAATTCTGCCCACATCTATACATACATGAAAAGAGCAGAACAGCGCCGGGAGTCAATGATGCATATCCATGTCTATTTATAAAGTCCTACAGCCCACAATGGATGGCAACACAAAGAAGCATCCCCTCTGCTTTTAGCTCCCCCGACTCTTCTATCACCCTCTCACCGCTCCGTGAATAGAGGAGAAAGTACTTCAATGACGAGCCCACTTTCTCCCCGATTCTTTCTCCATAAAACATGCTGTGGAGGTGCAACTTTTCCCGCACGGGCGGAGGGAGCTTGTTGGGGAAAGTCACAGGCAGCAACAGAGGCGGGCGGCTGTGTTTCGATTTGTGTATATGAATAAGCGGCACCCCTTTAATTTGCAGGTTCATTTCATGCTTCTTTCTAGCAAATTTGGAGTAAAAATCCCCAGAAATGATTGCTTTCCTATTAGGGAATTACTGGCCTGGAAAGGAATATTATTCTGCTACCACCCAGACAAATACCAGAAAGTTTTATTTGAGCTTCCTTGCTTGTTTTTCGTTACTTTCTCCTTTTCTTCTCATTTTCCTGCGAGACTTGTTTGAGAAGAGGAGTGCAGAAATTATCCAGTTTCCCTTTTCCTTGTAAACACTTGATGAATCGCAAATTATGCACACACATATTCACACACACACACACACACACACATCCGCTCACACACAATACATGGCAACACAGCAGCAGTGACATTAAGGTTAGGCAACTAGGCACACACAGACCTAAATAAATGAATTCATGATTATTTGTTTATCTGGGGACGTTCCGACTCCACACAGCTGGTTAGCAAACTGTGTAAACACACTTGTGTTCCTGCAAGAGGATGTAGTTAAGAGACAAGCATAAACATTTATTCACATGAAACATAACCACAGACACACATACTGTACTGCACATGCCTCCGTGACCCAATTTCATCCATATCTATGGACGGTAGACTACGAGCCTCTCATTTACTCCATCATGCTTTTACATCTTTTTCACCAGAGCTAATTATGGCTAATGTGTTTATCATCTGATTATATAATCATACAACCACTGCCGCTAGCCTAACAGTCTCTCCTCCCTCTGCCTTTTTCCAGGATGATCACTGATTTACGTCTTCAAACGGGAGTGGAAAAGCACAAGTAACGGGTGAACCGAAGTGTGAGATTAGACTTACCCTCCTCCACGACTTATTCTTACTCTCTCTTGAGCTCTCACTGGGCCCCCTCCCTAAATTATCCGAAAGCTGTAATTAAAAAGTGCACTTTGGTGCTTACATGGTCCTAGAAAGCAGGCTAAAACACACACACACACACACACACACACACACAGACATACACACACGCACTAAATTAGAGATAGCTGAAGCACAACTAATCATCTGAGTCTATGCCATCATGCAAGAAGTCAACAATGTAAGTTTCTGGATTCAATTCTAGAATCAATTTCTTAATGGAATTCTGTCTGCGTGTGAGAGCCAACGAACACAAACGTTGGCTCAGAACAATGAGATGAATCTGCTGTGGTGGACTGGTGTCCTGTCCAAGGTGTATTCCCAGCCTTGGCCCCGTGTGTTATGGTACAAGGCATCCTAAGAAAGTGGACGAATGACTACAAAGATGCTCATTGACCATGGCGTCGCTGTAACACTGAAAAGTGTCATGGATGCTATTACAGAGACAGCTCTGAGTTGACTGTAACAGAAACAAAGAGTTCTCTATGATTTCAGATTGTCCGATTAACTACCCTGTGGCATAATCAGAAAAACAGGGTTTGGAGTTCAGCATGTGCCTTGACATCCTGGAAACACCCATCGCTGCAACATAGCGAGCGACCCAGACGCTGCCTCATCCTCTTCAGCTAGGGCTAACATGGCGGCAGTGGGCAGGCGATGCTGCGCTGATACAGCCAGGCGGCTTCGGAAAACAAGCCAGCTCTGGCCACGAGGATGCTGGGGCTCACCAGCCTGCCACGCTGCCTGCCTCGCTGCCTGTCATGTTCCCACGGTCAGTAACACCTACAGCACGGGAAGGTGCCAGTGTAATCTCACCGCTACGAAGCGAGGAGAAAAGTCCTCCCTCGGTCTCAGAGGTATTTATTGTAAAGCAGAGCACATCTTACCCGTAGCGCCTCTCTACAGAATCTTCCCCGGAGACACGTGAAAAACTCCATTTTGTCAGCACCATCGTTTGACCCCATTCATATTTGTTATCAAACGCTTCAAGCCCATACAGTGCAGTCGCCTTTGAAAGTTTGACAATAGCTTTGCTACACTGGCTTGATAGATACCAGACAATCCAATCCCAGGTCCAATTATAAGCATCAAGAATGACTAGTGTATTCTTATGATGTATTCATCATTTTGCTGGGGAACAGACACGTAAAACTGCATTGCTCAGAACTTAAATTATTTCCTATTACTTTGCTCCGTCTGCAGCTCTCTAAAACTGTCTGCTGTCTTCACAAAACATTTTTATCACCTCCCGTTGCTTGGCTCAACACTCGTATATGCCTACAGTGAAATGTCCAAACTATAATTTTGGAAAACAAGGAGCTCTTGGCAAATTCTTCTCACTGATGCTTCGGGCCTACTTTGTGTTTTGTCCTGCAGCTGTAGTGGGCAGAGTGAGGGCTTTCAGAGTAGCGTGTCCTCTCTGTTTTATCCTTGTCTTTTTTTGTCTGTGGGCAGATGGCACAGCTCCGCACTGGTCTATCATCATATTAACATAAGGTAAGGAAGCCAGATACAAATATAAGCTGTATTTTTAAGTCAAGGTCCAGACGGAGCTAGTGGAGGTGCTGAAAGATGTCGGGGGAAATCCCTAGTGCCAGTGTTCTGGTTCTTATTCTGGGTCACTAAAATGACACAGCCCCATGGCTATGCCTGGAGCAGCACAGCGCTCCCCCTAATGGGAAGGTGAATACTTGTTGGTTGGATCCCCGCTCCTGCAGCCTAAAATGACGGAGTATTTGCCTTGAATACAGAGCCCCCGACTATGCCGTGTTGGAAGGTCAAAGCTCCTTGTTGCATGGGCTGAATGAGCTCCTTTTCAGTGGGTGTGAATGGGGAAATGCGGCCTGTCACGTAAAGCACTTTGAGTCTAGAACATCACTATGTAAAGCCCAGAGTATTTACCATTTGCCAATACCAAAGAAATATGGTTAGGTGTTTAAAGTCCAATTACTTTCTTTAACACCGAAATGCATCAAAACAAGATTCTCCCCAAGAGCGATTCGTCATCCAGATCTCAGAATCAGTCACTTCTTTTTACAACTATCATACATACAGAAAGGGGCATAAAAACATATTCAGCACCATATGAAATGCAATTATGTTAAATACACTCAGGCTTGCATAAAGCAGCACTGAGGGAAAGGCAACCCAGTTCTTTAGGCCCTCAGCTTAGACATTCAAATAACCATAGAGTATAATGTGCGATAGTCTGAGTCTGCGTGTTTCGATCATAGCTGTTAAAACTTCCTGGTTGTGGGCCAGCAACAGCATTAGAGAGCCGGTGTGAAAAGTTGGGATATTACTCTGCTTCCAGAAATCTAATATCTGCCATCGCTCCTGCTGCTCTGGGATTATGGTTTTGCTAGTCTGCCTGCCTGTTTACGGCTGAGTCTTCGCTTTGCTTTTGTCCGGGTGTGTGTGTGTGTGTGTGTGTCTTCTGTCTGCAGAGGATAGGAGATACATATATACATGTGGCGTATTCTACACAAAAGTGGTGCGCGTCAACAGGCGGTAAATACACCCACATGAACAAATTGTTGCACAGTGGGGAGAATTGCAGCTTCGAGACTGCTGCATCTTCAGATGTAATGCCTGCAAACACGCACGGCCTAAGAGACAAAGACAGGGTGATTTTGAGGAGAAGAACTTTAGCCTTAGTGGAACGCGTGATTGTGACCCAGTGTGACAGGCTCCCGGGCTGCGATAGGCTGATTGAAATAGACTAATGAATGAGTGTGTGAAGAAGTCGGAGACTTATTCTGGACTGATGAATGTGTTTTCCTCAATGCCAATTAAACACTGATTACACAAATTAACAACTCTGGGCCACCATAATCACTAAGTGCTCACCCAGGGACTGGCGTTGATGGAGTAGGCTAGACACGCAGAGACACACACGTAGACACAAACACACACACACACACACAGCTGTGAGGCACCACACCCCGTTTGTCCTTCTATCCTTGCCCATAGGCCTGTCGGACACTGCCAAGCCTGGCAGTCATTATAATGTAATGCTTTTAGCTGCACGTCTTCCAAGGTAGAGTTACAGACCACATTTACCAAACACCCTCTTCACTCACTCACACATATGCCCATCCACACACAGGCAGAAAGAAAGCGCCACCCCGGGCCATGCAAGAGCACACAGACACGGGGCCTCAGACAGACAGCTGGTGCCAAAGGGTGCAGTTAGTGGATCCCCCCCCCCCCCCCCCCCCCCCCCCGCCCCCCCGGGGACAGGTTACCACCCTCTTCTCCATGTATGGAGCCAGAGGGAACGAGGGACAACCAGAAGTGAGATGAAAGGCAGGGAAATGCGGACGGGACGGTTGAAGGCGGAGACTGTACAGTGACAGCCAGGGTAAGAGAGAAGTGGGAGGAATGAAAAAGGAAAGTTTCTGCAGACTGAATGTAATGTGACACCAATAAGGGGTGGGGGGGGGGGGGGGGGGTGGGGGGGGGGGGGTGGAGGATTACAGCATGGAAAGACACAGTCAGTGCACGGCTGAAGAGAGAGCACCACGCTGAAGGCAAGAGAGAGGGAAAGCAGAAGAGGATTTGCAAAACTCCGCGAAATTCCAAATTTGATCAACAGGCCCATATGCAATGAGCTTCTGTCTCCCTCCTAACGCTCGACACGGCCTGGTTGGAAGTGCACGTATCTGTCTGCGTTGAGAGAGAAATCTAAATTAAACAGCGTTGCGCCTCTGCTAACGCGAGGAAAACCACCAATCGCGTAAATATGTGTCTCGTAGGAGGGGTCAGCTCATAAACAAGGCTTTTGGTTCTCCGTGCTCTTTCTAGATAACTCACCTGTGTGTGCGTGCGCGTGTGTGTGCGTGTATACGTGTGTCTGCTTTTGCGCGCAACACAACGCGGTTTACCGTTTGCTGGGCAGAAACGTAAAGTAGAAGACTGAAAAACTAAAAAGACTAAAGAGTTCTTTTCCCAATCCAAGCGGAACCATAGGCATATGTGTGTGGGCTGTGTCGCGTGAGCTGAACATGTGTTTCTGTCCATGTCGTACTCCGCTTCGGCTTGTAGTTCGTTCACAGAACCGTCCTAATTCTGAGGATCCATCACACAGTGTTTTTTTTTCGTTGCGTTGGCGAGTCGCCGCTGTTGGGAAATGTGGGGAAAAAAACGACAGATAAATGAAATCGCACGGCGCATTGTTCCCCCGCAGCCATGCCCGCACTATTCCCTTTCCTCACTCTCTCTCCCTCCATTCACCGATGACAATACAGGTGTGCCGGCGTTAGTGCGAATGCACGTCTGCGTACAAAGACAGAGAGGGCCAGCTGTGGCGTTACACAAGCCCGGTGCATCCGCGATGCAGGCTAATTTGATTTAGGCGAGCGGTGGACAGGAAGACCGCGAGCGGAGAGAGAGAGAGAGAGAGAGAGAGAGAGCGGGCGAGGGAGGGAGAGAGAGAATTGAGATGAGGAATACTTTCAACAAGCATCGTGTAGAGCCTGCTGATAGCAGATGGTTTAGAATCCATTCACACACAAATACGGAGGCAACGCCGCAATTACCTGCACACCTGATGCACAGAAAAGCTCAGGCACACGGTGCACACCCACAGACAGTAAACCCTGAAAGGCAAGTGACATCCTAATAAGGTGCTATGTCAGATAAAATGACTCTGAAAGGACGTAATCAAGTGGGTTTTGCCAACAACTCGACTGAAGAGTAATTCCAGGCCCAAACACAAACACGGGCACACAGAGGCCATTCAAGGTGCGTTTCCCAGGCACGAGAAGCTGTTTAGCAATGATGGCAGCAGTAATTAGCATAATGTTTGCCTAGAGCCACCGGCTGACATTTAGAGCGGTGGATTATTGGAGCCGGAGCCACACACCACCTTTCAGAGGGCGCTGTCGTGTTATTATAGAAAACAATTCTGTATTAATGTTGTAATAGCAGTGTGTGTGGTAAGCAAAGTACATACGCTGCATGGAAAGGCTTTCCCGGAAACAAGGAGAAGACATCAAAGGCACAAACAAACAGCAGACCAAACGACAAACGCTCCAGCGCATGGGCGATTGCATCAAACCACGTTAAGGTCTCTTCAAAAACGAGGGTACATTTCCAGCCACTGGTGGAGGCAGCATGCTGTCATGATTACACATCGCATGCCTGTTGGAGATGCTGGGGAGGGTGGACGGACAGGCTCATATAGTAATGTATCATATCACAGTTTATCTTAAGTCACTTCTGCCCAATGGTAAAATCACAGGCCTGTCAGCCACCATCTTTGACAAAGATGTTGCATGGGGACTATGCACTATGTTATTAGCAGGACTGCGGTATCAGCAGGTGCAGTTGATGCGAGTAGCAACGCCGGCCAATCACATCAGCTCCTCTAATCCTCTCTGTAAGGAAAAGACAGTTTAATGGGCCAAGAGGATTGTCCAGGCCAACTTTTGTAAGGGGAAAAGTGGGCCGTCCCAAATATCACTCTACAGCAGCCCAAATATTATCATAAAGGAAATAAAATGTGCTTTCAAGGGCGGACCACGTCCATTTGAAGCCGAATTTGCATTTCAAAAAACATCAATATCCCAGTTCATGTGAAGTAAAATCAGATGAAAATTACATCATTGCACTTTGGCAGCAGCCATGGCAACTTGCCGCGTATTAAAGCGAACTGTCTGTTGCCAATAATTTCATTAAGTGATTTGAAAGGATGCTTTCGGTTATCTGTATTTTGGTACATTACACACGGGCAATTGAGATATGACAGCAGACACAAAATGAAAGTCCGATATTTCCATGATTGCTTGTAAGAAACCCATGCCCACATCTTCCAAAACTGGGGCCCAACATAGATACTTACGGAAGGACTCTTTACTCTGAAGTAAGCAAGGCTGCTTCACCATGACATTTACTACATCAGAAACTTTTCATAACATGCTTATATGCTTATGATATACCTCTAGTCATGAGGATTGGTCTCTTCATGATTGATTAGTGTATATATCAGAGATAACTTCTTACCCTGAACCCCAGCCAAATTTTGTATCGCCAAACAACCACTTTTTTGGAAGAACAAAGTCTACTGTGTACAATCTGAATGTGCAGTGATATGTTGTTTTTCATTTCTAGTCACTTGGTGTGTCTTATCGAGATAGTCTACCACGCATAACAAAGAAAAGCAGAAGGGTAAATGTCATACACTGTGTCAAACAGTGGTCAGAGTTAAAACAGAACACTGAATGCCATTGTTGACCATAGTGATGATTCTGCCGAGTCAGACAAGCGCAGCATACTTAACAGGGCTGGGCCGGCAGGCTGGATTGCAAGTCAAGATGACGGGAAGCATGGGAGCGTCATATTTGTTGATATTTGTAGGTTCCCAATGTGCTCAAAATTCTCCAGCCACTCGGCACAGGGTGCTATTGAGAGCCCTGCGTCAACAGACATTTTCTTGGGATCGCTTCTCCTCTCTTCTTTCCACTGCCGCATTCATGCGATGAAGTTGGAGCCCGATATTAACGCGTCCGGCCCCGGACAACAGGGAGCGTACGGTGCGATGCCATGTATTGTGTCCATACGGTGAGATGAATGCCCGCGCACCGCTGAGCCTCAATTACAGAGAGTGGGGCGGAGAGGCAGAGGCAGGGGAAAATGATGTCCAGAGGCTGGAGGAACAGACCAAGGGAGGAACTTGGGAATTAGTCAAACGGTAAGAAAAGCAGTTGGCCTGAATCCATTATCCCGCAAACGTTTTCTGCCCTTTGACCGTTTCTCTTGAGGAACTCGATCGATCTGTCTTGACTGGCCGGAACGCTGATGTTGTCCTCTCCTTTCGGTGTCATCATTTCTCACCCACTCACCGACTCCAACAACCCCCTTACTGCTCATATCCAAATACGTACTTCCACTCTTTGATTACTTTTCCTCGGAGAGGCATGCATTCTCACAACTGTTCCCATGAAGTTCCTCATCCATCAATCGAACCCAGTCTTTCTGTTTTCTTGTAAACCATGCCTCCGATACTTTCTTAACCACCTGTCAGTCAAGTGCCAGCTTCAACAGAGGCTTATTGCTACTCATCCTAATTACATCCAAAAATTAGTGAGAAAGCAGTCAAACCTGTGCCCTGGCTCGGGGGAAGAGGGCACCTGTCACAGTAAATAGTTAAGGTGTTAAGGTGAAGTTACTGCTGCCGGGCTCCTACTCCATGTCCTCCTCAGAGTCACCTGCAGCCGTCCCACTGAGCGGAACGCTGGAAACAGTCAAATGTAACGTCTTACTTCCTTTTGGTAGGAAGCCACTGATCCCTCTGCAGCTCTCCAGGAGGGTAACCTCTGTCACCCACACACTGAATTAGAGGCCCTTCACAGATTCACAGAGGCGACGGAAATTGCTGTGTTTTATATGAATAGCTCCTTCTAATACACAAACAGCAGCGTGCTTAGCTGAGGTCAGCTGCATGCAGCCTGGCAGCTCTGCAGACTACCAGCAGGACACACCCACAGTAATGTCTAGATTGGATGTAAAAACTATATGGGCACAACCTGTATCTAGTCTACATTGTCAGTTAGCTTGGATGCATGATGACCCCCCTGGCCCGTCCACTTCCTTACAACAACAGGCAGACAGACTGGGAGACCTAATCACATCAAAGGGTATTTACAGAAAATGGAGAGAAAATTGATCTGGCACTATTGAAGTGCCTGCTTTTACAAGCCAATATTTTGGAGTATTTTATGGTCCATCCTCTTAATATGTTTAGCACTTAACCATTTAAAAGTCGTTATGTTTCCCAAGCCCTTTTTGCTAATATGAAGAGAACGAGACAGAGCCAAAAACGGTCCATCAGTGGAGAAACTGAGGAGAGTATCCTTGATGAGACAGAAACCATCATACAAACCAGTACAACACTTTCACTTTGTCTACCGAAACTTTTGCAGGATGCACACTCTCTCTCTCTCTCTCTCTCTCTCTCGCTCTCTCTCTCAGACAAACACACACACACACACACACTCGTGTAACACAAGTCTTCACACTCCTGGCAGGCCTCTCACTGAGGTAAGCCCACCTCTAGCTTGGATCAAAGGGCTAAAATATAAACCTCTGGCCAGACACACCCCCCCCCCCCCCGCTCACCGCCCATCAACCCCACCCCCTCCCACACACACACACACACACACACACACAGTACAGAACTACTGAATGAGATCAAAAGGGGTCTTTTTGCTCCAAGCCTATGGCATAAATCACCATACACAGATAAGTGCGTGTGCGTGCACACACACACAGACGGGGAAAGACCCTTTCAGACACGTGTAGCAGATGAAATGCATCCAGCTGGGAACACACACCTGCAGCACGTTAAAGTCCTTACAAGTAAATTCTGCTCTCCTTGTTCGTACACAATGATGCACAACTGCTGCTGCACAACAGCCGACCCAACCTGACCTCTGCGATATTCCGTGACTGGATGTTCACTATGCAAAGATGCCATTCAAATAGCTCCATGGTGCCACCACAATGAAAACATACACAAACAAAGACACTCAGCCAGGTGCAGCCGCCACTATGAGCATGAGCCAGCCGCGCCTTTGATGTTCATCACCCGCACAGCCTTCGTAACAGTCCACATCCTGCACGCGTCACGGTGAGGATGAGCGAGCGACTGTGAGACCGGGAAGGACAAAGGAAGCGGACAGGATAACAGCGCACACAGAGGCACAGTCTGGGGTGCACCCCACTGGACAGTTGCCAGTTGGGATCCAAAATCGAACTGAAACGGTCTCGATGTGGGACTGGGGTGGAGGGAATTTCTCAGACCTCCTCAGACTGGCTATTCTAAGGCTGCCACGCGATGACCAGCAGCAGCAGCGGGCAGGAGTCTGAAAGGGACTTTCCAGGTGTCAGGAGGGAGAGAGTGCCTTGGTGTGTGTCCCTGCCTACACACAGTTCTATTCGAATCATGCAGATGTGAACCATGTAAATCAGCGTGTTTTCACACAAACCTGAAGTCTTGATTTGACTTTGTCTCTGTCAACGTCTTTGAGTGCACCGATCCAATCGTCACAACATTAAACCGAGATATCCGTACTGCGCACAAGCTGAACAGTTTGGTGTCTGGGTGCTTCCGCTTAACCTGCCTTTCCTGTCTCGGAGGAGAGAACAACCACCGTGGCAAGCAGTTTATGCAAAATGGAAAAATATTTGACAGGTTGCGACCGAGCTCTTTAGAAAACACGTTTCAGAGGCAGCACCGAACGGGACCGGTCGTTCGCGTGTCTGTAATGGTGTCATTCCGCACTAAAAATGCAGACTTTAGATTGAGGATAACAAATGCAATAACTGTACACAAAATCACTGAGTGGTGACCTTGGGAGGGGAAGGGGTGGCAAGGGAGAAAGAGGCTGCTCTTGCGAGGTATTTTCTTGGGACATACGGTGCTAAATATGCCACAGGGTCATAAATTTGACCAAGGAACACATCGGACACAACGAGACCAAGCAGAGCACGTTCGATACACATTTCTCAACGTGTTGAACTCGCGGAAATATCGTCTTGATAAGAGACTAATCCTCAGCCAGCTGCCCGCGGTCCCTCGTAGAGCCAACGGGCTCCGCACTACTTTGCAGTGCTTACTGCAATATCTGGGTTCAAAGTTCTTAACGCCATTAAGCCCCATAAATGTACTGCATATGATGAGACCGTCGCAGAAGCAAATGGTTTCATTTATTGGTCCCTTTCTCATCTCTTCCTCTGGTGGCAGCCTGTTCCAAACACGGAGAGTTCTCAGACAAAACGCATTGCTATTCATCACATATGGGTTATCTCGAAACAGGGAACAGAGCGGAGATGTGAGATAAAGAGGAAAAAAGCATTCTCCAAACAAGACTCTCTCGTGCCCTTGCGTGAGGGTTGCTTTTGACATTTTGTTTAATTTACACACCCTGCACCCTTTCCACACTCGACAAGGTGTTTCGCGACTGCAGTTCATTGTCGTCCTGTGTCTCCTCTGTCTTCTTATCGGACGCCTTTTGCATCTGTTTGTTTGCGTCTTGCCTAATACTGGTGAAAAAAAGTAAAAAGGAATCACACCACGGGGGGCATGGGCGAACCGTCTCAGCAGGCCGACTGGTGACACATGGGATCCCTGGCCGCACGACGAACATCACTACGATTTCACTCTCTCCTTTTTTTGTTTGGCTCTGTCGTCTCGGGGCTCCTGAGAGAAATGTCTTGCTCCTCGGCCCGCTCGATGCGCCGCTACGTTTACCAGCGAGTCAATTAGGCGCCCGTCTGCTGTGCGGTGGCGAGCAGGTAATGTGGAGCGGGTTCTTAGTGCTTTTTTTTCTCTGAAAACGGAAGCAGAATCCGACGCTTTGAGACGGCTGAGAGGGTAAAGATGCGGCTGGACACTTTAAAAGACAAAAACGTCAGAAGGCTCTGTACGACGGAGAGGATCCCCAGAGTCAGTTGAGGCTCCATCGCGCACATTGCCATCTGATGTGAAACGGTTCAAAAATGAGCTCTTCCGGCCGCTTGAGGTGCTGCTTGTGGTGTCTTAATTGGCCGGCAGTTCAAACAGGTTAAAACTTAGTTAAAACTTGGTTATTACAGCATCTAGGACGACTAGACGGCGTCATATGGCCAGGTTATTCTCCCATAGCCGGTATGGATTGTATGGCTCAATGGATGTGTCGAGGAACCCCAAATACAAATGTGCCACAAATGTCACTCTGTCTCACGTTATTTTAATAGAACACACTGAAAGACTTGATAGGTTTTGAAGCTATCCTTATCTTGCTCAACCTGAGTCACCAAGCCAAACATGGTGGAGTGTTTGTCCACGCGCGCGCACACACACACACACACAAGTTCATCTATCCTTGTGTTTGTCTGCAAATCTTGATCACGATCTGTCTCTTTGCTGTTTTGCTGTTCAGTCAGTCAGGTTACCCAGCCATCTTGAAAAGCACAAGATGAGTATGTGTGCCATAGCCCACTCTCACCTGATTCACACTACGCCAGGAAAGCAGTCTACCCTTTACATGTGTGGTCCGCAGCAACCGCTTCTTTAGTCCCTGAAGAGGGCAAGGAGAGAAGAAACCTCTCCTTGAGGAGAGCAAACACAAAAGCACAAGCAAAGAGAAGCAAGACAGAGAGAGGGAGACACAGAGAGACCAGGAAGAATCCTTCCTGGCTCATATTTCAAAGATTTAAAGTATGTCTTTGGGAAAAAAAAACTGTAAAATGAAGCTTTTTGCAAAGATAGGAAGCAGTTCCAACTGGTCAGGAAAACACATGTAGACAAAACGCAAAATCATGGGGAGAATTTGACAATATACCAGTCCATCATCTATCCATCCACTGTCTGGTATCACAGGGCCCTGCTGGTGTAAAGGCAGGGAAGAGAACTTGGATGGGTCTCCAGTACAATGGACCAGTCCTTCATTAATATTTCAACATGTGCCAGCCTTGTACTGACCACAGTTGCAGGGACTGTTAGGGGAGGAAAATGATCTCTTAATCATCCATCCAAAAGGAAGTCATACAAACTCCTGCAGGGCTGTGTGTGCAAGTGGACAAAAACAGCAGGAGATGTGCAACTCCTGGTCTCTACTTGGTACACAAACACCACTTTGCACACACACACACACACACACAGGTGATTACTTTCCATTAGGAGACTCCTAACTTCTCTCTGTCTGCCATTCTGCAGCGAGAAGAAAATACTTAGGGTTGATGTAGGGTTAGCATCAATCTGACACACACACACACACACATACGGATACACACACACACACTGTATGTTGTCTGGAGTCCTGTCAGACTAAATCTCTTTCACACATCACAAACTGAACACAGAGACAGAAGGGCACACAGCCTCTCTGTCCCTCTCCAGTACATAGACACACACACACTCGGAGCAACTGCAAGATGTCAGGTGGATGAGGAGGCGCGGTGATTCGCTCCTCCTGACAGACAGGAAATAAGGGAGTCACCCAGGGACCTCACTTCCTCCAGGCCTGACTAACCTGACATCTATCACACACTCGACACGCACACGCGCATTCAGTGCATTCTCCCTATCCTTTTTTTTCTCTTCTCTAATACATATGCACATGCACACACACTCACAAAATCCATTAAAAAAGACAAGTCTCTCCTGCAGCCGGCCAAATTGGACTACTTGAATGTGGAATTTAATTTGTGTCTGTGTGGAGAGGGAGCACACGTGTGTAGGCCGTGAATTTACAGTTTAAAATACATAAGCCCAAAATCGGGGACGGTTGTGTGCTAAAGTAATGGAGCATGCTGCAACAGTTCTGGTGACAAAAGTGATGACTGCAATGTGAGAGTGCATTGATTTATATTCTATGCTGCAAACATCAGTGCGAGATAAGAGAGCCATTAAAATAGACATAGTACACATAAGAGTCTGAGAGAAAGGGGGAAAAGTCATGGTGAGGTTGCGCAACGTGGACGACGGAAATTAGTTAGACATGGCTCCTAATTTACTCTCTCCTCATTACAACATGGTTAAGGAAATACCCACGTCCACTTTAACTCTTTGACACTGATGAGAGAGAAGGACCCTGTGTGTGTGTGTGTGCATGTGTGGGTGTGTGCACATTTGTAAAACTGCATGGTAGTCTATTTGATTTAGGTTTTCACATCACCCTCGGAACTCTCCAAGCCCACCATCCAATGTCCTACCAGAGTGACCTCAATTCACTTAAGCATGCCAAGTGGTCCAATCAGGATCAAGCGTTAGCTTTGTTGAGCCAATGACATGTGTCATATCAAAGCTAATCACACTGATGGATCCACTAAGTGGGTCAATGTGACGATGCAAGGTTGTGATTGGCCTAGTTAAAGTGGAGGGAAACTTCTCTACACTGGAAGGAAAACTTTGTGACCTGCACTTTATTAGCTGGGATGCTCAAGCCACATTCTAATGCAATTACCTTCGGCAAGGTTAACAATAATGACCATCAACAGTATTTCTTCATCACACTTTGGCTACTTATACACCGCTGTCATTATGCACATTAGCAACTGGGAAAAAGAAATCAATCACTGCGTATTATGACCCTAATGAACCGTATCGCTGTTGTTATATGAACGTCTTCATGTTTTAATGTCACCCCAAGTCTTACAAGCCGCACTGTGATTGGGGCTCCTAATGACGTTTTCAAAAGTTGTGATGAATTTTGGCTAAACGCAGAGCTGAAAGGCTGTAGACCGGGTTTACAGGAGTACGAAGGCTGAGAAGGCGTCCCCGACTCATCTGTGAGCAACACAGCCTAGGATTTACATTTTGAAACACTTCTATCCCATCCCCCATCAGAATAAGTTGAACATCCAGCCTCTATCTGTGTCCAGTGCATGCTGGAAGCGTGAATCAGTCAAACAGCTCTGGAGCAGACGCCACTCGGTGACAGCCAGGCAGTGGGGGGCTGTAGGATAAGTTATGAATAAAGAAGGGCGAACGGAGAGGTGAGCAGATGAGAGGTGGAGGAAGAGAGGGGAGAGGAGGGTGGTGAGGGGGAGACAGTAAAATGCTGCCGTCACTTAAACTCTAAAATGAAAGATCGATGAGCTTATTTAAATGTGCTCCCCGAGACGAGAGTTGGCTCATATAAAGCCTCACATTTATGGGGGTGGGGGGTGGGTAGGGGCATTGATTGACTGAAAGAGAGAGAGTGGAAGAGGGGGAGAGGGAAGGAGGGCTGGAGGGGCATGGTGAGGAGAGAGGTTGGGAGAGATCGGGAGGATCAACCTTGGCTCATGAATTTCATCCTTTCCCTCCTAAAATAAAACATTCTAATAAATGCTGGGGATAGAGGGATCGGAACCTGGAAAATCTACAGCCTTCGATTGGCCGGCTGGCACAGCTTATCAGATCAATACCACAACCACCAGCAACACCAGCCTCATCACGTATCCTTTCTACTCATTTCCAATTCAGCCCACCCCGCGCACACATGAATGCAAATTCAGAGCCTGGCCACCATCCTCCATGTAGACCCACACCAGCAGGGTCCCCCTCCTCCCTCCAGCCGAGACAGCTGGAAGGGCTGCTGAGTGAGAGCCCGGGGAAGGGGGTGTGTGGTAACTTGGGTGGTGCTAAGACCTTGACATTAGAGGGAGGACAGAAGAAGCTGACTCTGCAGCCTACCACCCCACCATCTCACACATCCTCCTCAACACCTAGGAGGGAGGGAGAGGAGGAGGATGACAGCTGGGAGAAGAGGAGAGAGGAGAGCAACTTTTGACACACACAGAGGTGTTGTCATACTATCACCATCGATTGGACTGCAGGCACGGCCCTGAGTGACAGTGCAGTCCCTCTGTAAGCCCTCCACTCCATCCTCCGTTCACTCATGCTCCCTGCCACTCCCCTCTCCACCCTGTCCTCCTCTCATCCCACCTCCTCCTCTCTCACCCGCTTGGACACGCTGTCTCTCTCCTCCTCGTTCACCCTGTCCTCGCTGCTCCTCTACCTGTGCTCCATTTCACACTCACGCAAACTTTCCTACGCATGTATGGCACACAAATTCTCTTAGAGTTCACAAATAGCCCCCCCGCCACGCCTCTCTCACACACACACACGCACACACGCACACACGCACACACACACACACATTCCTAATGCCCCTCCTCCACAAAACCCCAAGTCCCAGCCTTACATTCTGCCCGCCACGCCATCTGTGACCCAGAGAAACTGAGAGCAGACACTGGCCTGACCTTTTCTGTGCTTTGTTTTGCCACTCTGGCACAATCTCATGAGGTGTGTGCGCACACACACAAACCCACCCACCCCCCCACCCACACACACACACACACAAATATCTGGTTTATCTCCATAATTATCCCTATAGCTACAAAAGAGAGAAGAGCACGAAAAGGCACGTAACATGGCAACGCTGCATTTTCCCAGAAGCTTGAGACAGGAATCGATATCTCATCATATTTGTCACCGTTCCTGTTGTTGCATTCAACAATCTCCACACAGCGGGCCTGGTGCAGCCACAAGTCACACACTGCCAGGACAGCATGGTCAACTGATGCAGGGCAACTCACATGAATGCACTATGTGCTGCTGTGTGTCTGTGTGTTTGTGCCAAATTAAGAGTCGTAGTCAAGCAGGTCATTGACTGAGAGGAGGATTATGACGCTTACAAACTGTAACACCCCCCTCATACACACACACACACACACATATCCTCAATACCTTAATCCTACATCATCATAACAATAACAATAATGTATACATGCCCTCTTATCCATCTCCATCACAAAATCGCCCTAAATAAACTAGCAAAAATCCAGCGTTGTTGGCCAGATGAATAAAACCATCTCCTCACAGAGGCACAGACTCATCTACAAAAATGTTCGACCTGATGGAACAAATAACAGCTTTTTCCCAGTTTGGGAGTCAACAGCTCACTTGTTCCTTGCCTCCTTACTAGTCCCAGGAACGAATGAGTCAATATGAAGTGTTTGTCAGACTGCACACTGAGCCACGTGTAGCCTGGAGATGCCAGCGGCGGCTGTGAATTCACCCAGGTCCACGCCATGTATGTTTGAGCCGAGGCAGAGAGGTTCTTACCTTGTCCGTGCAACATGTGGCAGCAGCCGAGGAGCAGCAGCAGCAGCAGGAGAAGCGGAGGCGGACAGCACCGGCTCTGGCTCCAGCCCCGGCTCTGACTCCAGCACAGCCCCGGCCCCAGCATCTTGTCCCGGCCCCCTGCTGCTGCTGATCCCTGCGCGCTCTCCTGGGAGCCCGCACCCAGACGCGGCTCCGGCTCCATCGGTCTGCGGGCGGCTGTTGGTACCCGGGTACAGCTGCTTGTGCCCGGCGCACGGGTGGATAAGTAGTCCAGGCGGCTGCTCGGGGCTCCCCCAGTGGGAAGAGGACGAGAGTTCACCTCTGTCTCTGAGCAACTCCCAGCCCCGGCTCCAAACTGTGCGGGCAGCGGGAGAGGAGGGCGGGGGTCGGCTCTCTACCCTGACTGTCCCCTCACGGTGAAGCCGCTCCGCTGTGTGTGGGTGCCTGCTGCGGCGGACTCTGTCCCTGCGTCCCGCTCCTCCTCATCTCTGTTTGCATTGATCCGAGCGGCGAATTAATACATTAGAGTGTGTTTCAGACTTATCGGCTTATTTCTGCTATCAACCACAAATCCGCGCTTGTTTTGACGTCTTCGCCCGGGATTTGCCCCACTGTTTAAACAGTGACGGAATTAACAGAGGAGCACTAGAACACGTACATGATCCATCCGCGTCCGACACTGAGCGCCCGCTCCAAAAAAAAAAACCAATCCTCTAATTGATTCGGCGATAAGTCCTGTTTTGTGACTCCAAACTGAGCACAACGGCTCGGGTATGTAAGGACGCTGATGGAGAAGCTGCAGTCCGCTACGTGAACTCTAAGAGAGAGAGAAAAAACTCGCAAGTGTTTGAACCGCACGCCGGGATCCCGCCTCGTATCAGATAACTTGTCGCTGCGTGTCGGTTTACGCGGAAAATGACACAACAGGTTAGGCAAAAAAAAAGAAGCAGGATCACAAGTAGTTGAGCAACAACTGTGGGCTCCCTCTCTCGGGCTGCTCTCTCAGCCTGGTTGAGGAGTGGGCTCGCGACGTTGGTCTCTCTCTGGTGCTGCGACACCGGAGCCTCCCGCCTTTCAGCCCGGCTCTCCCGGTCCCTCCAGCTCCACTGGGTCCGCAGGGTGCGCTTCCACTCTCGGATATTCCAGTCCCGGTTGTAACGTGGAGCTGTGCCTGGGCCTCCAGGAGCGGAGAGGAGCGATGCGTGTGTGAGTGCGTGAACACCTGCCACCCTCCTCCAGACCTGGGGGAGACGGGGCTCCAACTAGACCTGCTGCCCAGTTGCCAATCCTCAATCGACGACAAACCTTCGACAACCTCCGTGCTTTCTCTTACTATTAGCCCACTTTCCTCACTCCCATTCTCTGCTAATCGCTCCCTCGGTATCCCCCAAACTCGAAAACTAAACTTCTATTCACTATCATCCGTGGCTGCTGGTTGGTGCAGCACGGCGCTGGCTCTGCTCCTATTGGATAGTGCTGCCGGGGGGCGGGATGGAGAGCTGCAGCGAGAGCGTGGTGGACGGCGCCCCCAAACCCCCCTCCCGCACACAGGCTCAGAGCAGCGTGGGGACAGAGGGGCCCTTAGGGACCGGGTTTACTCCAAATGAGAGTGAAGTGAAGGGATTAAGAGGATCGTTTTATTGCGTCTGCAGACAGTTCGGAGTGGCAGAAATAAGCCGCGCTGCAATGCCACGTTGTTTCCTCACTTCGGTTACTGCAAAGAAATTTCAATACATTGTTATTATTATTATTTCACCAAGAAAGGGACTCTGAAGCATCAACAATGGTCCAGCTGCAGACAGACACTTGCTCCACTACAACTGCCTGGAGCAATATCTTAGCACCAGTGATAACCTAGTTTCTTCCTTGGTGAGGGTCATTAAATGGCACATTTATATTAAAGCCTACAACACAGTGACCTTATCTTTTATTGCCTCAATAAATCCTCAGAGGCAGACTTTCCATCCCTTGAGTGGCTAAATGGTCTCCACATCTAGCTGTCCCCAACAAATTCTCCTCAAGCACCTTCACCTCAGTTCATCCAGTTACTCATCTTTCCATCCAGCCTCATTTGGCAGTTGGCCTTCAAATTTCTGTTTTCACTGAAATGGCAATGATGCTTCCTGGATTTTCCATGAAAAATCTCTGCCACTTGATCTGCAATGCCAAACCTCAGAGGTTGTACTGGATGTCACATTAGAAGACTAAAATACAAATGTCTTAGCTCCCAACTGCTAACTACAAATTGGTGGTTAAGTCTCAACAGTCATCAAGTTTATCTTGACTTATTTGAGAGATGAAGAAAAGCCTATAGATTTACTCCCATAGATTTTAAAGAAAAAAAATTCCACTCAATGCCGTCTAAACCTTTTGTTTTGATTGGCTGCTCTGATCATACACATGCCCACTTTGAACTATGAGGGAAGTTAATTGATAAACATCTCTTACTCCTGATAATTTATGCAGAATTCATTAAATCCTGAACTTGCGTTCAAGAATATGAGAGGGTTACCTTTAGTCTAAGACGACGGAATGTCTTCTGTGATAGCTGCATATCTTAACTATATATGCGACCTAAGACTTAAATTGCTCTCCCTGTGTCAGGCTGCTTCACTATACAACACAAACTTCTCAATCTATCAACTTCTGTGTCGCCTCTGAGATTCTTTTACTGCCCTACAAGGTGCTAAAAATTCAACAACCACAGATACCTGGATGACCTGTTCCACCCTATTTGCCTGCCCAATGGTCTTTGTACCTCTTTGCTCCCACCCAAGTAACCCATCTCCACCCATCTCCAAACCAGGCTGGATGCTGCATGTTTGGAGATAGTGGAAAGACCACTCCTTGGACTCATGCCAGTTGCTCTGATACCGTCACTATTTGTACAATCTTCTTGGCTGTCTTGCTCAAGCACAACATGCTTTCTGTCATTTTTAACAAATGACATTAGAGTTTATTCTTTCTGTTCCACTGTATGATGCCCTTGAATTTGTGCAAGACATTTTTTAACAGAGTATAACATTTTGCTGTAAATACAATTAGGACTTTGCTCACCTTTGACATATAATCTTACTTTACTAAACCCGTTCCAAACTTGTGTCAGGCTCCTTTTACAATTCGACAGCTTTCAGCAGCGTCTTTCACTCTCCTCCTTGTTTCTGTTCTGTTCCAAAGGACACAGGTCATGGCTACACATTTAACTGTTGAACTGACACGAATCTTAAAGTCAAAGAGGGATATATCAAGAAAAATGTTCAAGGTGTTAAGTATCTTTATTTTGCTCTTAAGTGCAGCACATCTAATTTTATCTGATGATATTCAGAAAAAAAGACTACACGGAGAAGCTGCCAATGCCAGAATATTCAGAACTGCCATAATTCCACTCATCACTGCCCTCATCACACTTAGCCATAGTTGACATTCAAGCTCCATCAGCAGAGCACAGAGTTCTTTACTCTGGTCACAGGATGGCCTGTAACCAGAATGTGTAAAACTAAACCATTACATACTCTCAGAAGTTTTTATAGTTGCGTGAACCAACTTCAGAGTTGACATTGGAACTCCATGCTCAAAGAACTCTGCAACATGAACACAAATTGATGTCAGGTTTCATGCTACAGATTGATTTGAAAGTTAATAACATGGTGGTTTGGAGGCATTGTCCAAGCTTTCATTTTACAAAATGTACTTGTGCATGTGCGCATTACACTCCGTATCCGGAAACACAATTGGTACAATTGTAGTTTGCCTTCAGGTCAGAGGGGACGAGGGGAGAGAAAAATACCTTCCCATTGAAGTTTCCTCCTCGGTTTTTGACTATGTTGCTTGTCAGAAGGTCTTGTATTAGAAACTTCTGCTTCCATGTTGATAGCACCTTCCTAGGAGCAACTTTGCTTCCCCAAGGACCCTCAAGGATCTACAGAAATGACCCCTCAAAAAGTATGGCTCTGATGAGAGAATTTGATGGTCTACAGCCCCTGATTTGTGAACCAGGCCCTTAAATGTTATTTTTTTTAATATCTCCTCAACACTTTGAGTTAAGAGGCTTGAATTTGATTATGTTCATCAGGAGGTCAAGAGCATCAAGCAATTGAATGACAGCTGCCAAACAGTGGCATGGCAGCATCTCTTCATTAGATGACGCTCTCCCTGACAGACAGAGCCAACCAGAACTGCAAGTTAGAACTATAGCAACCAAAATGTCCAAGCAGCCATCCTAACGACAGTGGAAAGATCAGAAAAGTCTTAAAAACTCACTTGCGAAGATTTTTCTGATCTTTCCACCATGCTAGGGTGGTTGCTATGCACGCTCCAATTGCTATGCATGCTCTGGTTGCTATGCACGCTCTGATTCTGATGTGGTTTACTCCATCTGACAGATTAAATTCTCCCCATTCTTGTGCTGTGTCATGGATCGATCCCCAATGAACATATATTTCCATTATCTTCTTTTCAGTGAGTATCTATGAGCTCTAGGTCGTCAATGAGAAGTTTTTTGTTTTCCTGTTTGTAATGACTATACAAAAAGTTGCGCTATTTGCTGATGAACTTTCACATTTCCTGTAACATAAAAACACAAAAACTATGAAATTATTGTGCACTAATTTTCATGTTTTATTGTACAAAAGCTGAATAAAAACAGAGTGGCCCATACCCTCCTGTCCAAACCCATGCATGCACGCATGCACACACGCACACACACACTCACATTTTGTTCCAAAACACAGCTTCCAATTACCTGTGCATCCAAACAATTACCTCTGTCCTCCATCCAGCTATTGCTCACTATCACCAAAGCATCCCATTATGGTTTCTCACTCAGGGAGAGACACATATAATTAGAATGTCACGCATACACTCACATACACTCATTCACAGACACACACACACGTTTGTGCACACAATATTGATGTCTAAACTGACATGGGCATGATCATCTTTCTGAACATATCATCTTGGCAAACATCTCTGTCTCTCTCCCTCTCCCTCTCGTTCTCCGTCTGAACTCTCACTCACCCTCTATCCATCCAGCACACACACATACACACATATACATAAATACTCCCACTCTCTTTTCAGTGCACTCACAGAGCAGCAACGAGATGACCTCCGCACAGGGCCAGATGATCAGGCTGAACGATGACACCAATCTCTGTTATTCTCTCAGAGGCAAACACTGGGACCGTCCCCTGTCTCTTTAACACCTGTTTGATTAGGCTAATGCCTTCTGTCCCGGCAATCAACACTGTCGTGCATGCACACACACACCCACACCTCATCACATCCACGTACAAGTGCATGCAGAGCTAATGAGCGGCTTCCCGCAGCTTGGGCTGTCATCATGGTGGAGGGAGATAATGTCAATATTAACTGACCTGTCATAGCAGTGAAGTGCTGGGAGGATACACACAATGGGAGAGTGTCTGCCGACAGAAAGGGAGACAGAAATTTGAAAGCATAGCTGTGGGACATTGACTAACAGCATCAATTACTTATTCTAGTTGCTTTAAGAACTGTTGTTCCCATCACCATGATGGCTTTTTTCAGCAAACTGCTCTTTCAGCGTCATGTAATTGCTGGAGGCTGTTGGATATGAATCAAGCTTCAGTATTGTGTGCCACACCTATTCAGAGCAAAGAGCATACGCTCCATCAATATTGCATACATTCTCTATTGTGCATACAAAAAGATAAAGGTACAATGTGATGGCCATAGTCTAGATGTTTTCGTTGTTGCTTTGATGAAAATCCAGAGTTGTGTTTATTTGACCTTTTTTTTAACAAGGACATAGGCTTAAAAACCTCATATACATGTGCCATCAGCCAAAACAGGATGAGCATCAAGCACATAAACAGGACTACATCAATTCGCAATGGCACCAATAAGTATATACAGCACAGTGCAAAGTGCTTGTATCGTTGTGTGTACTTATTGGTACACATGGCATCTTTAAATGTTCCCAGTGGTGACATTCATTCTCTTTAGATCCATTTAAATAGACTTTAAAGAGCCTTAAGCTTGGGTTAAGCCTGCAACTTGTCCCAGGACTAAGCTCAGTAGAAGACCAGCTTTTACTCAAATTCACAGAATTAAAACATTTTAGTTTCACCAAATACATCAAATACCATGAGCGACCTCAGATTATGGTTTCTTTCCCGCAGGACATTTGCCTGAGATATTCTTATAAATGAATAAGTGAGCAGTTTTTTATGCAAATTAAGCTTTGTGTGAGTGTCTGTTTACAAGTACTTCTACTTGTGCTTCTATCCATTTGTACACTGGATTTATTTTGCTTTTTTCTGATCATTTTAACTTGCTATGTTTGTTTGTGTGAAAAATAATCACTGAGAGAGGCACAACATTATAAAAGCTGATAAATGTAATGAATAGGAGTAAGCTTTTGTAATCGAACACATGCACAGTAGCTTGTTTTGTGAGTCTTCCTTTGTCTGTGTGCAAGCAACTGTGTGCTTTGTTGTTTGGTTTCATTGCAGTTCAGGGTGACGCTGCATTCTTGCATTGCAGGCACATGGAAACTTGATCCTCTAAAACTAGTGGCTCCACCTGTTATCCAAGCTATCCCCAGGGGCTAAAGGAGAGAGTAAGGGTGCATTGAGAAGAAAGAGCAGGAACGAGGGGGAGCTGGGGGTAGCGGGAAGCCTTTCATGTGAAAAAAGGATCGTGTAGGGAAATGAAGAGGGAATTGTAAAGAGTAAGGTCACACCTGTAACGGACTCAAAGAGACAGAGAAGGATGTGGGGATAAGGGTAACGCCAGAGAGCGAAAGGCAAGATCACTGTGGAGAGCCATCTCTTTTTAGTGAGTCAAACAGATAGATAGGGCTGTGAAAATCATAGTCAAGGCTTTCAGGGCTTTTTCATGGACGGAGACTGAGGAAAAGTAAGTGAGAATTCAGAGTAATGTTACTGACGAAAGAGAGTGAAGATATAACCAGTGATTTCAGGGTCATTGTGTGGAATAGGCAGAGAGGTCGCAGAGAGAAAACACTGGAAGAAAGGCTCCAGCTGTGCCCTGCTGGGGGACTCTGGGGCTTGTGATTTTTTGTTTGTTTTATTTTCTTTGTGTATGTGTATGCTTGATCTCTGGGCTCTTACCATGTGTCATCCCTGCAGCAATAAAGTGGACGGTCAATATGGAGCTGTGCCTGGTCTCATGCTGGCCCTCTCATCACACACCCGGGTCTGACTGCCAGTCCCAACACCTGGACCAAGAGAGTGCAGTGCACTCACAGGGCAGGCACTCTGAAGTTTCCCCAAGTGCACCTGTAATCATAAACACATTCCCAGTATCACACTGTGGAGGAGGTGGAGCCACAGTTTAACGTCCATACACATGACCCATCCATGAAAGGAAAGAAAACAGTCAAGGAACACAAAACAGATCTCAACCTAGGCCAACCATTCCAGAGATGTGGCAAAAACATAAACAAATACTTCATGAGTGTTTGCATGCATGTCCACACTTGCACACCAAGGCCTGTTGGGGCATGTGCTATGACACACATTTGCACGAGGGGACACCTCAAGGCACTTACTCCTGGTCCTTCCAGTCAGCAGGGTGTGGACAGAGATCTCACTGAAAGTGATAGCACACCCCAAGGGAAAGACACCATGAGCTTTAATTTTCTTCTTTTCCATCCAGCCTCTCTCTACCTCGCTGCCCTTTACTCCTCTTCCTTCAAATTGAGATTTTTCGGACTTTCGACCAATCTTTTTGCCAAATATACATTTTCGCTTCCCATGGGGATAACAAACATAGAAAGTCTTCATTTTTTTCCACCTGCATGCATCCTTTCTCTTGCTCCTCCCTGAATATCAGATATTTTTTCCTCACATGCTTCTGTTTGTGACACACATTGACTTCCTCTATAGAATAATACATTTAAGCCCATAACCTGTGCAACATTTTGCTTCTCTATTGAATTGCAAGTATTGTTTGCAGAGTGGCCTGCACAAGCTTCTATGGTTCAAGCCAATGGTGTGAGGTGAACCAAAGCAATAAGCTTTAACCTATGCTACCTTTATGTAAATGCTGAGATGTTATATTTTCAGTCCAGGGATTAGTGCAGTTGCTTGGTTATGTTGGTAACAATGAAATGTAAATAGAATGTCTCATTGTGTTGATAACACAAATACTGGTTTCTTCCAAGGTCAGCAAAGTACTGTTTGATTGAATTTTTTTTGTTTTTCAAACAAGAATATTCGATTCATATCAGAGAACTGTTTTGAGATCAGTTTCATAATATGCCTAGTGTGAATTACAAGGCGGCGCATGCCTTCACTGGACTGGATCATTATATTGTTTCAATATTTGCCTCCAGTCAATATGTAGCTGCGTTTTATAAGCAATCAATTTCAATGCCAAAAAAGTGAAGCTGATGGTAATACAGCCAGAAAATTTCAACCTGGACCTATTGTTTTGAAACGTCTTCACAAAGTGGATACTCTGATCAAAAAGACAAATTCTGTTGCTAAACTGAAACACAAGAAAGACAATGACTTTCAATCAAACACACACAAAAAAGCTGTGGAGGGAAACAACTGCTGTACAATATAACAAGAATCTAGTGTGTGTAAGAGGAAACAGGAATGTGTGTTTGTTATGCATTGATAAGAACAGTTTGACATTTTGAGAAGACCTGTAGCACTTAAAGTAAATATGATGCTAATTAGAGTAGCTTGTTAGCTTAACTGAGCACACAAGACTGGAAACTGGGGAGAGCAGTCAGTCTGACTATATCCCGCCTGCCAGCACCTCTGAAGTTCACTAATTAACACAATGTGGCTTGTACCTTTGGTGTGTACAAATGGCAAAGTTAGGTGGGGTGGGTGCTTGTTGGGGCTTACATGTTGGACTTTATCTTGACTTTGGGCAGTTGCCAAGCAACAAGCAGAGACTCCAGAAAGTTACTGGTCCTGAGAAATCATCCAGCACACAGCATAAACAACATAAACTAACATGTTAATTAGAGTGTTTCAGGGCCACTACTTGTGTTTCCTCACTGCTGGACAGAGCTGAGCCAGTTGTTGCCCTCTTTGCAGTGTTGTTTGAGCTGTACACTCTTACTGCCATGCATGACAGCATGACTTCAGGGGCACACACACACGCACACACACACACACACACACACACACACACACACACATACTCACACACACATGCTTGCTCTGAAGATGCATGCACCTGATTGAGCCGGTCACTGGTGCATGTACACCCCGACATGCTTTCTATTATATGCACATCTGCCACCAGATTACAGGATAGTTTTTATTTTTTTTATATTCAAGCAATTTATTGATCTGCAAGATGACATGTTAAAATCATCATCATACGTTAACTATGTTGTAGTTTATTATTTGGTAAAATGCATTGCACCTGCTGTCTGCCTCCAAAATGTAGTGTGTCATTGAAATGAACACAACCACCAGTGTGTCCTATTTTATATGAAAGTCCTTCAATATAGACAACAAGTTATTTTTAGGATCAATCTCCCTTTGCTGCATCCTGAGATAAGAGCTGATGAGACCTTGAAGGCAGCAGCAGAAAAGCAAATGACAGGAGAGGGGAGTGACACATAGCTTACATGTACACAAAATGTACACAAACATGAGACAAAGCTGTGTGAGCTGAGGTTAAGGTCTCTTCAACTCTTACCTCCTCCACCTCTGGGACCCTATTGGACCACAGAGCTACACTGCCCCCCTCAGGAAAGCCAGTCCTCTGTCCAGCCTAGGAGATTCATGGGCCTGCGCTGTCCCTGTAAAATGTTAATTTTTGTAATTCTGCATGTGAAGAGAGAGGAAACATCCCACAGTCACAGTCTTTTGTCAAGTGTGCAAACAACACCACATTTCAAGAAATTTAAACCAAGTTAATGATGTGTGTTGGGTTACCGATGCAAAGCCAGGTCAAATGAACCAATTAGATCCCAGCACACAATGGCTGTGTGACAGCTGAAGTGGAATTCTTATTGCAATTTCACGACTGCTCACTCTCTCTCACACACACAGACACACTGCCTGTCTCTCTCTCTCTCAGCTGAACTCCTGCCCTCTCAACCAGGAGCAGATTTGATTGGTTTTGGTTTTCACAAGCATTTAGTTTTAACGTGCACCTGGAAAGTGGCATGTGTGCAAGGTTCTGTGTGTGTGTATTTGCTCCGGGTGTGTGCGTGAGGGGTCTCAGCTGCTCTGGTTGTGAATCAATTCAATTGGAGACACTTTATCTCACTTTGCATCATTCTCTCTACTTCACCTCCTCCTACTTGGTTTTGCATTTGATATTTCTCTGTTTCTTAGGTCAGAGGCTTATCTTAAAATGTCAAGGAACAAGTGTCCAACTGATTTTTATTCTAGCTGCCTGATCAGGGACCGGTCTACACCTTGGATGTATTTAACCTGTTAGTGGGAGGAGAGGAGAACCAAAATGTGGAACTCGAGGATCAGCACTGACTCCCATTTTGCAGTCTCTGAGGCACATTGCTACTGTATTGCACTTTTTCCACATCAGACATTTGACATGTTCCAGCAGGGAAAACACAGGTACAAACAACAGAATCAATGAGTGCTATTTAGCCAGTCATCTTCCACAGTTCTGAAATACCACTATGACAAATAAGTGAAAATGTCTACAAAGAAAATGTCTATAATGAAAATGTCATATTGCTCTCCTACAGTGTGCCTGTATATGTGTAAACAAAGGCGGGAAACAAAAGGGGATAAAGATCTCAACAGTTGCCAGTCAAGCATTCATGCTGACTAGACTGGGGATCTGCTCTGTGTTTTCCCAGATTGCACTCATGAAATCCAAAAAATGCAAAACAGAAAGAAAAATCAGGTCTGAGCTTTCTTCCCAAGAATGCTGCCCATGCCACAACTATCTGAAAAGCTTTCTACATGTGATGTTGTGGTGATTTTACTCAAAATTGCGGCAGGTACCTGCTTTTGCTGTGTTAAACATAGGGAGGATTCCCTGTGATGGGGTCCATCCACATCAAATTCACTCTCTCCTTCTTTTACGATTCACTGTTTTTATCAGGCCTTCCTGTCAGTTTTAAAGCTCAGCTATCCTAGGGCTGACTCAAAAGTGAAAAGCTTCCAATCACTTATGCTAAGTAAGGTTTGCAGATCATAAATTTGGGAAAAAGAAGAACACTGGCATCGGTGCAGCACAGAAATCACAGTGAGTACTCTGAGAGAAACTTTGTTCGATCAGTGCCCAAAGTCAAGCAGGTGAGACAACAACAACATTGGAGGCAGAGATTCAAAGGGAAATAAGCCTGATGGAGAAGTGCTTATGTGCATATGATTCTCTTCACTTTCTTACAGAGCAAATTTAGTGCTCTCTTGTGTCCTGTGGATGGGGGATTAACCACCCTGGAGGAAGGCTGAAGTGGTCCATCAGAGGATAAAGATGATCTCTCAGAGGGACCTTGCGTTGATTTGCAGTGACCCTTCCCTGTAAGATGAAAGCGGGAGCCAAAGCTAAGCCAGTTCATTTGTCACAAGTCTATAGATCACAATGCATTGTGGGTATTTCCTATTTCCGGGTGCCCTTCATAAAGAGACAGGTCAGAAAATGTTTTTGTAGTAATTCTTATTGTTAATTCATAATATGTACAGGACATATAGAAGAAAGGAAATGCTGTTCATGTCTCACCTAATAATTTCATGCGATTCTATGGAAAAGCAAAAACAAAATTAGAATTGAATGACTAAACATAAAGCTGTGAAGTAAAACTTAAAACCTAGAACTAAGTATTATTAGGGTCCGAGCAACGAAGTTGCGAGAACCCTATTAAAACTCTCCTGTTTCTTTTTATTATTATTTATTAGGGTTCGAGCAACGAAGTTGAACATGCTTGAAAACGCACCATTTTCAGTGTGCACATTTGGATTGGCGGAAAATTTCACATTTTAAAGTTGTTCAAAATGAACGGGGCAAAATTCTGCAATAGCAGCACCTAGAAAATTTGAAACGGCAAGCCCCACTTCTGAGTTTCGCCTAAATGCATGAAACTTGGTGGGTTTATAGAACATCCTGAGGCGCACAAAAAATCCTCAAAGAAGCCCCACCTTCAACCCAACAGGAAGTCGGCCATTTTGACTTGTATGTTTTCTCATTTTGAAGGAGCTGTTCCAAGGGCTTTTTCCCGATTGACTCCAAATTAGGTACAGATCATCTAGAGACCATGGTGACCAATACTCGTCAAAAGAATTTCTGTAGGCCACAGGTTGTGGTTGTCCAGCTGCACAAAAAAGTCTCTTGCACCAATGGTCTGAACCTAACAGGAATTCTGTTATTTTGATACTAATGGTTAAAGGGCAGTTTTATTTTGTATTGTTTACTCTTCCATCTAATCTAATCTTTTATCCCACAGGAAACGTTATTTAATATGTATGTCAAGTATTATCTATTATTTATTATATTTATTATTTTATTTCATTTAATTTCAGTTATATATATTTCTGTATATATTTTATATATGTAATATTTACAAGATTCTATTGGTTGTTATTGATCTTAAATTACTGGAAACGTACATTTCCCTGAGGGAGCATCCCAAAGGGATTAACATAAGAAAGTCTAAAGTCTAAAGTCCATCCTTGCGCATGCACAGAGTAGAATGTGTTCAAGTATTAGCTTGGGACTGGTGTGCTGCTGCTGCAGCAGGCTGAACTGGTGCTGCATGGACCTCCAACGGCTTTCTTGCCGCGCTGCTTCCAGTTCAAGCTGGGTGTCTCGTGCCTGCTGCTGCGCCATCATCGCGCGAAACATGTCTCGCAGCTCCTGCACTGACAGGTGTTCTGCTACCCTGGCCAGCTCTGAGTCATGACTGCTGTCATCGTCTCCGCCAGTGGTCCCGCCTTCCCGCAGACCAGGTCTCCGCTCCATAGAGGGGGGTTTCTTCGGCCCCATCCAATCTGCAGGATGCCTCACCACGACCCGAAGGCGAATAGGAGAGTGTGGGAAAAAGCAAAAATGCCACAAAAATAAAAAAAAAGGAATACAATGGTTAAAAAAGAAAAAGAGGAGAAAGAGAGGAAAAAAATCACTGCTGCCCTGTGGCGGCTGGCTTTATGGCCGCACATGGAAACAGGTGGCAAGACATCGTGCTACGCACCACATCCACACACACACACTGAACAATTAAGTACGCCACACATTCCTTCCGTTTCAACATTGTAATCTTTATTTAGCCTTTCTCATTTAAGTTACAGCTAGACGCTCATAGTTCTTAAGTTGCAGTTTGTTAATTTAATTCTTTGTTTGAGTTATTTAAGTTACCGGCGTGGAGAGGCGATGTCTGGTCAAGCTGCTGCAGGCGCGACTTCCGGGTGACCAGCTTCCGGGCAAAGGACTTCCGCAGTGTCGGTACCCGATCTGTCCGGAAGTTCTGTGTATACTGCACATGCGCACAATGACGTTTGATCGCGTTTCAGGAAAATGAACATGACGTATAAGGAAGAAGGACGGTTTTCTTGCCCATTCGTACCTGTTGAGTTACGGCAGTTGCTAGCTTTTTAAATGATTTATTTACTATAAAATTGTCTCTCGCCTGTCTCAGCTTCTTCACAGACACCACAGTAGATCTTACTCCTCTGGAAATATATTGGGAATATATTCCCGCAGTGCTTTATAAAATTCAAAAGTAATTCTATAATGAATAAAACACTAAAATTACAAAGAAATGTTATAAAGTTTTGTCTGTAAGATGGCTCCCCCAGCTGAAAGGCACTGCTGTCAGTCTCTTTCGCACCACCCTGAGGTAATAGAATCTAAACAAACCGCAAGGGACGAATTGGGCATTGTCGTGAACACTCGGACTAGAATACACAAACTGCGCATGCGCGGACACAGAGCACCGATCGGGTACTTCTGGACAGATCGGGTACCGACACGCAGCGTAGAGTTTCACATTAAGAGGCCAGTGGAGGGGTCCATATCCAGGAAGAGTCATGGGAGGGAGGGAGTTCAGTAGTGTGGGAATGTGGATTTGTTTCTGATTGATATTATTTAGAATTTATTTGACTTTGCAAATATTATTTATTTACCATTGTCTTTTCTTTGAGTTGACTGTTGTCCACGGGTTTTGAATAGTGTATTTCATTTTTGGTTGTTAGCTCCCTAGTGTGTCTAGTGGTTTAATCCATTGAGTATATAGGTTACCCCCGTGTGTCCCTTGGAGGTCACTTTTCTTGAGTTAAGTTCTGTTAAGTTTACAGATATAATAAAAGAACAAAGCAAGCTGATGACCCGGCTCATGTCTTTCTTTCTGAGCCAGGTAATGTACCAGCGCATGATCACTGAGGGGCCATGCCCCCAGGTAGCTCCTTAGCACGCTAGCACATTAGCGCATTAGCGTACTAGCGCGCAAGCTCCCCCAGCGCCCACGTAAAAGTGTGTGTGTGTACTTGTTTGTGTACAGATGTCCGAGTCCGGGCTGATGTAAGCCGCTATGGCTGGGGAAATGTGCAGTCCGTCCCGGACTGTCACAGACTTGTATGTTTTCCCCTTCAGAGGGAGCTGTTCCTAGGCCTTTTGCATGATCTACTTCAAATCAGTTACACCTAGAAATGTTGACCACGGATTTATTCAAATGTTGTCATAGGCAAATAAAAATTGTTATACAGATACATACTAAAGAAATATACAAAAAGTCTCTTGACATGATGACCCTAACCCAACAGGAAGTCGGCCATTTTGATTTGAATTTTTGAATTTTAAAAACATCTCCTCCAAGGGGGTTAACCCAATTGGCTTCAAATTTGGTACAAATCATCTTTGGACCAAGCTGAGAAAATTGTATGTACAGAATTTTTTAAGTCAAAAGGCATGGCCACTAGCGCATGACAAAGTTTGGTTCTTTGTCATCAATATTTCAAAATGCTTTTTCGGGCAGACACTTTGTCATAACATGATTGCATTGTGTGCTTGAACAGCCAGTTAATGTCCTTGTCAATGGACATTACTAAATGTCTGAAGCGCCACCTTGAAATTTGCAAAAACCCCTCCCTATTGTCACAATCTGAGTTTGATCGTGATTTAAAAATAAAGTGAGGACCCAAACGCACGACTCAATACACAAATAATATGAGTGAATGGTGATTTTAATAAAGAAACTAAAAAGGAACCATACAGAGAACTCAACTACCAAAGGGGCAAACCATAGTGAAGATACAAACATGGAAAAACTCAAGAAGCTAAGGTGACTAAATACACAGACAAGACATGAGGATGTGTGCTTACCCCAGGGAGAACATGAGGAAAAGGACCACAAAGAAGCTTGAAACAAAGAGACCGAAATGCACTAGGAACTCGAAATACAAACACTGGGAACTGGAAATCCACATATGCCGAACTGAAATACCAGAAAACACCAAGACGAATGAGAACCAGAAGGAACAGAGAGCACAAGAGAGCTGAGACAGACAAGCAACCAAATCAAAATCAAAATCAAAATGCACTGGCGACAAGACAAAGGGCAGACACAGACTTTAAGCACCAGTGATTAGGGGAGAACGAGACTCAGGTGGGACATGAGGAAAGGGCAAGTGAGCAGACACAAGGAAGGTCAGGCTTTCAAAATAAAACAGGAAAATGACAAGACAGAAATTTTGTGGATTATAAATATGACAATTTGTAGGTGTATACAGTTTATCAAGAAGTGCTCTTGCACTGATGGTCAGAACTGGACAGGAAGTCAGCCATTTTGGTTTTGTGTCGCTATTTCAATACATCACTTGTTACCCGCCTAGAGATTTCATCCCATTAACTACTTAACATGTTGTACAAGATCACCTTAACGGCATTGTGATCAAAAGTTCAGAATAGATTTTCTCTAAGTCAAGGGGTGTAGCCATATGGCAGCCACAGTAGAGAGATGGTTCACAATCTGAATCACAGGGATGCTGCTCAGCCCAGAAGAGATTCCTCTTCAAAATGTGCTACAAAAAAGGATTCTTGGAATGGCCTAGGAACTACATTGACCTAGAAGTTGCCAGTATCCCGACAGGCGCACAGGCAAGCACCCGCTCAAGCTACTTGCAGCTTTAATTGTTTATTAGGCCTTCTTTAGGGCAGCTACGGTCTCTTTCATATCTTCTCTTATGCTTTTAGACCCCATCTCTCTGCCTTTCATCTGGTTGTGATGTATGGTGCTACTGTATGTGATAAAAAGTGCGGAGGGTAGGTGATGGAGGGTATGTTTAGATGATTAATGAAATGGGGCTCAGGATTAAGAGCTGTTGACTGGGAGGCAAGGAGAGAACATGTGACTTAACCCAGAGTTTCTGCAATACTGTGAGGCTGCAGGCTGCGGTCAGCATGGAATTATCCTGTTTGATCTGATTTAATGAAGCAACATAATATCTTATTCTTCAAGTCTAATATAAGCAGTACTTTCTAAAGAAGGTTTCTATAATTTGTTATTGTCATTATTGTTTAGGTCTGTAGGCAGGAACCCTCCAGTGTGTCTATGCGTATAATGTAAATAATACAGATTTGTTTTTGCAGTTCAAAGAGATGAACTGCTAATGTTTTCATGTACTTTGAGTTCTGAAATCATGAAAGCATTTCCTATTTGCTCAGGGTAACCAATAGTCCTCTACCCCTGATGGGCACATACTGTAAAAGTGTGACAGCTTTCTGCTTTGAAGGACTTTAAAACACCTTTAATGCTTCAAATACATTTAACCTTAAAGCCAATATATATAATTTTTCCATATAAAAGTAAACATTATTCCATCAGATAGATAGATATAAAGATACAGTAATACCTCGAGATACAAAATGAATTTATTCCGGGAGAGCTCTTGTATCTTTGAATTTTCATACTATGAGACAAGATTTACCCTATAAATGGTGTCATTTGTTCCAGCCGAGCCCCTCGTCATTGTATAAAGTGTAAATATTGTTCTCATATAATATTATTATTCATACTGTACTCTGGGAGGAAGGGGATGATGGGAGATAACTGAGATAACGAGCTTGTATAAGAATAAGAATACCTTATTATACCTTATACCTTAATTGTTACAGCATATTGATTTCATACATTACATGCAAAATAATAAAATGAATACAAATAAAAAATACAATACAACACAAATAAACATGAAATAGAGCTAACAGTGTTGATAAGGTGGTACATTCATAAACCACAAGATAAAAGCACAACAAAACTTTCATGTGATGCTGCGAAATGAATTCTGCGAGGACAGCTGTCCATTGACACTTTTGATTTTCTTTGTTGAAACCATTCACTGATGTTATTTTAACACACAAAATATTGCATTGCAAAAACAATGCAATGCATATTAGATTACAATGAAATAGTGTTAAATTACAATTAAATTCTGTAGACTTAAAAAAAACACAAAAGATTACCAATATAGAAGTAGCTAATGCTAGTAACCATGCTGTTATAAAAGATGGATGTAGCCTTCCAGTACAAAAAATGAAGACAATGCAGAAGTGACTTTTCTTGCAATACCCCAGAGATCCGCTAGGCCTGGCTCCAAAAAACACTTTCTCCAATACACACCCTGTCAAAAAACGCCATTTTCAGTCATGAAAGCGTCACAGAAGCAAGAGCATTACATTCACATTGATTGGATGAATAGACTGTGTTTACCTCATTCTCCGATATCAAGTATGGATCAGTGGGTGTGTTGAGGAGGAGGGAGGTGAAAAGTTATGTCACTCAAACCCCCCACCCGCCCGATGGTTTCTGCTGGCTCCATTACGAGGAATGGCAGCCCCCTCCAACTCAAACTCCTGGCTTCATCATGCCTCCTTGCAAACCAGTGGGTGACGTCACGGAGGGTTGGGGCTTGCTCCAACTATATGAACCCTTTCTCTGAAGCTACGTTTACACTGAAAAGCAGCAGATGCGAAAAAACGCTCAAAACACTTGAGTAGCGCTGCCTGACCATCGATAGGAAAATCGTATCATTCGCTCTTGTTGCTCTAGACGCTCTTGACACTTGAACGGTCATCCCACTCTCATTTCACATCAATCAAGGTGGAAAAAACATCCACTGCAACACTGTGTGTAAGTCCCAAAAATGCCAGAAAACCACCTGCCACTGTCTGGGTTCATTAAGTCCTCCAGAGATGCACTGAATTGGGGGAGTTTCACCGTCTTCTCAAGGAGCTCCACCTGGATGACGACCGGTTCCAGGACTTCTTAATTCGGGTTGTGCCAGGATTTCCCGCCTGGACACCAACTACAGGCGCCTGACCATCTGTCCAATGTGAGTTACTTTTTCAGAGTTTGTCTAGTAATTATTGCAAAATTAACTCATAAAATATGTTGTCCTAGAAATTTATTTATCCTCCCTCTGCCCTATGAGTGAATGCAAACGTCTGAAGTCACCTTATCTTCTGGGCAACATACACAGAACCCCCCTCCGGTTGGACAAGTTCCACCACAGGCTGAGAATGTCCTGAAAAAATCCTAGAAAATAATTTCTAGTTAGGAGGAACCCTGATGCATATATGCATGTACTGTGATGCCCATCATGGACAATGATCAGCAGTAGAAAGACAGAGGAGTACCTTCTCTGACAGGCTGCTCCAACTCCACTGTCGAAGGGACAGATACAGGAAATCTTTCCTGTCATATGCCATCACACTGCCGAATGTCGAACACGATTTGGATTTTAATTTTGATGTCTGGCGGACAGATTCTTCTTCTTCTTAAATTTTCACGCATTTCAGATAGTACATTTGGCCACAAGGGGCAGCACTTCATTTATAAATGACAGTTGTGCTTAGAATATGATTTGAGACATCATTTGGAGTTGAATTTTGATATTTGGCAGATAGATTCATCACTCATAGAGGAAGAATTGATTGAACTTTAATGCGTTGATTCAATTTTTCATGTGTTTCAGCATTTTCAGCCTGTGCTTTGGCCTTGTCTGATGAGTCACCTTAGCTTAGAGGGCACGAGGGAAGATGGATAATTTTTCAGGATCACTGTCCTTTTCAGGACATTTGACCCTTTGTTTACCTTAACGCGAAGTGTGGGTCATATTATGGTTTTGGCCTGACCGCCACTGCCGCTGCCGCATGTTTTTCGTGTTAACATCATAACTCGAACACCATTTGGATTTAAATTTCGATACTTGGCGGACAGATTCATCACTCATGGGGGAAGAACTGATTCTGTTTTAACGCATTTTGGATTGTACGTTGGCCACAAGGGGCAAGTAGCGCCACCTGCTTTGAAATCGCGTTTCATCGTGCCGTTTCCATTGGTTTTGAATGAAGACTTACTGCTTTTTCGCGTCTGCCACCTGTTGGTGTGAACGCAGCTTAACAGTAACCCATCTACTGATTTGAGTTCATACACACACACACACACACACACACACACTGCTCTCATACACAGATATTCTCTTTAATTGTTTTCCACTCTGCTAGAGGAGCGCTTTACAAGTGGAGGGATAGATAGAGATAGATGAGAAAAAGTGGAAATGAGAGGAAAGGTTGTTAAGGAGACAAAGATTTGAAATGAGGTCACCACAGTAATCCAGCACCCTGTCTTGAATCATGCCTTTATGTCTACATAAATTAAACCTCATAGCTATAATAACATATTGTCTTAATGGTTAAATTGTGTGAAGTTACAATCTTACTATTAAGAGACATAAGAATATTATTGGTATCATTCTGTTATTAATATATATTTTTATATGTTAGTATATATGCTAATGTTAATTTTTAAAACTTTTTTTCATAAACATTTGAACCAACTTCAGTTGTGATCATGAATACCAAATACTTCTAATTCTTGCCCTTTATATGCCAATGCTTATATGCCAATGCTTGTGACGGCATCACAGATTCAGCTTGAAGAAATGCGCTTAAATATCTTCAGTATTCTAAAGGCAAAGTGGATTTTCATCAAAATCAATGGATATATCGGTGATTAGCAATAAGTGATTTTGATGCATTATTATTTTTTGTACGATATAGTATTTAAAAAGCTACTCTTATTAAAACCCTTTCAAAATGGCAATTGTACAGTCGCTCTGACTTAATAAAATGATAATAAATATGCACCCCTGAATTACAAACACAACACACGCACACAAATCAGTGCAGAGATCACTGTAAACCGAACCCCAGACCTCAAACCTGCAAACCCATGAGGGTTAAACCAGGTGACAAATTGTGACGCCCAGCAGCCCTGCAAAGCCTCTGACCAGAGAAGGGGCGAATGGACTGCTGTCAGTCATTGCAGTGATGGCACGTGCGGCGTCACATTACAGCATAAAAAATGCTTTTCTCTCTGTCGTTGCCTTGCGGCGACAGCTGAGCTAGTAGCGTGCCTCACTGCTGCGCATATGCGCATCATTCGCACAAAATGGGGCCCCTGTTGGACAGCGGGGCCCTACGCACTGTGCATGTTCTGCATATAGACAGCGACGCCCCTGCCCCTGCCCCCTTTGGATCTACACGAATCACAAAAGTGACCTATTTTGGGATCCAAACAGCAATTTTCGCCGAAATGTGACCGAATGTTTTTTTCACCTTTTGGGAGCTGCGAAACACAGCCTGTCAACAACAACTCTCACTCCATACATGTTACGTATACTATGCTTATAAATACAGCCAGCTCAGGACCTGTGTATACATTTGTTAACTGGCAATGTAGATTCAATGTACTGAATTGCCTGCACCAAGCCATGCAGACTAGAAAAGAGGAGCCAGGATGTCAACCAGCGAGCCTCTTCTCCATACCTTCCTCCTCAAAAAATGCTTCTGACACCAAATTGGAGATCCCATTTGAGGTCATGCAGCCCCATTTTCCCTACAGCTCAGGTACAGCTCAGGTGACCTTGTCAGTCCAGGAGCCAGAGCCGAATAGGAATTTGTTAACAAGAATCTAACCAGGAGCATTTCACAAGTGGAGGAATAAACTTCGAGACAGACGGGTTACAGAGAGAGAGAGCAGAGGAAAGAATAAGTAGAGATTTCAAATGAGATGAACTTAAGAAATCCAGCGAGTGTTCTTGAATCATGCTTTTATTTTTTTTTTTAATTCAGATGAAAAGTCGAGGAGCGGAATGGAAGATAAAAAAAGATGGAAATAATTTTGGAAAGCTTGATTCTGACACATCAAATGGTAGACCAGAAGGAATGACCTAGGTAGGGTCAAAATGTGATTTCATCCTTTCACCGATCAAAGAAATCAAATCTAACCAACAGGTGTGCTTTCCGTCTCCCTCAACCTATAATAAGCTTGCAAGGTTCCTGGTCAGAATTTCAGATCATAGGCACATTAGAACTTAGACACATTAGAGTGTATTAGAGTAAAAAGGTACGCTATTTCTCACTGCAGGGCTTATGTTGCTGGATATTCGTGTGGTTATAAGAAAATCAGAACAAAATTATATGAGAAGTGCCAAATGAAAAGCTAAGTAACCTCACTCTTATCTACAGAGAAAGCACAATAATTTCACATTAGTTATACAATAGATTTTTTTCCATCATCCTTGGCTTTTTGGGGATCGACAAAGAGAATCTGTGTGCATCCAATTCATGAAGCTGTCACACATCATTCTAATTTCATTACCAATCATATATGTCACGTATATTACACGTAATACATTTTGTGCATTATAACATTTTCTTAGATTTTTTAAATTAACAATATATATCATTATGAATGCACCTTTAATGCTCTTGTGGTCGTGGTCAGGGTGGTCCCAGCCTCTCAGGAGGCAGAGCCAGGCCAGCCCAGGACAGGGTCTGCTACATCTGGCCAGCTGCTGCAGATCCTCTGCGACATGGTGGATCTCCAGCATCTTGACACCACCACAGCACAGAGCAGCTCAGTTTCCAGCACTTTACTGAATATCCCAGCCCAGGTAACCAGCTTCAAGAAGCTCCTCACACTTCTTGTCTGTTGGTTCTTCTCCACCAGGCAAAGCCAGCACATTGGGTTTTATGGTGGGCTCACTGGCAAACTCAGCTCACCTGCTTAGCCAAATCAGCCCACCTGGTGCTAGATGTACCTGGGCTGGCCTGGCCCCGCCTCCAGAGAGGCTGGGATCACCCAGGCCACGACCATAGTTCTGAATAAATGTTTGAAGGGGAAAAAAAGTAATCTCATCTCAATGTATTCATCTCAATGAACACAGTTGAGTCAGTCAGAGGAATGACTGATACTGACCTTCTCCACCACCTGGTAGGTGCTTTAGGGCCCTACTAGCTCATATCTATGGGACAATGCTATCCTGACAATGCCGATTCAATAATATAAGTTAAATTGGGTGGCGATTGTATGTTTTGTATGTGTATTTTTGTATCTCACCTTGAAGTACGCTATGTTGTAGCTTGTGCATATGGGTCACTGCAGAAACAAAGAAAATACATATAGAGCACAACCTCCTACCTGACTTTTGCCTACCTGACTCCTACCTGCAGTCACTCTGATTGGACTGCGTGGCTGATTGGCTGACTCATCACTGAATACTGATCTGCTTCTGTGTAGCTCTTTGGAACACACATAACTGCTCAAATCAGCCTTTTCATGTGTTTCACACAGTTTCACACACAGAAATGTAGCAAATGGCTTTATTTTCACTTCTGGGACACTTATCCCACAGGCAGTGATTGAGCTGGAAAAAAAACAATGGTTCTCAACTGTGTCTGGTTCTTTGTAGCAAAGTACTGACAACATATCTTGACAGGTGGCATACTGATCACCAAACAGTGATGCTCCTTTCTGCTGAATGTTCTATTCATTCGTATTCATATTCATTCATTCATTCGTCTTGAAGGAGTAAAAAACAAAAAGAGTAAGAGAGTTCAAACAACAAACTGGGTCTTGTTTATCATTTTGTGATAACTAGGGTGTTGACCTACAGGTTAGGAAGTGCTGCACTCTACCAGCAGTTTGCATAGCATGCACATGCAACGTCTGGAGACACAAAACATGCAAGAAAATTAAAAAATTTGTCGGTTCAAATTTTTTTATTTGAAATACAAAGAGCAAATTGAAGTTCACATGAACAAATTATTGAATAGATGCATGAGGAGATAAAGGAAATTTGTAAAGGGCCTTTCACACCAACTGCGCCAAGTGCAGACAACCGACGGCAAACCCATTCATTGTGTATGTGCTACTGTGGCACAAGAGCACACAGCCCTGTGCCAATGGGGGGTGCCTGCTGCCATTGCACACTGCACTCTAATTGAAAATTGTTTGACACCATCCCAGTGTGTCCAATAGGAGATGGACTTTTTTTCAATTTCAAGCATGCAAGTTCGTACTAATGAAGTAAAGAAGTCAGTCAATCAAGAAATGCCTTCCCAAGGATGTTAGGACAGGAGGATGGGAGGCCGGTCTCTCTGCAACTGTAACAAGGACATGCCTGTTGATGTCATTGCAATAGCTCCATTTAGAAGTTACAAAAACATTCTTGCAATAAAAAAAGTAACCCCCAAACACTAGGGGTACATTCTGTAACCCCAAAACAGTAGAATTTCTCCATTTCCTGGTTCATCCTTTCTGTCTGCCCGTTAGACTGGGGATGATAACCAGAGGATAGACTGACACGGCCCCGGCACACTTGCAGAACTCCCTCCAAAACTGGGACATGAACTGGGGATGCCGGTCAGAGACAATGTCCTTAGGTAATCCATGCAGCCGGACAACATGATGGATGGTCAGCTCGGCCAACTCCAACTCATGACCTCTCTCGCCAGGGAACGCTCTGAAGAGAGCGTCAGACTTAGTGTTCTCGGACCCAGGACAATACGACAACGAGAATTTGAAGCGGTCAAAAAACGACCAACGAGCTTGCCTGGAGTTAAGTCTTTTAGCAGGTACTCCAGATTCTTGTGGTCGGTCCACACCAGGAAGGGTTCGTGGGACCCCTCCAACCACTGGTGCCATTCTTCGAGGGCCAGTTTCACAGCTAATAGTTCATGGTTCCTGATGTCATAATTCCTCTCAGCCGGTGACAGTCGCCAAGAGAAAAAAGCACACGGGTGCATCTTGTTGTCCCCGGACCTCAGGGACAAAACTGCTCCCACTCCAACATCCGACGCATCTACCTCTACCACGAACCGTTTGGACGGATCAGGCAAAACTAGAATAGGGGCTGTGGTGAAACTCTTTTTTAATGATACAAAAGCCGTTTAAGCGTCCAGGCCCCAATGAAACCTGGTCTTGGGAGAGGGGAGAGCAGAGAGTGGAGCAGCAACACTGCTATAGTTACGAATAAAGCGACGGTAAAAGTTCGCAAAACCCAGAAACCTCTGGAGTTGCTTCCGGTCCTCTGGACGGGGCCAGTCCCTCACTGCCGACACGTTGGTGGGATCCATTCTGACAGCTCCTCTGTCGATGATGCTGCCCAGAAAGGAAATAGTGTCCGTGTGGAACTCACACTTCTCCGCTTTCACATAAAATCCGTTATCCCAGAGTTTCTGTAGGACCACCTTCATGTGGTTGATGTGATCCTCCATGGACCAAAAAGAAAAAAATCAGAATATTGTTCAAGTAGACGAACACAAACTGGTTGAGATGGTCCCTAAGAACGTCATTGATGAACGACTGGAACACTGCAGGCGCGTTGGTCAAACCGAATGACATTACCAGATATTCATAATGTTCATTGGGGGTGTTAAATGCAGTCTTCCACTCGTCTCCCTTGCACATGCGCACCAGATGATAGGCATTGCGTAAGTCCAGCTTCATGAATACTGCGCAAAAGCAGATGCCAGCAACAAGAGAGGATAACGGTTCTTGATAGTGATATTGTTTAATCCACGGGAGTCGATACATGGACGGAGTGAGCCATCCTTCTTCTTAACGAAGAAAAACCCAGCACCAGCAGGAGATGATGAAGGCCGAATGAGTCCAGCAGACAGTGCAGAGTCTATGTAGTCCTCCAAAGCTTTTCTCTCCAGAGCCAACAGGGAGAACAGCCGACCAGGAGGAGGCACCACTCCCTCCCGTAATTCAATAGCAGTCATAAGGCTGGTGCGGTGGGAGTGATGTAGCCTTGGAGTGATGTGCAAACCCCAGCTCGGCTGGCCAGGACGCTGAGAGCAGAGGCTCCAGCCAAAGCCCCTAAACGTTCTCCCCCAGCGTCACGTCCAGCCGAGCCTGGGTCTGCATGAGAGTCAATGCAGAACCCGGAGCGTCAAATCTGGATGCGGAACTTTACCTCCCGTGTTTATATTTGACGTTTAGGGGCTTTGGCTGGAGCCTCTGCTCTCAGCATCCTGGCCAGCCGGGCTGGGGTTTGCATGAGAGTGAACGGAGAACCCGAAGCGTCAATAAACAGACGCGGAAGGGTACCTTATGTAACGTTCAGGGGCGTGACAAAAAGTCAGTATTTGACGCGTTGGGATGAGAACGGGTTGGCTTCTCCCCTCTGGTTGGAATGTACCACTGGACAGGGAGAAAGAACAAGAGCAAAAAAGACAGCAATACAAAAAACAAGAACCATAACAAACAAACTTCAAATTGGAACAGTACTTGTCTGACCCACAAGAACAGAAATACAGTATTAGTAAGTAAGCATATCAAGAAACTGCTGAGGATCGAGTATTTTGTGATGTGTCCCAGTGTCCTAAGCTCTGGGACACAAGTGGCCAAGCATGCAGTTGCAGATGGGCTGCCTGAAGTTTGTTCTCATTTTCCAGAGTCCTGGACCAACTGTGTCCACAGTCAAACAGCTCCCTGCTCAGCCTAAAACATACCTCAAATCGTCATCGTCATTATGAAGCTGTACCTACTTTATGAGCATATATTCCTCCAATTCCTGCCTTGAAGATTGAATGGATCCAGATCATTCTTTTCGCTGCTGCTTGTCTCCTCCTCACTAGAATGAAAGCCAGGGCTTTTCATTAAAGTGATGACAGGTACATCTTGTATAGCTAATATACAACAAAAACAACAGGAAAAGGGCACCAGGCAGGAAAAACACTTCCTGTTCGGTCGCTTAGCAACTACCACCATGATCCACGCGCTTGTGCCTTGCGCTGTGCATTTTGCAGTGGAAATTGCATTCAGTGTGAAACGGCATGAGGCTGCACTGCTCACTGGTTAAAAATGTGCACGACTAAATGATGGTGAGATGAAATGTTCAGGGAGGATAACAAGGATTTCTTCCCCAAGGTTTATTGAATATGTCTATTGGGACACAGTGCTTGGTGCTGTTGCCTCACAGCAAGAGGGTCATTGGTTGGTTTTCCCTGTTTGTGTGTGTTTTCTCCTAGTACTCTGGTTTCTTTGCACACTCAAAAAGCATGCATTGAGGTTTATTGGAGAATCTAAATTGCCCTGAGGTGTGATATGAGGGAGATGGCTGCATGTTTCTCTTGATTGGCGATGTGATTCACCAGGAGCACACATGTTAAACCAACCAGTTAGTCATCATCCTTAACTTGTTTTCTCATTCGAAACCGGTTTGAAAACTCTTCCAAGGAAGCAAGAAAGCAAGGCAACAAATAAATCTAAGTCTGTGTGGTTTATTGCCTGCAGCCAGTGTGGGAAAAACACACACACCTGTGGATCTCAACGGCTGTAACCGCAGCAGGCGTCTACTTGTGTCTGGCTATGGTAATGAACCCACTGCCGTACAGATCCCTGAAGTGAGGCAAAGACTTTCTTAATTCAGAATTATAAAGGGGTTTTGGTGCATTTGAAGCTAGTCTACAGACGAGACTTAACTTTGAGAGGAAGCAGTGCACAGCTACATCCATCAGCTCCTGTACTGAGATGTCACAGCATCAGACACAGCTATAACCAATACAATCTGACACAACAACAGCCCTAAAGCACATCTGAGGACAGGTGCAGCATTTGTGCAGGCTGTTTCAGAGGAGTCTTTATTCAACTTTTCAGCTGCCTCTTCAGGCTGTAATTTGTCTATCAGTTGCATTGCTCTGGACTTACAGAGATTTGCCTAACAGTCTTATTGATGAAGTTGAAGAATAGCTTTGATTCCAAGTTGTTCTGGTGTTAAGAATCTGAGGGATAAACATTAATTTAAGCAGCTGCCACTCAGGTAACGTGTGAAAAGCACAGAAAGCTTCTGAACAGCTGGTAATTTGTCTGAGCTATCCGGCCTGTTTGACACGCAGCCAGGAGAGGAGTGAAAGAAAACAAATTGCACAGAATGTGAGAAATATGGACAGGGGTTGTGCATACTATTGATCTCTCTGTTGCAGCTAAATGCATCTCTATTTCTTTTTCTAAATGTGAAATGCTTCAGATGTCCCCTCTACCTTCTGTGCTGATTCACCTTTATCATCTCCAGACTATTTCCGCCTGAAACCTGCTCCTGACTCACTTGAGCTGTAAGCGGACTTAGGGCCTGATTTACTGAAGCTTTGCTCGTATAAAAACGTGCGCAAACTGTGGATTGCATCTGCGAAGTGAGCACAACAGCGCACGCTGGCAATTTAGCACCTTGGCCTTAATGCATATGCAATATGGGGCATTACAGCTCTTGCGTGCAAAATCCTGGGAGGAGAATATGCAGATTGGAGATGTTAGCTCACGAAAAACGTTTTATCAAACCCGGAAACGATTGCGGTGGCTATTTTTGCGGCTAAATTTAACACGTCTGAAAGGAAGGTGCAAATCCTCCCAGTTTGACGCACAAACAAACAGAATTATTTTTTGTGAGTTGTTTATGGTGCGTTTATTTTCATTCAAAAAGATACAGAGAAAGGATACAGGGAAATTAGATGTTACGTATGGCAAACGTGATTAAACGTTTTTTTCAAGAATAACCTGTCAATATGACATCTCTGTGGCTCTGTTTTCTTGGTTGGTTTTTGCACCAAACACATAATTTACAGCACTATTACGCAGCGTGCACACTGGTCCTGCGCTCTCCAGTCCTCCACCTCCCTCTCTCTCCTGCCTGCTCCAGTCCCTCCAGTCCCCCCAGTCCCTCAGCTCTCAGGCTGATGGAAGAACCGGTCACTGCCTGCACCGCAGCTTCCTCTGCTCTACTCAGTGACTGTGTGGCCATCGCTGCCCCAGACACGGTGCTGACCAGCTGCCTGGTGTGCGCAGCAATGGCCCGAGTGTCCCACTGGAGTGCTCGAGCCAAACTGGCCATACTGGCCGCTGCTCCTCTTGCGCAATCGCCCGTGATCGAGAACAGCAAACTGTTGACTTTATTCTACCAGATGTGTTTGTTTGCCTCAGCCACAACTCCAACTCCAAAGGATCATATTAATTCTTGCTCTTTCCTTTGCACTCGCTATGATGGAAAGGCTGACAGCGCGTAAACCCCTCATTTGCATACTGCTGTTTGGACCTGTTGTCACTGTGGCAGTTCCCCTTAGTAAATCACCTGCAAAACACAAGCAAATCAAGCGCGCAAAATCTTACCAGGAGCACGCAATTTAGCGCCCCTTATTTGGGATCTTAGTAAATCAGGCCCTTAGTGTACTGTGTACCATGAGGCCGCTCAGTGTGTGACAAAGGAGACACACACAACACTTCCAATTTCATACCAACAGGGTGGTAATGGAACAGAGGTGACTTGATTCCATCTCTCCTTGCTGATCAAAGGCTCCTCCACTTCTCTCCCTCTTCTCCCCAATCCAGTTCTTCCTGCATGTTTTCAGGCCCTTCAACCCCTCCCTCCCTCTGGCTGTCACACGTCTCATCTCATTCACCTAAAGCAGTTGCATGCATATTTATCACTTCACTACAGAGCACACAACAGAGCTGCTCTGAGTGTCTGTGAGACTGACATTTACTCATAATCATAACCTTGGATCAAAAGTTAAACATTTCTGTCTTCCTGCTCAGTGCTGCATGTGCCACACCACTGTCATTCCTCTTAATATCATGGTGTATATGCCAACATCCAGTGGAAACACCCCAGCAGGGGGGTGATTGGTGAATAGATTGAATAATATTCTTCTTGTTTGTGGTGAAAACTACACTGTGAGCACCATCTATGCTCAGGTACACACAGAGATAACATAAAGTGTTCCCATCTCTACAGAAACACATTCTCCCACTGTCTGTGAAGAAACTCACTGAGATCACGTCAAGACAGGAGTTGCTCTGCTCTCCTGGCAGCTCTCTCTCTCTCTCTCTGTGTATTGCTTCCCCAGGTGCAGCTCACCACCCCTACTAAAGGGTGTTATGCAGCAGTAACAGTGAATGACAGGCCACAGGCTACAATGATGGAGCAGCAGGCCCCCCCTCACACTGTCAGAGCCCCAGGCTAGATTTCAGTTTGCCAACCGCACCCCAATATTTTCCCAACCCTTACCACTGAAGTGTCATTTTATTTCCTATGTGAAAATGTTTTTTTTTGAGACTTGGGACTTGAATATTCAAGTCTCATATACATACAAATACGATTTATAAGAGAATATATAAGACATGAACTTTTAAAGACAAACATTAACACAAATTCAAAAGAAGAGACTCACTGGATAATGAAACAAAGCAATTAATAACGTTATGATATACTCTGCTCTAATGTGTATTTGAGATAACATATACACTGAGGGCCTGATCTATTAAAGCCAAAAAAGTCTAAAAAACTGTCTAAAAACGTGTGCAAACTCGATGTCACCCGCACAAAAATGTGTGTGCTTGCAATATGGAGCAAAAACACATTCCAAAAACATGGTGGATAGCTAGCTATGATGGAAAGGCTGACAGCCTCCAAACTCTGACAAACTCCTCATTTTCATACTTATGTTTGCACCTGTTGTCACTGCGGCAATTTCCCTTAGTAAATCACCCGCATAACGCATGGTATGATTCCTTGGAGTTGGAAGCCCTTGTAGCTGAGGCAAACAAACATCTGGCAGAAGAAAGTAAAAAGTTTGCTGCTCTCGATCACGGGCGATTGTACAAGAGGTGCGAGCAGCGACCAGTATGGCCAGTGCGTCCAGTTTGTTTCTTGAGACTTTCTAAGTCTCTTGTGTTACCTTGATGACATCCTTGTGTTCGCCCCCAATGAACAGCAGGCGTTACAGAGATTGGAGATGGTGTTTGAAAGGTTAAAAGCACACAGTCTGAAGCTTGCTCCCAAAAAGTGTCACTTCATGAGACCTTCAGTGAAGGGTTGGTCTCTTGGACACATTGTGTCAAAGGAGGGCATTTCAACTGATCCTGAAAAGGTCGGGGCTATCGTGGACCTGCAGGAAAGAGATTTGATGATGGAAGGCGCCGACATCCACTATCCTACCAAGATCAGGTCCTTCCTTGGTATGGTGGGGTTCTATCAACAGTTTTTTGAAGGGTACTCTGGCATAAGTAAGCCTTTGTTTGCACTGACATCTGTTGGGAAGAGGCCACGACGTGCGAAGTGGAGGAAGACCCACCCTAAGTTTCAGGACCTCTCTTCTGCTGATTGGACTCCTGAGTGCAGTGAAGCTTTCAAAAAGCTAAAACAGGCCTTGCTGAGCAATGTCACTCTAGCTCACCCCAATTTCAGTGAGCCTTTCCTCCTATTAGTGGATTACTTTGTGGAACGACAGAGACGGCCATCATGACGGGAACGCTGTCATGATCAGTTGAAGTCTTGTGGCTTCTCCGAAACTGGGAACAACTTACCATCAAGGTGGCAACGGATTTTGTGACAAAGACTTACCAATATGTTGTCCCCGCCAGCCTGAAGGATAGGGTTCTGAAAGATGATGAGGCAGGTCACCAAGGGCAGAGGATGACACTACTTGGCTAGACAGCATTTCTACAGGACTGGGTTGGAAAATGTGCAGCGCTGTCTGTGGTGTCTTGTCAGCAAGTCTCCTGAACCTGAGGCCAGGGCACCACTTGAGAGTGCCAAAACCTCTAGACCTCTTGAATTGGTGGGCATTGATTTTTGGTCAGCTGAAGATTCATCCAACAAATCTCTTGACGTATTGGTTGTCACTGACCATTTCACAAAGCTGGCTCAGGCCTACCTCTGCCCCAACCAGTCAGCTAAAGTTTTTGTTCCTCAACTTTGGAACTTCTTCTGTGTTTATGGCTTCACGGAGCGACTGCACTCAGACCAAGGTGTAAATTTTGTCTGATTGCAGAGATGCTCCAAGATGCTGGTGCTGAGAAGTCTCATACAACACCTTACCATCCCATGGGTAATGGAGCAGTGGAAAGGTTCAATCGCACCCTTAGCATGATCAGAGCCCTCCCACCTATAGCTAAACAGAGATGGCCCCAGCTCCTGCGTTCACTCACATTCTCCTACAATGCAACAGCCCTTGACAGGTTTTGCACCCTCTTTGCTCATGTTTGGCAGGGTTCCCAGGTTGCCCGTGGACGTGATGTTTCAGTCTGTGCTCATGGATGAGCAGGTGGGAGATTATGATGATTATGTGCAGTGTCTGAAGACACACGCTGCACTTGGCGGAGGCTATCAGGATTGCGCAGGCTTCGATCACAAAACACCAGAAGAAGCAGACTGAGCTTTACAACCGCAAGGTGAGGGGTGCATCTCTGGAGGTTGGGGACAGTGTATTGGTGGCCAACAAGGGAGAAACAGGTCAGAGGAAGCTGGCTGATCGCTGGGAGGGTCAGCTGTACACCGTTGTGGAGAAACAAGATACGACTCATACCTTCAGACTCAGGAACTGTGAGACAAACCAGGAAAAAGTGGTCCACAGGAACCTCATCATGCCGGTGAGCTTCTTACCTGTTCCTGCCGACCCAGAAGATGATGGCTCCCTTGTCAGTGACCAGACTGATGAGGCAGTGGAGGAGTCTGTGGTTTGTTTGACTGTTCTTCCTGGCTGTGATCCTGAGGACAGGACTGTCTATTGAGTGTCTCAGCTCCCAGCCTCCGTTGCAGATCAGTCAACTGTAATGGCCGTTGGACCATTGGTCGTGGACAATGACGACGTGCCTGATGAGGTCGACTCTGTTAATCGCGAGGATTGTGGACGTGATAGTCCAGAGGAGATCGGGGATGATAAAGTGAATCAGCCTGACCCTTGTGGTCCTGAAGTGAATGCTGTCTGTTCTGATGACCTGCCTGGCTCTCTGCCTGCTGTCTCTGCCCTTTCAATTGACTTGCCACCCTCTGATGCTGGTTATGTTGTTGTGTCAGAGGCAGGTCAGAACCTTTCTTGTGGCAGTCTGCAGGAAGGGCGGACAGGGTATGGGAGGGCAGTCAGACCAGTTGTCAGACTTATTCAGAATATGCGCCATAATGTTCCTGCTGGTCGCTAGTGTCATTTATTGTTGTTGTTTGTTTTAGTTATTGTTTAGTGTCATGTATTGATTTTATATTAATGCGTGTGTTTTTTTTGTGTAGCCACGAGTTCCTTCTGCTTTTTTCTCAATGTGGTTATGTGTTTTTATTTTGTTTTGTTTTTTCTATGATGGTTGGACACCTGTGTGTGATCACTGAACGGGTGTGTCCGTGTGTTGATATTGTTCTGTTTTAATGACATGATTTCTGGATGATTTAACATGTATATGGGCATGTTCAGCCTGTGGATGTGAGAAGGCTTTGCAATCCTTCCTCCTTCGAACTCTTTGGGAATGGTCTTCTGACTGGAATATTTGTAATCTGTCGTGTTGGTGGCAGAGTGAGTCGCTTTATTGGTTTTCATTCATTTATTTGTCTTTCTTTCCACCATTTCCATATTTTCAGGTCATGTTATTAGTGCCTGGCATGTTTATGGTTCATGTAATGTACAGTCCAGTCTCGTAATTTTGTTTGGTTTGGTTTGTCTTAAGGGCAAGTGGAGATCAGTAGGGGGGAGTGTAACAGGGTTAAATGGTAGTTTTTCTCCACTTGCCTCACACAACACAGAAGCTAATTGTCCCAGGGTTATTAAATGCAGCACCCCTGCAGATTAGGGTTGTGCAACCCAGGGCAGTAGCAGTTGGACCTTGCTGTCTTCCTGGTAGGTGCACAAGATATGAGCTCTGCCATGTTTCCATGATATAACTTTTATTTAATATTAAAGACAATGTTTTAAGTTTTGAGTTGAGAACTGCACTGACAGTGTTTATTCTTCTGCCAGATATAAAATAAACGGCAAAGTGCCAACATGGTTTTGTCTCAGCCGCTACATAGACATGACACATCAAACAGATAGATGTAAGCAGGTAAACATAGGTGGATCTCTCTGTGTGTGTGTGTGTGTGTGTGTGTGTGTGTGTGTGTGTGTGTGTGTGTGTGTGTGTGTGTGTGTGGACGTGCCCGTCCACGTGTGAACACGGGCCTGTGGCCTATGGCGCATGCGCACGCATATGACCACGTGGTTCGTGTGCCTGTCGGCCTGTGTGTGCACCTGAGCATCAATATGTGTTGAACACTGATACGTACACAAAACAGCAACAAACAAGGTACAATGGGTGAAGTGAAGGTTTCTATGTAAACATACACTGATCGTGAGGAAGGCTATCCTAGAGATTGGTGCAGGTAATCCTATCTCTGTGCTAGGTGGTTAGCTGCGCTATTAGCTATTAGCTTCTTTGTCCAGAACAATAGAACAAAACAATGCCTCGCGTGTCACGTGGTTTCGTCGGATTCCTCCAGAGCAGTTTGTCTCTTTCCGTGCCTCGACGTCCTGCATCCCCATAGATTCGTGTAGAATCTCCTCTCTCTTCGAGCACAGTGTTGGACCACACTGTCCTTGTGGGTCCGTTTTGTGATCCTATTTGCGGATAGATGCGGCGTCGCTGACGCAGACAGTAACTTTCAGAGTCAGAAACCTGTAGCGGCAATGGCGTCTCATGCGTGCTTATATGCGGCTCTGACCAGACTTCCTGTGGCGACTCCTGAGAAGTAAAAGGGTAAGTAGAAGAGGGAGAGAGAGAGGGATGGAGATGCGGCTGCTGTTGCGTTTAGGGCCCGTACGAAGGTTGGGTTGCAGGCTGAGAAGCTGTGTTGCTCCTTGAGTTCAGTGTGGAGACAGCGTGATCTCTTCCAGATCACGTGTGGCAGAGAGCTTGAAGTGTGTCCTCTCTGGTGAAGAGGAGCGGTGATGATGGGAAGTAGGCAGGGGGCAAGAGGGGCAAGAGAGTGATCTCTGGTGTGTTTCTTGTTTTTAATGGGCTCAGAGGCAGGAACCTGGGCAGGTTGGGTCCTGCAAGGCGCTGTGGTGTGGCTTGTCCCGCCTCCTCAGTCAGAAGCACAGATGATTGGCTGGGGCAACTCAAACTGCCCTGGCAAAGAGGGGCGCAGTTGCTGGACCCCCAGCTCCATGGGGGAAGGAGGGGGAGGGCTTCACCTACCCCCCTTTCCAGGGATCAGGGGCCCGTTTCAGGAAGCAGGCTTGGTACATATCTCGACTATGTTGAGCCTCAAATGAGGGAATCTCGGGCTTTTCCGTTTCAGAAAGGGGGCTAAGTAGAGCTCAACATCAGTTACTATGGCAACTTCTTCTGTGAACCAAACCTGGTCAGGAGCAGGCTGTGTTGAAGAAAGCCAGAGCTGTCTCCTCCCCCTGAGGTCACAACCAAAGTTTCATTTTTTGAGTCCGAGCGCATTTCCTGGTTTTTGGGGAATTTCGATCACGATTAACTTAGTTTTTCCACCATGGCTGGTCCATTTATTCCCGATCCAGTGGACTTAGAGGCAATGTTCCTTCGGAGGGAGTTGCACCTATGGCGGGAGATCATCTACAGACCCTGTTTAGAGATATTTTCCTTCTCGGAAGCGCAATCCTTAAAGTACATTAAACAACATCATCCACTGTGAAATTCGCAATATCACCCACTGTGGAGGGACTTATATTTGAGCTTTGTGTTGCACTCTGTTTATTTATTTATTTATTTATTTTTTCGCTTAAGGCAGTTTTATGTACATCGGCGACACTTAAAACAACAAGGGAACTGTATGCCATGCAGTCAGTAAAGTATCAAGTGTGATCATTATATATCATCACCACCATCTTCATCAACATCGCATCAACTGTAGTACTTTTAATTATTGTTCTTATATATAATTTCTACCTATTTCTTCATGGATCTATCTATCTATCTATCTATCTATCTATCTATCTATCTATCTATCTGTCTATCTATCTATCTATCTGTCTGTCTGTCTGTCTGTGTCTATCTATCTATCTATCTATCTATCTATCTATCTCGTATTTCAATTTCATAATTTTAAGATCCGTTCCAGTTAGTTTTGTTGCATTTTTTGCATTTCTTTGGCAACATGCATTTTATATAGGTCCTGTACTGTTAACTGGGAATACATAAGGATGACATAATATCATGCAGGTGCACATGAAGTCCACAGAATTAACCTTTGCCATTTACTAAACATCTTATTGCATTAATTTGATCTGCAGAGAAAGATGGAACCTCGCTGTGCTGCCCAGCCGTGCTCTATTAAGAAGGAAAACAATATCTGTTAATAATAATTGTGTGAGCTAATTGTCATTCTATAATGCACACAAGAATGTTAAGAAACTATCAGGAACAGCAAAAGATGTTACCTCTGTAGGAGCCTCAGGCTCCTTCTCTGTGGCAGCAGATAATGTGGCCTCATCATCCTCTTCATCCTCATCCTGTGAATATCACTGTTATTTTTCAGTATACTTTAAACTATTACATAGCATGATATACAGCACTGGCTACTAACAGGTGCAGTGGCAGGTTCAACTAGATTAAGAACGCCATCAGAATCTGTTGGGACAAAAGAAAAATCCATGAAAGGGAATTTAATATTTCTGTGAACAAAGACGTTTTAGGCCTATTACATTACATTATTTATATTATGTAACTCCATGACACTCACCTGTTTGAACAATGTTTTGATATTTCATTTTGAGCTACGGCCGTTTTTCACCAGTGGGATTGCATCAAAGTAAAATACATTTTAGCTTTAATATCATTCCACAAGTTTTCTCGGCATTATAATTTGCACACATGAATGAAATATATTTGAACTGGAGCAGCGATCTCCTCCCATGTTGACTCCCTCTCCTTTGACCTGCAGCTGTGTTCCACTAAATACTGGCTCAAAGTCACTACATGAGCGCATTACAATCTCCAACTCCAGCGGAATAAAGTGGACCTTTTTTTTCACTCATTGCCATGGTGAATCCATGTATCGGGGCTCCATTGAGGATGGCTTTTTGAAGTCTCGGTGTACGTGCTCGAGCTGAACATAGTCGGACTTGATTGAACAAATGGAAAGCTGGTGTTCTGAAACCGGTTAGCTCGAGATTCTTAGCTCAGGCTATGTCAAGCCTCAATCCACAAGCATAGTCGGACTTTGTTGAGCCTGCTACCTGAAACGGGCCCCAGCTGGAATGTCTTTGTTTCCAGCTGTTGTTTTCCAGTCTAATCAATCCTCTTTTAAACCTGAACATGGTCCTGTAGCAGTCCCAACAACATTATATTGTGTTTGCAGCAGCTATGGGTTAAAGGCAAACCTGAGCACTGGTTGAACATGGTATATTATGTAAGATCAAGTATTAATCTAAAGTTTATCAAAGTTTTGCATCTGCTTATACTGCACACATTTGTATATTTTGTACATTTTTGGCCTGATTTACTAAAATCCCTGATAAGGGGCGCTAAATTGGGCAGCGGCCAGTATTTTCAGTATGGCTCAAGCGCTCCAGTGGGACTCTCAGGCCATTGCTGCACACACCGGGCAGCTGGTCAGCGCCGTGTCTGGAGCAGCACACAGTCTCTGAGTAGAGCAGAGGAAGCTGCGGTGCAGGCAGTGGCCAGTTCTTCCATCAGCCTAAGAGCTGAGGGGTTGGCGGGGCTGGAGGGACTGGAGCAGGCAGGAGAGAGAGGGAGATGGAGGACAGGACCAGGGAGCGCAGAACCAGTACGTACACTGCATAATAGTGCTGTTAATTATGTCTTTGGTGCAAAAAACAACCAAAAAAACAGAGATGTCATATTGACAGCGGTTGTTAATATTTTGTTTGGTTTCAGATTTTCTTCTGTTTATCCTTGAACAATGTGTTTAATCACGTTTGCCATGTGTAACATCTTATTTCCCTGTATCCTTTCTCTTTTTTTGAATGAAAATAAAACGCACCATAAACAGCTCACAGAAAATAACTCTGGATCAAATTTTGTTTCCGGGTTTGCTAAATCATTTTGTGTGTACTAATATTTCCAATCTGCATATTCTCCTCCCAGGATTTTGCACACATGAGCAGGAACGCCCTGCATATTGCATATGCATTAAGGCCAAGGTGCTAAATTGGCAGCGTGCACTGTTTTGCTCTCTTTGAATACGCAGCTTGCACACTTTTTTGTAGTTGACATCGAGTTTGCACACGTTTTTATACACGCAAAGCTTCAGTAGATCAGGCCCTAGGAGTGGTGTAGGAAGTGGTTCAGCGAGAGAGCAGGACCTGAAAACAGGATAGAGTGCTCGAGTGCTCGTCACTTCAAAAAGTGTGCAGTCATCTTTACTTGTATGTCCAGCAGAGCTGTTCATGTGGAGATTACCTATACTTTGGACACAGAGTTATGTGTTCACGCCTTGAGGTTTGTTTGCAGGAGAGGCAAGGTCAAGCACATCAGGTCTGACAATGGGACAAACCTGGTGGGTCCGCATGCAGAGGTAAAGAGAGCCCTGATGTCTCTCAATCAGACACTACGGCGGAGTCTTGGGGAGACTCATACGATCTGTCCAGCAGGTGCCCAGTTCCACTCTGCATGCGCAAACCATGGATGATGAATGGCTTCATACCCTGTTCTGTGAGGTAGAGGCAATCCTGCACAACCTCCACCTCTCCACAGTGTCTTCAGACCCCCATGACCTGGAACCATTAACACCCAATCGTCTCCTTTTGTTGAAGACCATACCCAATCTGACGCCTGGAGTCTTTCAGAAATCTGACGAGGCTGATCTTGTCTGGCACAGGTGGACAAAAGAATACCTTCTCCTACTCCAACAAAGGGAGAAATGGACGGGCATAAGAAAGAACTTTAACATTGGAGACATTGTCCTGGTGGTCGATCCCACTGCTCCGCGAGAGCCATGCAAGAGGCCTGGTCAGGTCTGTGAAGCTGAAGACCAATACGTTTGTCCTTGGGAGTGCTATCACCAAGCTGTGCTGCATCCTTGAGGCTGATGAAGGACCATGATGTCCTTTATCACATTACACAGAAAAGTAATGGAGCCATTTGATAGTATTGTTTCATTTTGTATACATAATTTTCAGATAATTACTCTACTTGTGGCTCCTTTTTGTTTACGTTTAATAATTGATTCTTGAAGAACAGTTTGGGGCCGGTGTGTAGGAGCCACATCAAAGTTACAAAGTTAGTTGCACTATGATCACATTTTTCTGTATGCAGGCCACAACGTGCATGACGGGGAGGAAGGCAGGTCGGCAGGTTACATTCATTGACCGCGGCTGGCCTCAAATGAACTTGCTGCTCACCCGCATCTGCTGTTGGAGCTTGCGGTAGCGTTCATTAAAATATAGCCACTTTTTCATACAATTGCATCTTTTTGTTTGTATTTTCAAATTTGTAATAAACCGGCAACAGATTCCTGTCAAACTCCCCCTCGTTGGATTTTTTTGGATATGGGTTGAGAGTCTGAAGCTTCGCCTGCTTTCCGCATGAGGACAAAAAATGGATGGGAATTAGGAGGCTAAAAGGAAAGTCAAATCTGATTTTTCGTCAACACATCCTCTTTTTGCTGGAGCCTAAGACTGTATTATTGCACGGCCAACAGTGAAGTGCGTCATCCTTCCTGAGATGACACTGTTGTGTCCATCTCAGTAGCTACATCTTCAATCACATCCTATAAATGGCTGATGAAATTCAAGAACAAAAGTTTGTGTGTGTGTGTGTGTGTGTGTGTGTGTGTGTGTGTGTGTGAAAGCACATTAGTCATGTTGTGGGGATATAAATCTGTTCTGGTAACAAGTCAAAAACCACAGCACATATGTCAATACATCTCAGAGTGAAGGCTCAGATTAAGGACAGTGTGAGGGTAAGTCTCCAGAAATCAATATTGGTCAATACGCCTTCCTCCAATGTGATGGAAACATAATTCTCTCTTCTTCTCTATCTGTCTGTCTGTCTCTGTGTGTGAGAGCAACGGAGACATGGTAAATGTGTGTCATGATGAGGACATAGAATTTCATTTCAAAGCTGAAGGACAAGGGTCGCAGCAGACAGTGATAATTCAATTTCAAATTGTCACCATGATCACACACGCATCATAGAAAGATGCGCGCACACTCACATAGGCATAAACACACACACAAGCACATACCATTGACGTTCCAGTTCTCTCTTAAACAAAACTGCTCTTCATTAAATAACTCCTAACCTCTCTGAGAGGAGATAAAGGGTAATTACGTAGCTATCGTCAATTCAAACGGGTCCTCTTTCCTCTGAGTGTAGGGACCATAGATAAGGCCGCTTAATTAACTTAAGTGCTTGTGTTCCATCACCCCTCATGCAGGGGCGCTCTAACTGCAGAAAGAAGCGCAGGCACATTAAACACATTAAGTCATTTGTTATGTCACATCTGTCCAATTTCACAGCTAAAGTTTAAAGTTCAGCTTAGTCACTGAAGAGTTGCCCGTGTTGTGAGGCGGAGACCAGGGCTAAAGGGCATCTGAAAAATTATGGTGATTATGTTCTAAGCTTAAACACAATTGATGAGGAGGGAAAAAAGCTTAAAATGTGAGTGACAAAAATCTGCCTTCATGCTGATGCGTACTTCGATCCAAATGTTGGGTGAGAAAACTGATTTGAGGCATGGCTCTCACTCCATATTCATGAATGACTGAGGAAAAGAATGTGTACAGGTGGTCGTGGGTAAGCTTGTGTCCGTCTCAAGGCTGTCTCAGCCCACATGGGAACAATTGACAGATCTGAACTCTGTAGTTCAGCTCGATGTGCCACTCCTCTGCTGCTGACTGCTACAGTTCAGCTGAGAAAGTCTGACGATCAGTTCACAGTCAGCCACAGTTGTTTTCATGGCAATCTGATTATAATGGCGAGTGATGCGGTTGCTTTGTGCAGCCATCTATCCGTGTTGCTATTTACTGTGTGTAGGCTCTAACTCCGCTTTGGTCTCCGGTGTCACCCAGACTGGAGATCAGCGTTGCTATCAAAGATGGAGGGAAGATGTTAAACAGCTGGCAGCCGCGTTGGCAATTCATTCTCATACCCTAATTAAAAGTATTTCATTTGTCAAGCTGCTCTGCTTCTCCTTGGTCTATCTAATTTGAGCCTTTTTCTGAGAAAGTTGTCTTGTGTTCATCTCTGTGTTGTCTAAGTCTGTATCCTCTTTCTATTGACACTCTTAAGGAAGAAGAGGGGTGATTAATGGTCTCACTCTGTTTTATTAATTCTGACTCAACTCATCTTTACTCCCCCTCCCCTGTGTCATCCCCACCTTTTAGCTCTCAATTCCTGATGCAGCGTCTCTCCTCTCATTATTCACTGCGCATATCACCGGTACCACTCCAGGCTATTTGTACTGTCTTATTTCCTCCTCCCTCCTTCACTTGTTACTTTCCAATTCAGATGAATTACACCAAGGAGCTCTTGTCCCTCCTTTGCCATTCTCCTGACCATTATGATTTTTTTTCTGCCCTCCCACTTACTCTCTCACTCCTTTAATCCCACTTTCATCTTTTCTTTAACTCACCATGTACCTCCCTCTGCCCTTAAGCCTCTCTACCTCTGTTTTCCACCCCCTTAATTCTTTCTCATCCTTAATCTTGCCTCAGCCTTTCCCCTGTCTCTACATCCGACCCTCCATCTGGTCCCTACCAGCATTCTCCCTCTCATCCACCCCCACTCACCATTCCATTAAGTGTGCGAGTCTGCGTGAGCCCGTGCGTGTGTGTTCATTCTTGCTTGCACATGTGCCCGCCTGTGTATGTGAGTGCACGTGCATGTGTGTTTTTTCTCCAGGGGAAGATGTTCATGACGAGGGTAATAAAGAAAGTCATCGGAAAGATACTGATCAAACCTCTCCCGGTGGCAGAGTGTGTGAGTGTGCGTCAGAGAGAGAGTTTGCATGCAAGGAGAATGTATGCTTATGTATGTGCGTGTACTCCAAACCATGTTGCTTTTGACAAATGTACCCCCTAAAGGACAGCACTCCGAACGGCCTGCTTTTAAAGTCCCTCAAAATTTCCAGAACAGTGGAGTTTGCGATTTTTATTTAGTGAGTAGTGCTGTTAATTGGAGTAGCTCCAGGCTCTCCTCGGGCTATTGGGATGTGCAGACGAATGTGCAACTGTGTGATTGCCTCTGTGCGTGTATATGTCACTGCAGTTGATACTGAGATGCCAGACATATGGTTTAAGCGTCCACAGGGAAGGATATTAGCAGAACTGTCACCACCACCACCACTCACACACCAAGTGACAGAAGCATTAGGAAGCTTTCAGTGATGGCAATTAAATGAAGTTGCACAAATCAAACACACAAGGAGAAATGCCAAGCCACGCTAGCAGCATGCAGAACTGGATGAGGGGGCAGCGCTTCAGTCATAGCAGGTAATTCATGTGTTGCATCTGTTGTTGTTTGCCTTCAGCAGTTCTGCTGCTGTGTCTCCAAAGTCTGTCTTTATCTTCTTATTGGCAGCCCGTCTCCCCTCACTTTTACAGCCTCAGAAAAGAAAACTGAAAATGTGCTTGATGAGAAAAGGACTGAGCACTGAAAGCACTGAGTGTCCACACAGCCGAGCAGGCCTATTGATGCTACAGCACAGGTTAGGTGGTGCTTTTGAGATGTTTGGGTCTCCATATTTCCTCTTCATTATCACTAGCTTCTTGGTTGCTCTATCGTTTATCATCAGTCAAGTCTAAAAATGCTTCCTCGTTTCCATTTATTCTTCCTGGCTCAGTCAATTACTGTAAAAGACACCAAAATAGTTTTCATTCTGTATCTCCAAGGTCCGCAAGGTCACCAAACTTTGAGAGTTGAGAAGGTACTGAAACAACATACTTCCCTATTCAGCTCCAGCAGTCTGCTGCGAGTTGATTCATTAACAGAGAATCTAATTTAACCAACTGACTTTGTAAAATGAAAATTAACTGCAATTAATTTTCAACCTTTTTTATTTGAATTTTTGAATCATTACACTGGAATACTACTTCCCACAAACATAGAAAATAGCATATCACTGTAGGTGTGCTCCCTGCCTCTGCATGACATAGGATTGATCTTTGGGAACTGTTGAGAGCACCACGCATTGACAGAGCAAGCCACAGCAACTGACCTCATCTCTCTGAAGCTACATCTTCCTCTATCCTGTCCATGAACATTTTGCTCTGTGGCAAAGGATAAGAGAGGTTCGAATAAGGCAATACACGCAGAAGGTGTAGAACTCTTTGTTTTTCGCTAAATTCATGACGGCAATCCAAATTGTAATAATACTTTGTTTATTTAAATGTAGCTTGTGTGGTGGAAATTTTACATGCGTCTAGGAACATTTGATTAATCTCAGTAATCATTTAGATGTGGCCTGACTCAAGTACTTCACAGTGAGATCATTCACTTCTCCTTAACACCTCGATTGTTATGAGTATGAAAATGTCCTGCTCACATGACACCAGTTGTAAAGCTGACAATTTGTTTGTGACCAAATGGTTTTCACTCTTAGGGGTATGTTCCTGGGGGTCAGAATAAAATGCACTGTGACCTGTCCCTCAGGAAACCACTCCTCTGATCTAGTGGCAGTGGTCATCGTGTGGTGTCCTTCTCTGGAGAGAATAAACACTTGGAACTTGTTCCAGTCTCGCCTTTTGATTTTCCCAGACATATGAGGAATTTTTCCACAACAACTTGGTGTCAGAAGTGGGATTCCACAGATGATTCGTCCGACCACCTGAAGTCAGCCAGGGGCTGATCACCCTGAACTAGAAAAAGAGTTCAGTCTCAAACCTCTTCACATTCTGAGACGTGAGAACTGACTGGTCTTCAGGGGGAGGGGGGCATTACTGCTGGAATCAGAAGTGAACATGGCTTTGGGGACATTGCTGGGTGAGTCAAAAACCAATACTTGAACTGTGGGGAAATTGAAATTGGGGAAAAAAAAGGGATTTATCAAGCTTGTTTCTTCTCAGTTGGTCTTGAGTTGGTTAAATCCAAGGTATTACAGACATAAGCTCTGATATTCGCGGTCTGCTGGGAAGTATATTCAGGCGTACTTCGGGAGGAGCAGGACCTCCAGTGATAACTATTCATTGCAGTTACAGTTTATGTTCCTGCTGAGATTGGTCGCAGGACTTTTTAGATAGCCCAACTGGTTGTCGGCAGAAGAGGGTTGAGCCTGAGGGTTTTGATAGCTAAAGACCTCTTCCCCTATGGTCCTGGTGTCTCCAGGAGGCAGTAAAAAGTACTGGCTTTTATAAGGACTACATAGCGTGACCCATGAGGATGCTCACTGATTTTTTGGGATCAGTGGCAGCAGAGTTATGCGCCTGGGTCGCCAAGTGAGAAATTCATGTGAGATAAATATGGAGATAAGATGAAGTTTGTGCCACAGTAATGTGAAAATGGGTTTCCAAAAGCGGGATTCTTTTGAGTCACAAGCAACAGTTTTGTTTGAAACAGAGAAAATACAGAAGAAGAAGTGCCATCATGGGAGGAAGATTTGCACAGAAGGAGAAGAAAAATCAAGCCAGAGATACAAAATTGAAAAAGTTGCAAAGGTTAAAAAATGAAAAGCACACCATTTTGAGAAGTGTGTAGGAGAACTGAAAAGATGAAAAAAAGCAAATAAAGAGAGCATGATGTTGGCATTAGTGCTGTGTTGAGTTTGCGTATTCAAAAGCCTGTACAGGTCCTACTACTTCGATCCATGACTCCAATCCTATTTCTCCACAGTAAGTCCAGCCAGAAGCTTATGAGAGTCAGAAGGCATCCAAAGCAACAACAAGGACAGCAAGGACTGAGAGTTTTACAAAAGAGAAACAGCTGGGATAGGAATAGGAAAGAAAAAGCAGGAAAAGGTTGTGCAAATACACGAGGTAACTTAAATCTAGATATTAATGAGAACTTCAGATCAGGATTGAGACAGTTGAAGCTCAGCTCAGTTTACAACACTTGTCGTAGTAATAAAAGCACAGACTGATGCCATGTGAATGAATATGAATATATGAATTAGCCGAAGCACTGAATGGCCTTCATATTGGCACATCATAGTGTGCTGTTCTGACTTATCACATGAATTCACAAGAAGTGGAGATTATGTGAAATTGATATACGTTAATGTGAACTGGTTAAAGTGTAACATAGAACCTCAAATTTTGGCCTTTTTGTGCTTTCCTTCTCTCAGGTTTGATTTTCCAATCATTTCCCAAAATATTTCTATAACTAGTAGTCGAAATGACTGTTAAGTGCTGCAAATCACCAGCATGCAGTCTGCAGCCACAGTACAATGGCTGCAGAACTCAAAGTTTCTCTGTCAAACCATCACAGCAAATGGTCATAATTCACAATAACATAATAGCAGCTTTGATTGTATGATGGGCAATCTTACAAATGAGCCTTGCCTCCCCCCTGCAGATACTACTGAAGTCAACTAATCCCAACACTACAATAAAGTGAGGCTGGGCGAGTGTCTCCATCGGCTGAAATCAGCTGTGGCATGTGATTACACTGCTCAAGTCATTGCCTACAGGAACTGAACACAATGAGAAAATGTACTTTAAAAGTGTTATCTACATTTTGGTTGCATCAAGCTGTCATTCAGCTCTATGATGGACTCCTCCCTGTGTGATTGTGATAATTATTGCCATTTGTGGAAAATGTTGAGCCTTAAAAGAAAGGCTTGCTTTTTTTGGTTCTGAGAGACTAAGATGAAAGCACAGTGTTTATGCTGATGGTTTTTGATTATGGGATTTTATTCAAATGTTCAGTGGTGCCATAATGCGAAAAGACACACGTTTCTACTTCTAGCATGGAGTCAGTTCTTGTCACAACAACAATACAAAGAACAAAACAAAATGTGTACAGAAATACAAGAACACAACATTGCCCACCAGCCACTTTATTAGATACACCTTGCTATTATCAGGTCAGAGCCGCTTTACCCTTAATTCCTAAATACAATGAGGTGCTGGAAACATTTTTCAGAGATTTTGGTCCATGTCAACAAAATAGCATTAGGAAGTAGCTAGTGAATCTGTGTTTGTGGTGGCCACTGGAGTAGTGAACTCATATCAGGTTCAAGAAACCTGTTTGAGATGATTTGGGCTTTGTGACATGGTGTGTTGTCCTGCTGGAAGTAACCATCAGAAGATAATTCACTGTGGTCATAAAGGGATGGATGTGGTCACCAACAGTCCTCATATAGATTGTTTAAACCATGTTTAGTTGGTACTGAGGAGCCCAAAGCACCAAAGCACCATTCTCTGTAACATCTACATTGTGTGTGAAAATCCCATGGATTAGTAGTTTCTGAAATACTCAGACCAACAACCATACCATGTTCGAAGTTACTTCAGTTACTTTCTTCCTCATTCTGATGCACAGGTTGAACTGGAGGTGGTCATCTTGACCACTTGAAGTCTACATGCGTAATGCATTGAGCTTCTGCCCTATGGAAAGAGCAGTTGAACAGGTGTTCCTAATAAAGTGGCTGACAATGAGTGTGTAATTATTTCGTGTTGAATTTGTGACTCACAAGTACTTGCAAAGGAGCTATTACAGGTTAAAAAAGCCTCTGCACAGTGCATGTGATGATTCTCTGTAGGTTTACTATCAGTCATACAATTCATAGTGCAAGCACTCAGTATTTACTGCTGCAGTTTGAACTGAAGTTCAAATTAAGTTTAGTTTCAGTGCTTGCTCAGTGCAGTGTGTTTCATTGTAAACCAGCATCAGATTATCATCTTTACTCTGTGTATTTCTTCTCCTTCGCATGGCAAAATAAAACCTCAACGAAATCACACAGTTGTTTAAGCACACAGACACACACACACACACAAACACACACAAAAGCGGACCATTGATCACTGTAGTCATCACTATCCATTATTAGGAGATTTATATGTTTTCCTGTGTCCAAAGAATGTCAGTTTTCTAATGCATGATGCATTATAAAACACGCTGTTAAATCAATAAGATAAATATCTCCAGACACAGTGTCTGTCTGCGCTATTGAAAAGAGATAAATCACACTTGATTATATTGAATTAACCCTGGTAATGTTTCATCACTGAGGTCTCTGAAGCTGCAAAGCAGAAAATAAAACAGAGGTGTTAATTATTTCCAAGCAGTTGTCTACCGTATTATTTCATCAAAAGATATATTAGTATGATCTTCAACAGAAGATGTGTGTAAATGGCATTGTTGTCTATGGCCAACACAACAAAGTATTTTCAGCACCTGTAGTAAGAGCACTGGCCTGAGTCGGAGCAGATCCTACAGGTTGAGCTCTGCAGCCCCTTCGAGCTCTCATCTAAGCAGGCAGACTACAGCAGCTTGACTTTGAGATATTCCTGAGCTATTTCAGCTAAAGGGGCTGAAGCTGTGAGAGGTAAGAGAGGTCAGGTGTGTGTAGCAACACAGCAACTACAGATGTTTAGGATGGGACAGATAAACCCCTCAGGCAGCGGCTACGAGGATGGTGTGAGTGTTCATATTGTTTTAGACTCTTTCTCATATTAAAAAGTCTCCTGAAATCCGGCGCTGCATTAAAAATCTCTGCTGCCACTGACACTTTATATGTACCATAAGACTTGCTCTGTGAGGCAAATAGTGCATTTCAGCCTTCCACAGGTTGAAAAATGTCGTGTAGCAGTTCTCTGGAAAGCAATTTAGGGCTGTAGCGGCAAAGCTGACCTGAAACCCTCATATCCCCACAAATAAAAGCTCAGCAGCTTACGGGGGCTTGTGTTTGCACTGTACAGTCAGTGTCCCTGTTTTATTGCTACTATTATAATCTGCTATCAACTGATTTTAAAGTGATCTATCTACGAGGAGAGCCTATAAAATCTTTAATACGCTTTCTGACCAGTGTTTCAATCACTGACTGATGTTGGCACACAGATACACTCACTCACACTCATGCACGCACGCACGCACACACACACACACGCACGCACACACACACACACACACACACACACACACACACACACACACACACACACACATACACACATAGTCACACGCACATAGTCACACATGCACACACAGCCCAGGCCAGAGAAGATTACTTTTCCTTTACTGTGGAAATCAATGAGAGCACTCCATCGCTCAATTTAATGCCCACACCCTCCCAACAATGCACAGACATATTCACACACACACACACACACACACACACACACACACACACACACACACACACACACACACACCTGTAGAGGATAGTTCAGGCCAGCTTGAGTTGCTGACCTGGAAGTATTCTATTGCCGCCCTCTGGTAAGAGCAGGAAACTCTCTGCTCTGGCTCCCTTTCTTCCTTTCTCTCAGGTCTGAAACAATCTCTCCCCACCTCCACATCCCCAAACCCTCAGCTGACTCTCCATCACACCTTTTTGTTTATTCCACCCCAGCACTCCTTTCATTCCCTGCCCTTTTCCCACTGCGTGTACACTGTAGCAGGTCATGTGGTATTCTGAAGTCACTGCGGGTCACTGTTGAGCCCGGAGTATGTGTGCTCGGCTGTGTGTGCGTGTGTGTGCGTCAGAAGCACTGAGCCAGAGTAATGGGTTTGTTCAGCCGTCCGTTGCAGCTGTTTTGCCGTTGAATGATCCAGCAAACCGGTCAGAATCACCAATTACGCACACACGCTCATACACACAGACGCACACACACATACTACACATACATAGACACTTGCTCTCTGAAACACAGACCCGACGATAACTTCTTTATTTTTCATACAAACACTAACAGCCAATTTATATTTAATGCTGTGGCTGTCTGCATCTTGTGCAGATCAGAATAATATTTGACACTGAGTGAGGACTAGAGGAGTGTTAGAGACAGACTGATTTACATTCCCGACAGAGTTGAGGAACGCTTCCGCCTTCAAGCAGCAAGCCGGATCCTCACTCCTCTGATGTGTAACTGCTTTAGGAGGCGGTGTGGAGAGAGCAGTTACTCAGGATGAAATCCCTGCCATGATCTCGGGCTAAAATAAAGCCACAGTTATCTGTGAACCTGAATATAGGCTACAGCCATTACAACATCGGTGGCTACTTCCACGTAGTGTTTACTAAAACCCTTGAATAATTGAAAGCATCTGGAATTGACACAATTTATCTGTGATTGTTCAATCTGTCCCATCCTTTAACTCTACATGTCACTGAGTGCTAGCATTTCGTGTGGTACAGCAACTATATCAGGATTGAGATTAAATTTCATTTATCTGCTTACATAACAAGAAAATGTGGTTGATTTTCATATCCGAACAAGCCAAATGCTGGGTTACATACAACTATACTTCATGATGAGAACTGGATGCAGAGCCCTGGCTTGATGTATACTGTGGTGATCCTATTTCACAGACTCATTGTGCTGTCCATACAGACGCTTTACCTAACCAGAGGTCTGTAGGTGCCTGTACTAGTGCTCATACCAAAGGCAGGCAATAAATGTGTCTACAGTCAATTGCGATCAGTCCACTTACTTTGGGGCTAAATTAGAGTCTCCAGTCAGTCTAAACATGCATGATTTGGGATGGGGGAAGAAACCAGAGTGCCTGGATAAAAATGGATGTGCTGGCCATCAATCACCAACTGTTCAATGGTGAGGTGATAGAATCTTCTGTGAGTGTTACACAGGTGAAAGTCACTGACAAAGCCCAGCAGCAGCTGCGCTTCCTTAAGAGGATAAATTGCTTTGAGGTGCGTGCAAACCTCTCAGCGCACTTTGATAATTTCACAGTAGAGTCAACCATGCACTTTTCTATGATTACTCTGTCTGGCTGTCTGTTGACGGGGGTCAGGGAGGAGCCATAGCAGTGACAGGGTTAACGTCCCCCAGCCTGAGTGGGCCAGCAGCAGCAGATAGATGCCATCCCTCCTCACGTCTGCTGGAGATGGCTCAGCTGACGATCCTTTCTCCACGTTACGCTGCTGAGTGATGATGGTAATCTTCTTTTAACCATGGACGATTAGGCATGATGATGAATGGCACTGTCACTGCTGAGCATTGTTTTATGCAGCTTTCTGTGTGTTTTTCACTCTTTCATTGTAACATATTTGAATTAGGTGTTCTTTGTCCAGGTCTACAACTGTAATGCCAGAGATTGTTGAAGGGAATTTATTCACACACAGGTGAAAACACGTGCAGACACTAGGCCCGAGCCAGGTCAGTCCAGAAGGACAGGCAGCACAAGAGCAAACGGTGTCCAGACACAGGTTGAAAAAACATGGTCAAAGTCAGGATCAGGCAAAAACGGCAATAAGGCAGACAAGAACAGGAAAGAGTGCTGGAAAGTATTGGAAGCTCTGAAAACAATCTGACAATTAGGCTGACACACAGGTGGGACTAAAGGATTGCTGAATGTGGACAGGAAAGCAGAAACTGGATTGGAGGACAGAACAGGGTTGTGGCAGTGAGCAGAGGAGAGGTGAACAGTCCACCAGATAAATTACATTATGCTCTAAAAGTGGTGTTCTACCAATTCTCAGTGCAGTGAAGGTCACACAACATTTATTTCACAAGCGATTATGTGTCTGAATCGCCTCCATGTCTGCTCTTGAAGACTATTTGGTAACAGCATAAGAACACCACTGAATGTGTGTGTGTGTGTGTGTGTGTGTGTGTGTGTGTGTGTGTGTGTGTGTGTGTGTGTGTGTGTGTGTGTGTGTGTGTGAGGAGGTGTGAGTCCATGTGCAAGCCTGTCTGAAGAAGTGTTGTCTTTGACTTGTTTGTTTCTGGTGTAGATGAGTAGGTGTTACATTAAAGACATTCCCTGCTTCACTCACTCGCCTCCAGAGCTCTACTCAAACATGTCACTACATATTACATCTCTGCATTTCTAGTCTGTCTGTGTGTGCGTGTGTGTGTGAGTGTGCAGGTATAGAGACAAGAGAGAAGAAGCTCATTTGTAGCCAAGACGTTATCTGAAAGAAAAATGTGAGAGAGCAAGATACATGAGTACAAGAAGATCCACATACATGTTTGACTATTTTTGGTCTGATCATGCGCACATCGATGAGAGCAAAAAACACAGTTGGAAGGGTTTTTCATTCAAAACGTGAAGGCACAGAAAACGAACAGACAAAGCAGCTTCTTTGTACTGCAAAACACAAGCATGTTCAGCATTTTTTTCTAGGATTCCTTTCTGCACTCTAGCAGACAATCCAGGAAGTACAACCAAAGAAAAAGAAAATCAAGCCAGGAGAATCCATCCCATGCTTTTTATCACCATACCTGACTGTGAACTCATCATACATTCATAAGACAGGCTTTTGGCTGATTGTCACCATAAACAAACAGACAGCACTCAGATTACAGCAGTCAAACACTTCAAAGTACAAGATTACTTTCAAATTTGCACCGATATCATTCCTAAAAAATACGACAAGTTGAAAATCATTCTGTCTGCCTTCAAAGCTTGGTGGAGGCTTTTTGAAGGCTGCATTTTGAATCCAAAAAGCCAGACACTCTGTGAAGATAATGCATTTTGACTGTCCAAGGTGACCTGTCCCATTTACTGCAGGCCTGTACAGACTTGCCGCGATGCTGAAAACCTGTCGTCACGGTCAAAACAGGGTTATTATTGGGCTTTAAATCGCATGATGTGTTCTGAGCTTCAAACAGAAAATGTATGCTTGAACAAATCTCAGTGACACATTTCCCCTTGTTTAGTGGTCCTCACAGGGCACAGCTGAGTCTCAGTGACAGATAAACACTGACAGACCTACCATCTTGCAGAAATAAACAGAAATTCTAAAAAGAGGCTTGTATTTGATTTTCCATCATGTGCCTCAGAGAAACACTTACCTTCAATGTGTCTTATTTGGCATGAATTCTAAAAAAAAACAAAAAAAACAACCTTGCTGAGTGATTTCAGTAACATTTGAAGTGCAGTTACGCCAAGCGACAACCAATTAGATCTTGGTTCATTTCCAGATCCAACTTGTCCACAAAGTATGTAATTACAAAGTACTGTTGGCACAGAACTCCTGAACTCAGAGGTGTTGAAGTTATACTTCTTGTAGAAATCAGTGTCAGCCTGGTGAGGCAGATTATATTATTGAGCAAGCAGTTTTCTTTCCCCCATCTCTTCAGATTGTCTCCAGTTTTGACATTTGGTGCAACAGACATTTGAATAGTCCCCAAAAAGTTATTCTTTCATCAGTTAGTTTTTGAATTGGGCAGCCCATTTCATATATAAGAGATTATTTTCCTTCAGCTCATACAGCAGATCTTCTCTCCACTGAAGCAGCAACACACTGCTGCAGACAAAAGCTGTATGTTGTCTCTATATGTTGCTCTACATGTTGCTCAGCATACGCAGCACAAGCTGTTGAGTATACAGAAAGTGAAGAAAAGGCTCTGGCACCGTGCTCCTTAATGAGCCAATTAATCACCATGGAAACGGCAGGCAAGGCTCAGGCATGCCAGAGCTCTGTGAATGGACTCCCCAAGCATGTAAAGCGTAGCCGTCATATGCACAGATCAATAAAGAGTAGGTGCTCTCGTCAACTGACTACTGTGTGGTTATGTAGACAGGGAAGAAGCAGTTAGCCGTTGGCTGGTTGGTGGTTTACCATGTGACATGTATCAGCTGTGGGTGGAGAGTCTTGTAATTAGTAATTAGTCTTCGTCCAGTCTTTCATGACAGAATCAGTTTATGTGTAATTTCACACGCTATTACAGTTTTTGTTTGTTCCTTTATTTTCTATTTTGAGCTTTTTTTTTTTGTTTGACCATACTGGTAAGTTCTGTTCGTTTCTCTCTTGGTTAAACCACACTCCCACATTATTATGCGCCTGTGTACCTGATGCTTAAATGATTAAAGCCGTACAAACCAGAAACCAGAACCATGCTGGTGAAACTCTGCCAGCCAAAGTCCCAAGCACAGGATGGAGGATGTCTGAAACAATAAACATTTCCAGCTTTGGGCTTCCCCTGTCCTGATACAAGCACTTTTTAACAACAGATATTGTGGATCTGAAATTACAGATATAGTTGTGAGAGGACGGAGGTGGATCAAGCTTCTCGGATGTACGTTGGCTGCCTGCGGTCAACGAATCAAGCCCCAAGCCGAAAAAGCTCATAGATCATGGATCTGACACAGCGGCTCCACTGCTCCACCCTCCCAGAAGAAGACTGAGTTGAGAGGATCCATCCTCAGAATTCATCTTCGTGCTGCTGGGCTGTTTGCCAGCTCTCCTCCGTGACTCAGACGCAGTGGTCAGGCTCCTTTATGTGCTCTCTGTGCTATGCTATCAGCTGCCATCCTCAGCATCTTTGATTGAAATGGGCTGGAGCTGTGCTCTGCCCTGCTCCCACCCCCCACTCCTCAACATCATTCAGCCAGTCAGTGTCTGTGCTCAGAGCTCCACACTGACATGGCAGACACAATGTGGGGCTGCGATAGTGTTGATCCTGGCAGCATTGCTGCTCAGAGCAGCAGCAGCACGCAGGCCTGAGAGCTCCATCTCCACATCCCAGGACAGGGGATCTGTGGTGATGGATGGCCACTGTAAATCCAGCAGTGGAAACATTTACATGCAAATAATAGCATCTGTCTGCCGGCCACTCATGCGTGAGATGCACAAACAAGGGAACTTGTGCACACACGCAAACATGCAGCCACCGAGAGGGGAACCACAGGAGGAGATATGTGAAGACACACACTCCTGCACACTGCAGAGGTAATGAGATGATGTATGAGAGCTCTTAAGCCTCCACTACTTCACTCTCCACTGGTCTCTGTGCCCAAGTGTGTGTCTATGTGCGTTCCTATCTCCCTCTTTCTTTTTTCGAGTTGGTGAGATATGATTGGAGTGTTTAGAGCTGGTGCGTTTGGCTGTTTCAGATCAAACAAAGCAAGAAGGAAGGATGGAAGCTGCTTCTGACAGTTCTTTGCTTTGTTTGAAATCAGAGGATTACTGATGAAAGAAGTCTGACTTTGTTTCTGTTTTCTTTTATTTATATTTTTTGTAGCAGAATCTGTCCAATGAAATTATTTCAGGTTTCATGGGTACAGTGGAATCCTTGGTTATACTTTTACACGTGATGCCAGAAAACACTCTGCCAGGTAAAGAAACACCACTGGACATGTCACCTCATTAGTTCTAAGTTCATGTCTAAAGATGTATTTCTGATTTGCATATAAGAAATGGAAATTGTAGCCCTTTGAGGCTTCCATACTTGCAGAACTATCTGAGAATATCTGAAAACTGAGACTCTCTCCATGGTCAAAGTGCTCTCAACTCACAGGCACATTCAGCATGTGATAAAGTGTTGGAGGCAGACTGCTAAATTTCATTGGAATGAAACAAGCAGAGAGGCATTGAGCTGCTCTACCACTGCACACTGGCCTCAAAGAGAGCTCAAAATATCATGGAGAACAAGAGTGGTCTTGTTGGATTTTGTAGTTAAAGATGTTTGAGTGCTTGTTGAAGCATGAGGCCGTACTAGCCTTCACTGCTTCACCATCCTTTCAACATGATGAAATTGTGTTGGTTGAGTAGGCAATCTTAGCTACCTTCCCATGTGACACCATAACTGCAAAAATCCAGACCAACAGCTGCTTTTAAAATGCATGGTCCAGATCAGGCTTGTATACGGACAGATGCAGTTGGTATATAAACTGTTCAAAAGTGGAGGCTGGTCCTGATGATCAGAAGTGACATCAACTGGCATTCTTTTCTTGAATCCACCAAACATCCCATTGTGTTTAGGACTGAAGCACCATATAGTGGTGTAATCACTGAAGCAATGAAGTTCTGATGCTGACAACACCTCCACGTGATGACCCTGAGGGTCCTTTTCACTTTCCTCTGAGATACCGATCATTTTCTGTTCTCATTTTTTTGGATGAGCTGCTTACAACAACCCATTTCTGTCTTCTTTGTGGCTCTTCTATTGATTTTCGTGAAAGAATAATAGGATTAGGTCCCTACAGAGCTCTGATTGGTTGGCTTGGCAAACCAGTATTGATGAGGCCAGAGTTATACCTATTTTAATTGATTAGAAAAATCAAAGGTTGTGAAGCTGGGAACCAGGCTGTGGTGTTGTAGATACAGGTGTTTGAGACCAGATCCTGATCATGAATAATGAGAAGTGCTAAATTAATGAACCTCAATAGGGGCTGGTGTGGGGCTCTGACAACCAATTGACTTTTGGAAAACCTGATCAATACCTGGTGAGTAAAATGTAAATGTACCAATTTGTCCCAAAAATAGGAAAACGTCAGTGTTCAAAATTATGGTATACCACAAAATTCAAGTTCTGTTATTTGGTAATTACTCCTGGCCTGTGGATCAATAAACACTTCTCACCTCTATCACATGTAATGGGTCCAACATTTTACTTTTCACTCAAGTGAAATAAAGGTGCTAATGGTGAAAGAATTTCAGGCTAAACTGAGAACACACTCTGGCTAAACTGAGAACACACTCTGGCTCATTTTTAATGATTGAAATAAATCAGAATCTTTACAACCATTTGGTCAAAGACTTTCCAAGTCAGAAAAATATTGTTGGTCAAGCGCTATTTCCAATGTAATTAAGTGCTGGCTGCTTTAGGTCGTGTATACCAGGGGGCCGATCTTGTTCAAGATCTAACCCTTTTTTGTTAGGGGTGCAACCGAATCAAGAGTTTGCTAAGACACTGTCAGTGTCTCAAAGTGTCTTGTGTATATACTGCTTTTCTTTTTCACATGACCGGCTAGAAGAAAGTCAAAAGTGACTAAAGAGATTGGTCAGATAAGTGGTCAGATAACACTTTGTTAGGGGGAGCAGTGGTCAGGTGTTTGATTTCGACACCATAAGTCCACAGTAGAACAAGTCGACAAGGTCCAGGGTGTGATTAAAGCAGTGCGTGGGCTCATGCACATGCTGACAGAAGCCAATGGATTCATCTATTGAGGTGAATGCTGTACTGCAGCTTTCACTGACTACATCTACATGAATATTGAAGACCCAAACAACAATTGTTTTGTTGTTTTTGAGGAGTAAGCTTGAGAGAAACCAGGAGGGCCAGGAACCCGGTACACTACAACAAGTAGGACTAGTAACTGTGTCTTCCAGCTTTGGTGAGACAAGCTGATGACACAGCTTTCACAAGGCTTATAACATTGTTAAAAGTTGCTCGGGGGACAGACACAGTCACTATGGGTTTTTGTCTGGGTACTGAATAGAGGGAAGCGCAGAGAAGTGTGTTAAATAGCAACTCTGCCTCCTGGTTTCAACTCTGACTGGGTGGGGGAGGACGAATGCACTTGGCCAGGTTTCTAGAGAGGCCAGGTCAATTTTCTACACACCATTTGGCACACCATTTGTGGGACACCACCTCAATAACCAGCGGTTAAGGGATGATGTACGGCTAAACATGTCATCACTTGCCAGGGGACAAGAGAAAACTGTGGTGTCCAACATTGTTTTAGCCAGGGACAACCGCTAATTTCCTGCTTCTTGGGCGGATACTGATACTGATATTAAATCTTTTTAATATATATAATATTAATACAATCTGTTTGTGTAGGATGGAAAATTGATATTTTTCATTTTTTATCTGGCCTATCTACAACAGTACACAATAGCTTCAGACTCTAAAATAACAAATAAAAAAATAGCATCTAAATTTTAACAAAAAAGTGGATCCCCTCTAGAGGTAAGCAAAACAGTGCATGCCTTAGTATTCAAGACAAGTAATTTCTCAAATAAAAATTAAACTTACTAAGACAAAGTGCATATTCAGAATATTAATGCTTTGACTGCTAGCAGCAACTAGCAGTTAGCTAGCAATTAGCAGCTGTTTCATATACTTTAGCCACCTCTTCCCCGGAGTGGCATCTTTTCAGATGAGTGATAAGGTTTGAAGTTTTGAAGCTCTATGCCATCTTTCCGCCTCTTGAAACCCTAGGCAACCAAGTTTTACAAACAGCGACCATATTGTCATCTTCTGCTACTGAGAAGAACGTCTATGTAGGCCCCATGTGTCAAACTCATTCCATAAAGGGCCGTGTGGCTGCAGGTTTTTCGTCCAACTAATCAAGAGTTCACAGTTTGACCAGTTAGCTGTCTGAAGGTTGAGATCAGTTAATTGAAAGAGTCAAGTCAGGTGTGTTGCTGCAGCCACACGGCCCTTTGTGGAATCGGTTTGACACCCCTGATATAGGCGAGGCCATGCTTTCATTCAGGCACTGACTGGGCCAGCCTTGGGGCCTGCTCAGACGGCAGCCATGAAGGCAGCTGCGATTTTGCCTGTTTTGGAGCTACTCCAGCCAGAATTTCATTAATTTATCTTACGCTTAATTTCATTAATTTATTGGACGTTTTTATCTGTATCATTTTTGGGTATATAAAATCGGGTCGATAAAAATTGCGTCATCAGTGATGTGCGGTCAGGAGAGGCAGGGGATGCAGAGCCTCACCTATCTTCATGGAAAAAATAAAATATATAATAAACAAATAAATGAAATGGTTATATTTATCAAATGGTTTGAACTATAAACAAATTTCCCATTTAACTTGATCAATTTGACTGTTTTTTATTATTTAAAAATCGCTGAATTTTCACATTACCGTTAAAACACTCTCACATCGAATTGCACAATCCCTCCCAAACTGTGCTCTGCCACGCAACCGCAGCGTGTCACTGCCTCTTTCTGTATGTTGCCAATCAAATGTTTCAAACCCTTTAAATATATGCCCTCTTGACTTTCCATAGTTTGGCTGATGTTTGAAATATTTGTGTGGAGCCGAATTCGTGTGTAATGTTTGTGCGTACCCGAAAACGGCAGTGAAGAGGCACTGGGTGAGGCATGCAGTTCTCTTGCCTCATGGTAGGGGGCGCCAGGGATCCCACTGATTCCACTTGCGACTACTCGACTCTGCTGCAGAATAAGTCATAGTGACGAGTGATTTCAAATGCAGCCATCCGTTATTAACTCCTATCGTCGATTATAAGTAAAGGTAAGACATTGATACGGTTTTTTTGAATAATGCTGATATGGGATTTTACACAATCCACTAAAAGCTGCCAGTCAAATGGCAAATAAGCTACTCTATGGGGTTCATTTATTGGAAAATCTCATAGTGATGACGTCAGTGCCTCACCAGCCGTGAACCTCACCGCACCTCACTGTACGTCATTATATCAGTCCGATATCTATCGTGCATTCCTAGTTTTGGCCATTGAACACACCGACTCTACACTGATTTTGGTGACCTCCATTTGGTGTAACCGCAGGTCATTAGCGCCAACGTGAATAACATGTTTACTGTATTTACACTGAGCCTTAGCCAGCAGCTTCAATATTGATTCAACGTTGCCCGCCCTGGCCCCCGGGATGCAGACTATGGCCACTGGACTCGCTAACTTCACATTCCGTAAAATACAGTGGCCAATGACCAGAGGTTTATCCTTGGTGGCTCTGCGGTGGCTAATGGACGCTGAATAACTGTGGCTATCAGCTTTGTTTCCACCGTGCGGAGCCAAGCTTTGGTAAACCTGACCTCCGGCCTAATCATTAAAAGTGGTGATAAAGGACACTAGAAGTGGTGTAGGAAGCGGGTTGGAGAGAGAGCAGGACCCAAAAGCAAGATAGAGTGCTCGATTGGCATTCACAGGACACCGAATGGTGGGAATACACAACACAAAGCAATGCTGGTGTTGAACAACTGTCCTTTTTCAAAGGAAAAATCTGATTACTGTAACAAATTCAAGCATAAGGTTGAGAAACAGTGGGTTCACTCTGTGATGTGCATACACACCCTTGTTAGAGTCAAGATGGAGGTCAGGGTGCACAGTCAATATGAAGCAGCATTCATTGCTATCTCCTTGTTGGATATATCATTTCTTGAAGAGCATCATGATCAACATCAAATCTACATGTAGCAGCCGAGTGCCAGCAGTCTCGTTCCTGTGACCCAGACCACTTGGGACATGATTCATCAATGCACCAGTGGAGATGCTGGCTTGGCTCTGCTGAGCACTGAGCACTCACTATCTGACTGTGTATGAACCTCTGAACGCTAAACATCTCTTGACATTAGGGCATCAGCTCCATAACTAGTGAATTTTGTGTCAGGGTTGAGCAGTTTCCTCAGGTTAAAGCATGTGTTTGGTGTAGAGGGAAAATATTCAGATAAGCTGCAGACAAATTAAGTAAATGGTTTTATAGAAATTCTTTACAATGGCATGACCTTGTCTCTGGAGGTACATGACTTGTGCTTTTACATGTTCCTACCATTGCCTCACTGACACACAAACACACACAAAGACATTTGTTTATGCAAATACATAGCAGTCATAAATCATTAATGTTTTTTGTGCATCTACACACAAACTTGCAGTGACGGAACTCAAACGCTCTTCAGTTTCTGTAATGAACCTGCTACTCACGTCCTTTTTAAACAGGGGAGGACAGAAGAGTTGCAGAAGACCTGCTTAGGACTAATGAATAGACTTAACTGAGAATTGCTTCTACCTTTAACTTCTGCTGAGGAGCCCTCTCAAGGTCTCTTGTCTTTGTCAAGGTGCACATATACGGACGTGTGCTCTTTTCTATTTACACGCCAGTCTTACACATCCACAACCAGTAGCTGTCTGTCCAATTAGGTTTCTCCTGGTGAGTGGTGCATCATTCCAATGGATGTTTTTTTTTCTTGTCTGTGCTTTGCATATAAATAGCTAAAGCGTTGTTTCATGAGGTCTGTCAAACCACAGCACCAGAAAACGCTGGAAAAAGACCCTGATGGTGGCCCATCACAGCATATGAAGACTCCAGTGACTCATACACCACTGTATGTGTGTGCATGTGTGAGAGGAAGATGAAGCAGCAGAGACTCTGATACCTTCCAGGGAGCTGGGAGAATGAATGCCCCTATGGCACAGGAACAGCCTGTCATCAGCAGTCCACCTTGTATTTGTATGTCATTAGTGCAATCACATGCAACAATTTGCCATTTTCACTGATTTGTTTGGGATGGTAAAGGTCTACTTTACTGAACTCTAAGAATTCATTCATCGAGGGAGGGAAACAATAGTGGCCTAATAATATTGGAGAAGGCGGCCTTTACTGTGATTACAAGTGAGGGGGTGACATGATCAGTGTTTTCATCAGTGAGAAACCAGCCTGTTGGAGAAAAGGTCACCATGTGTGCTTGTGTTCGAGAGTAGAGTGCATATAGAAGACGAAGCCAGTGTTAGTGCTCTCTTCTATCCAGCCCAGAGAGCAATGAATCATAAACCCAACAGTTAAGCATCTCTTTATGTTTCTGTCATCATCAACTGAAAGAGAGAAAATTCAGTGTTTTTCATCTCTGTCAATTACATGAGACCTAGGTTTAGACATGTTGACAATGTGCTGATGAAGCGGTGCTTTTGTGTGTAATTCTTCTCTTTGAGGATGTGAACAATCTGGAGAGGCTGAGAACAGTGCAGAAATTAGTCACCACAGAAACAAGTATAGCATTTTAAAAAGAAAAGTTTAACCTTTTGGCTTCTCCTGAGAATTAGCTGAGCAGATTGGTGCCACCCAATGAGATGGAACAAACAAGCACCTAACAGCAATTTGTTGTTTAAGAGTGTTTCTGGACAGAGCAAACACAACATTGAATGCTTATGTCTGAAAGGTAGACTGGCACAGACCATGAGATTTCTTATTTAATAGAACAATATCTCATCTCTAGTCTCAGGCAGAAAGTGCTGACAACTTTTCAGTTCACGTTGAAGCTGATGTGCACCTTCAGGCCTGAAATCCATTGTCAGGTGTTTTTTCTTGGCTGCTCCAAGTAAATACAAACACAGCATGCGTCACAGTTCAGTACCATGGCAGGGGGTTGATTAGAAAACATGTAGATGGATTTGGAACCTTGGGTACAACCAGGTAAGTATCTCCACACAGCTGGCTCCTGGGAGAAATCGGTCAAGGGTCAAAGGTTGACAAGAATCCTGATTTCTCTTTCACTGCTGGTACGGTGTGAATACGGCCCTGATTAAGCCCCACAATCATATATCATCAGATTACATATACCTCTCAGAATCTAGAAGCAAAGCATTAATCATTGTGGTATTAAAGCAGCCTGTGGATGCCGTACCTGATGCCTCCTGTAATGTAACCTGTTGTTTGGCCTGAATGCATCGACCCCCCCAGTGCTCTTGCGTTTTATTATAAAAGCAGAGTTTGGCTATAATCATGTCATTGCTTTCACATCTGCATTTTTTCTCTTGTTCTTGTTCTTTTTTTTTCATTATTTGTGTTCATACCATTAATATTGGTCTGGCATTGTGTTTCTTTGTAAACAAGCTGCTTTTTAATATTGTGCCTGATAAATGGTGACAGTCAATTCTTAACAGCTTAACACATCTTTCGCAAATCAATAGCTGCCCTCTTCTAACAGCACGTAAGTGGCAGTCACACACACACACACACACACACACACACACAACTGACACTGATGTACACACACAATTAAGTGTAAAAGCAGAGCTGTTCAGTCCAAAAAGATGAAACTTTAAGTGCTTCTCCAATTAAAAAAAAATAGATGACACAGGCTCGTGCACAAACATACATCTTCAATAATTAAGTGGTTGATCACACAAAATTGAAAGTATAATCTCTGCCATTTATTGTTGACATAGTTGTGAACATGAAAGCCAGTAATCACACACACAGTCACAGACACATACACACACAGACCCACAGAGAACAGTGTTTTCTTGTTCGTCTCGTTTCACCCTCTCATTTTCTAGCTCTTTTATTCTGACTCATCAACAATTCTGTCAGAAGTTGTCTTTGAAGACTTTGGCTCACTCTCATGCTCTCTTGTCCTGGTTTTGTTGATATTTTTCTTTCTAAATGTTAATTCGATGCTTATATGTGTTAGCGCATTGCAATGAGAGTGTGTGTGTGTGTGTGTGTGTGTGTGTGTGTGTGTATGTGTGTCCATGTGTGTAGTTTGTCAGTCCTCCGGGTGGTGTTTACAAACAAAGCCTGCAGCTGCCTGACAACAGTGGTGATGATGTTCCAGGTCTAATGAACTCATTAGAACATACCGTAGAGCAGCATGGTGCAGAGTAGACGGCTCAGCAGAGACAGCTGATTGGACACAAGTGGACATCCAGCCACCCACTTCCTCCTCTGTATTATGCAAACACGTGGAAGCCTTTGACCCTGTCGGCTGGATCCTCTCTTAGACCAGACTGGATGCTGGCGCTGGTGAAGTGGATGTGGTGGAGGGCAGGCAGCAGGATGCAGTGTAGTGCGTCGACCTGTTCTCACTGAGCTCTCGTAGAAAAACTACGAAATCCAGACCTCCAAATTTCATCGTATTTTGAACGAATTCTTTGTCACAGTGCCCTGGTCACATGACCTGTGCGCTAAATCCTGGCTATCAGAGATCATCTGGATATTATTTACATTACATGCATTCTGACCACACCTCAGACACTGCATTAGTTTAGTGGCGATTCCTGTCTCTGTCTGTGGGGGAACTCCCAGAGCGGACCAGAATATGTCAACCTTGCCACCATATTGCCAGTGGACTAACGCCTGTGGTCTGCGAATACGTCTATCTTTCCGCAAAATTGCAAGTGGAATAAGAATAAGGCACAGGAAGACGTATCAACTGAAAACTATTTTGAAATATACAATTTCCACCAGAATCTTCTGCTTGAAGTTTTATTCATGCAGGGCACCAATGGTATTTCCAAGTACAGAGCGTAGTGCACGCATGCGCACTGCTGTCACTGGACAATTTGTATTAAAACACATGAAATTTTGGTGTACTAGTTTTCGTACTTTTCGATACAAATTATCATGAGAATATTGTCATGAGAATATTCTAAGTGCATCTACTCACCTCAGGAGAAAGCTGTAATACAAGTCTTAACTAGCTGCCACTGTCCTCCAGATTGCAATTTAAGAACTGGGAAGAATGAAAAACATTTTCCACCCTAAAACTTGTGTTCTCATTGTGCTGTCATCACCCATTCTCTGCTAAATACATATACAACATCCCAAACCAACCCAGTTTTAATCTTCCCTTGTGCGTTTGGTTTTTGGTTATGGAGTGGGTGCATGGAGGGCCGGCTCTCTGTAAAAACGAAAACAATTCAAGTAAAATTAATAAAATAATGACTCATTTAGGTGCTGACTGTGGAAGATGAGCTACTGATCATCTCAGCCAGGTAGCAGTTTTGACTGACAGAGTGTGATCAGCAATTATGTTGTCCATGACACAAACAGGACACATACGTGTTTGAATATCAGATGATTTCTCAATCACTTAAACTGGTAAGGAAAATGGGTGCTATAGCTTCAGGCCATTTCATTGACCCCTGCCTCTGAGGTGTCAGCAGTTGCTGCTTCTCTCTCTCTATCTAACATATTGATTCATCCTGCCTGTCAGTGTCAAGAGTCTGTTGTAGGATATATCATACCAGAGTCTCAAAACATTCTAACATGCCAGTTGTTTTGATGGGCCCTTGTTGAGCATTGCAGACACAAACTCACTGGTTGGGAATCATGATGTAGTATATTCAATGCATCCTTCCTGGCATTCACTAATCAGGCCTGATGCTGGAAATTGTCCACAATTGTCAAGAAATTTGGGCTACAAATCCTGCACTCGTGTAGTATGCAGGTAATGTATCATTGCTTGTTCATCACTGTTTGAGGGTGTGTGTGTGTGGGTGTGTGTGTGTGTGTGTGTGTGTGTGTGTGTGTGTGTGTATGTGTCACCAGATGTTCCATCTGTCCCTCTTTGCAGAGGGGGGGAATTTAACATTTTATATTGAACATCTAGGTTTAAATGTAATATTTAGAATTGACATTTATAATAGCATAGAATATGCATTTACATTCCTTTTTAGGTATACATATTTTGACCAGTAACAAGCTGGTAACGAATTAACAGCAGCAACACTGTGTGTATGTGCGTGTGTGTGTGTGTGTATGTGTGTGTGTGTGTGTGATTGTGTGTCCGTAGGTGCTCGCTTACTGCAGGCCTCCTATGAATGTCCTCCCCCATTCGTCAAATAAAAATTCACCATTGTCACAAGAGAAGAAATGAATGTTCCTCTTATAGTTTTTGCTGCTACAGTGCCACTATGTGCACCCTCTATCCTGCAGCCACCATGTTTCCTCCCAGTGGATGCTGTTCATCAAGGAGCAGGGTCTGTCTTCAAAGGATGTAACTGTCCTTGCTGAGAGATGCACAGACTAACAATGAGTGCCAGGACTGTTGTTCTTTTTGGTGAGCTGTCCTTGTTGTGCTGTGAAAACACACTTCCTTCATTCTCAATAAGCAGCTGTGTTCAGGATCAGCGGCTGAACAGCACTCACATTAAATGCAGGGACTCATCTCAAAAAGAGAGGGCAGGGGAAACAAAATTCTAATTCCTACGCAAAAAAAATTGTCCAAGGTCTCTGTTGTAACATTGCAATGTTGCTTAATCTGTCTGGGATGAAAAGTTTTTTGGGATATTCAGCTGGTACTTGCAAAGGTGTGGAATCGGTTTGTGTTTTAGATATGAGAAATGTTCAACCCAGTTGTGTCTTTCAGTTGAGTGCGATTTCATAACCTCCAGTCTTTAATGACAAAGTTTTTCATACAGCACCAGGGTCCTTTTCTGGATTTAATATAATAGTCCTTGTTTGTTTGTGTGACCCTTCTGATAAATATCTCTTTCCACAGTTAAATATTTAGCTCCTTTCAACCCCTCATTAATCTGCACCCGGGGACATACACAGAGGAAAACATATTTGACGATTAAAACATGTGGAGATGGTTAAAATGGATCGCCATTCATACGCCACAGAGGAGGGGTAGTAAAACCATTGTGTCTGTTCCAGTGTTCTCTCACCATAACTTGTCTGATAAGGTTTCATTACGTTGTCAAAACCTGGAAGCAGCCTTCAGCCACCAGGCATTGGTTACATGTGCATTTTAATCTCCCGTGGAGATTCCCACGCCTGGAAGCATCATGAGGTCAACAGGGAGGTTCGTATGAGTGGGTGTACTCAAAATTTAAAATGTTGGTTTCAGCCACAGCAGGTGAATAAGCCCTGGGACAAAACTCTGAACATAGAGTTCAGCAGAAGCAAACAGTCCAAATGAACTGAAATGGTGATAATGAGGATGATGAGGGGGTGTGCATCCGTGTCATCTAACCTCCAAATCAAGGATCAGCTGATGAGGATCATGTGTCATGACTGGAACCACACATCCAGTCACTATTGTCTTAGTTCAGGTTGGCACTGCATGTACATCTGGAGAGCCATGATTAACAGAGGAGATAATCATTTAAGATCAGCCTGAAACTGGGTCGCATTTGTGCTTATCAGAGGCAAATTGGGTCCGAGATCAACCTGATGATTGTTGAGTATCTGACAGACAACAATAGGCCCTTTGTTCGCATTTCCACAGAGGAGGCTAACTCTAGCTGAGGGTCACAACAGCTCCTTACAAACCTTATGGAAAAGTATTTTCCTGTTGTCTTAGAATTATGTACACTGGCTTATGGTTTATTGGCTATTGGCTGAGGGTGCTTTATTTTCCCTGTTTTCTCTGTAAAAATACACTACTGCAGCTCCCAAAAGGTGTGAAGTGTTAGAAACTGGTCCTTCGATTCCTTCCTTGCAGACAGTGACAGAGAAAACAATACCCTAAGGAAGAAAGATGTTATGAATGAATGAACAGCTACTCTGTATTAATTACAGGACAATTGCTGGACTGTTGGGGGTGATGAAATGCTCTGTAGTATATGAGGCTGCATGAAGAAATATGAATTCTCGGGCTGACAGGCTCACCACTCTGCGCATGGTTCGGAACTACATGGAAGCCTGAAACAAAGTGCGGCTCTGACTCTGCCTCTCTTATTACAGGTACCTCTGTGTGTGTGTGTGTGTGTGTGTGTGTGGGGGGGGGGGGGGTGGTGTATACAGCCTGGTGGGTGACAGACACCAATAACAGACATATGGGTCAGGGAAGGGAGTGCTTTGCTTGTAGAGGTTACTTCGGCAGCTGCAATGTGTGTGTTCAGTCATGCACGAAAGCCAAAGCCTCAGCAGGACACACATAGGAAGGAGGTCATGTATGTTTTTGTATGTGGCCCACAGTTCCACCAAAACATACTCTCAATTTCACACACACACAGACACACACAGACACACACAGACACACACACACAATCACACAAGAACACACACACGCACACACACACGATGTATAGAAAGCCTGTTCTTAAAAGGGTTATTAAAGTGGTCAGAGATGCTGAGTTTGCCATAGAAAACAGAGGACTGATTTGTTCAGCTCCCTCAAAAAAGAAAATGTCATAGCTGTTAATGAAAACAAATACTGTCACATTGCATCCATACAAATATCCAGCTACATTTACATACAATATTTAGAGAGCACAAACACACAAATGCATGTGCACACAGACAAGTTAACAGCCAGCCACATTAATTCCACATTGTTCTTTTCTGTACTAATGTGTATGTGAGAATGACATTCGTGACAAACTGTGGAGGCTGCATTACAATTTGCATAAATTCTATTATTTATGCAAAATGTCATTTGGAATAACACACCACAAGTCTTTATGAAAAACTAGTGCACCAGCTGCATTTCCTCTCTCTGCACTGTGGAATTTCAGACAAGATGGAAGATAGATGTCGAGACAGAAAAGCAGTGGAATAGACACTGATTCAGTCTGGAATTGTGTTGTCATCTTTAACATCCAAAACTAAAGGTTTACTCAACTCAAGGTCTAATCTGTCATTTTAAACGAAGCCTGATGACACCAGACTAATACAGTATTTTACATCAAATTGCCCTAACAAAGTAAGCGTTCTACCATCATAAGTTGCTTTTGAGTGTGTACTCATAGGATAGATAGAAACAGCAGAAACTGTTATATTTGTTCCAGACCCGTAGGAGCCCTGATATAATTTTGTTCAGTTTAATGAGCATGTTTTGAAATTGTTGAATTCAATAAACATTCCCAGTGACACATTCATTTTAATGATGTTTTCCCCTCCAATAATGACAGTTAACTGTCCACTGTCGCTTTGACCCTCCGCAACTGTGGGAGATCATTTTCCATGTGCTTTGAATCTTTCAAGACTGCTATAGTATCTCCCAATTCATTGGAAATGTGGGGTCGAAACTTGACGATTCAACCTGGTTGAAGACAAAACCAATTAGTAAGGGAACGATGGTAACAATTGAGTGTTGTCAAAAGCAGTAACATCGGACTTCATCTAGCTTTTGGCTCTGGCATCTCCACAACAGGTCACTGAACAGGAGACGACATACAGACCACCTCTGCTGTCATGTTATTGTTCGTCCTGTCTTGTTATTGTTATCTGTTTATGAGTATCTGTGATGTAGAGTCCGGAGCAGGAATACTGATAGAGTACTTCGTGGAGGCTAATCGGGCTGCACATCAACAAAAAATCAGGAATGCATGCATGGACTTCAAAATGCACCACACATGCACACACTTCTGCACACGCCTCTGATAGTAGTTGTAAAGCCGAATTAGTCTGATTAAGATCTATTCCTCTGTCTGCGTGTGTTAAATTATTAAAGTTAGACAGGCCTGTTTACAGAGAACCACAGACGATTCCATCAACAGGCTGGAGTGACAGCTGCATGAGATAGGCTGCAGACATGGGGAAATTTATTTGTTCACTTGTTAAAGTCTCTTGTTGTTTGATGCAAAACCAGTGCACGCTCTCCTTGTGAGAGGCAGCATGAGGAGTGAGAGAGGGAGGAGCTGGAGGAGTTGGAACAGAAATGTAATAGAAGTAAAGAAAACCAAGGCAGGGAGGAGGAAGAAAGTGTTGTGTGAGGCGACTGATAGAACCTGGATGAATGACAAAGGGTTGTAATTAATAAACTCAAAGCATAATCAGGAGCCAGCACACAAACATACTTGGACATGCCGGCTTTGCTCACTCTGTCATTCACACACACACAAACACACACACACGCACACACACACACACACACACACAATTAGGTGGGGTATATCGCTCCACACAGCCGAGGAGCAAAGACCGCCGTGGCGTGATGGAGGAGCTGAGAACAAACATAAAGTGAGGCAGCGCCTAATGAAGATTTTAAATGAGGAAATTCCTGTGAAAATATGATAACCCCCCTTCCTCACCCACTGTGTCCCTCCCCTCTCCCTCCCAGCTCTAATGCCAGCACTTCTTCATCCCATGCTCTTTCTTCCCTACCCCTCCTATTCTCTCTGTGCGTCCAGCACACCATAAACACCACATTATTTTAGTTAGGATTTGTACACTCCAAACACTTTAATTTTCTGCTCCTTATTTCTCCCAGAATCTCAGTTTTATTAGCTATCAAACCATTCCAGGCCAAACTCATAATTACACTCAGGCCCCAGAGGGAAATGCGTGCACGTGTCAGAGGTTTACCTTGGCTTGTGAGGACCCAGGGGGGGAGCCTAACACAATCTTCGCTTGTGCCGACATGGAAAATAGACGATAGAGATAGAGATGTGAGGCTGTAGGTGAGCTTTACAAGGTAACATTTAGCAGTGTTTCAGGGTATATCAGTGAAACACCAGAATGACTCACTGGGGGCTGGAGGGGCTGTGTGTCAGTGGAGGTTTTTCCTCTTTATAAATTCATTGTTCGTTAATCTTAGAGCGAAGGGTTATGTTATTTACCTGTGGTAATTGGTTTTCCAAAATGGCAGTTTACCTCATTACACACACTTGCAGAAGTCACACACACTCACACACGGTTTTTGCATTTACACTTACACACATGCCCACAGTAATTAAGACTTCGACAAGAGAAGATGCCATTCCAGATAGCGGTGGCACAAAGTCAACATGCTTCTTAAATGCTCACACTGAAACACACACAGATGCGGATGTGTCTATGTGTGAGTGTGTGCATGTGAGTGAGTGTGCGGGGATGCACTGAGCAATGTTTTAGTGAGTTTGCGACGATGTCGGGGGATAGAAAGCACAGTGAGAGAACTAATTATACACACCAGCTCAGCTGTGGTGTCACACAATACAACACAATACATCCATTATACAAAAATCCTGATCTCTTTGCTTTGTGCTCAACATGGTCTCAACTGAATATTAATAGAAGGAAAGACAAAAGAAGATCACTCTCACTGTGTGTGTGCGTGTGTGTGTGTGTGTGTGTGTGTGTGCGTGTGTGTGTGTGTGTGTGTGTGTGTGCGTGTGTGCGTGTGTGTGTGTGGCACCAGATGTTCCATCTGTCCCTCTTTGCAGAGGTGTAAATACAGCTAAATTTGTCCATCTCACCTTCCACCTCTGCCACGTGTTTGTCTTAACTTCTTTTAATCACTTGTCATCTACCTCTCTGTGCCCCACCCACTCCTCCTCTCACGCAGGAGCAACAAAATTATTAGCACAATCACAGTGTCACATGGATCAAAGCTGTAGAGTCTAGCACTTGAGATCGGCCTCAGCGAGTGACATGGTTCACACATGTCCACGTGAGATGAAAACATCTTACGTAACTTGTGACATGGATATTCATAAATGATGATTAAAGCCAAGCCACGAGCTTAGCGCAAAGACAATTTGAAATTCGCTGTCTCCGAGATGCTTCACTCAGTTGTGCCGCCTGTCCAAGTCTCTCGAAACTAGGCTGCTAATGAGAGTGGTGGGTCAGAGCACAGGCACCATTTCCTGTACATGACTGGCATCTTTTTGGGAGTAGCTGAAGGGCTTTGGTGTGGTTGGTGAGCTAAACAAATAACCACACATATGTTCATCTAATGACTGTATGTGCATAGTAATGACAGTGGTGCCAGCACTCAGCCAGTTGCTAAGTCAGTCACTTAGCGACAATACAATTATTGCAAGTGGTTAGAACACTGAGGGGCAATGCTCACATGTATTGGAGCAGTGTGTAATAGTACGGGATGGGTTTTCCCAAAAGTTTGTCATCTGGACAAATTTACCCGTCACAAACCCATGTTCCCATTTTTTAAGTTCCACAAACACACAATACCGTGCTTTGTAGCCATGCCTGAGAGCAGGGTAATAACTATAATCAAGGTAAATAAAGAAACACCACAGGAAGCATAATGAAACTAGACCTATGCATTCGGCACTGAATGCAATGGATATATCCCACAACGCCCCGAAGCACAATTGAACAATCTGTGTTGCTTCATTTACTTCAAGTTTGACATCAATCGGCCTAATAGTTCTGGAGATAGAAGCACAAATGTAATTTTTCAAACAAAGTGCTGCCCCTTGTGGCCAAACGTAAAATCCAAAATGCATGAAAATGCAAAGTTGCAAAGCAACCGGAGCGTGCATAGCAACCACAGTGGAGAAATCTGAAAAACGATAAGCAAGTGAGTTTTTAATACTTTTCTGATCTTTCCAGTTCCGTTTAGTTCTGTCTGACGGGGAAAGAGAGCACGCCATCTGCTGGAGAGATACTGCCATGTCACCCTTGGCCGGTTTGGCAGTTGTCATTCAATTGTTTGTGATCATCTCAGACACTTCAAGAGGTAGTAAGAGACTGAAACTAGGCACTCTGGATTCTCTTGACTTCCTGATGAACAAAGTAAAATCTTATCCTCTTAGTTCAAAGTGAGTCATTCAAAAAAAGGCCCTTCACAGCCCCATCATTCCTGGAGGGGCCACCTCAGATGCTTTCAAAGGTGGGTGGTAGGAGACTGAAGCTGAAACCTTTGACCTCCTGAAGAAATTAGTCAAATTTCAGCCTCTTAGCTCAAAGTGTTGAGGAGATATTAAAAAATAACTTTTAAGGGCCCGGGTTCACAAATCAGATCACAAATCACAAATCATTCCAGAGCAGATCTCTTTCGAAAGATGCTGTGAATCTGAAATTTTAGTATTTTGACGACGAGCAGATACTTGTAGGTTTGGTCTTCATCTGAGCCATACTTTTCAAAGGGCGGGGATTTGAACATTTTCCCACTTTTGAGGCCGAATGGCCTGAAACTCAATGACCCCATTGGGGACCGTGAACAGACAGTGTGAGCCCCGTCTACTTAGACTCTTGGGGAAGCAAAGTTGCTCTAGGAAGGTGCTATCAACATGGAGGCAGCAGATCCTAATACAAGAGCTTCTGACAAGCAACATAGTCAAAAACCAGGAGGAAACTTCAAGGGGAAGGTATTTCTCTCTCCCCTCCTCCCTTCTGACTTGAAGGCAGACTACAAACAATATGTGTGTATTACAGCCATGACGCCATCAAAAAGTGCGGCGCTATGGCTGCTAGGGGTTTGAGTGAAAACGAGAGACAACGTGCGTAATAAACGGTTGAGCAGACTCCTCTCCAAGAGTTCCTGAGTTTCTGTCAGTCATAAGCGCAGTTCTAGAAGCCCTATACCTCGGACTCTGCATTAGTTTAGTGGCGATTCCTGTCTCTGTTGGTGGATAGACTCCCAGAATGGACCAGAATACATCAATCTCACCGCCATATTGCCAGTGGCAAATAGGAGAAACGCCTGTGGTCCGCAAATGTGTCTATCTTGCTGCAAAATTGCCAGTGGAATAAGAATAAAGCGCAGTAAGATGTATCAACTGAAAACTATGTTGGAATACACTATTTCCACCACAATCCTCTGCTTTAAGTTTTATTTATGCAGTGCCAATCTGTATGGTGTGTAGTCCATGTATGCGCACTGGTGTCACTCGAAATTCATTTGAAAATGCACAAAATTTGAGTTTTCCATCCAAATTTTTCATGAGAACAGGTTGCTCAGGAAACAGGCAGCCTTAAAGCCTTTCTCATTGCACATTTTAACAGGCATGGCTGGTAAGATACTGGTGCCTCAGTTCCATCCAGTATGACATACAGCAAGGCTCAGTATACACACATAAACAGAATGCAGACAATCTTCAACTGATCAATCACAGTTGCACTTTTCCTGTTATGACATACCATGGCAACAATGTAAACACATAAAAGGAAATCAGACATCGTTTGATGGTGCACTGGTTGCACCAGCCTTTGAGTGTATGAAGTCAAATAGACCAATTTGGCCCCTGCCTGCTCCGAGCAAAATCCCTCTTTGGGTTTTTGCAACAATCCCCTGTGTTGACGTTTCCCTCTTCACATACTCTCCAAAGATATGACTATGTTCTGTGTTTGACTGGATCGAATGTTTTTCAGACTCCTGAGGATTCCGATCAATGGACTCCCAGCTTTCTAACTGTATCCAAAACGCCCTCTCCAATTGTTAAGCTGCTTCAAAACTATTTTTTGAAATGTTTGGAAACAGAAACTCAGCACAGCAGTTTGCCAGGCCACTGTGGATGTGAAGTAAAACAGGATTTCAGCTCCTCCTTTTCGAGCTTGTTAAGTTCCTTTGTGTCTGTACAGCAGAGTGTAACAGCACGAGCAAGTGAGCCAGACAGCCACTGTCCTCAAAGCCTGTGCTGCCCTGCCCCCCTATGTCAGGCATTCGTGTCCTCTTCTCACTCCACTGTCCAGTGTGGTCATTCTGAGCACGTGTCCTCAGGTGGACACCATGCATAATGGGGCATAATTGGGTCTTATGAATGACAAAAGGTGTCGTAACAGGTGCAGCAAAGCGAACAAGAGAGTGATGGAGATGTCAAATAAGTGCAGTGTGTCTGCACAGGCTTCAAAAGAGTTTTAATCGGAAGTGGGAACACCTGTGTGAGTGTACCAGGGCTATGAGGGGGATTTAAATGGAGCTCTTGGAGTCTTTACCTGCATTCTTCTGGTTCTCATCTCTCACTGCTTTATGCCATCCGAGGCAGGACGGAGTAGAAGGCTTTTTTGCTTTACTAAGCCCCTTTTCCAAGTCCCAAGTTTATTAATCATCCACACAGTGTTTTTCTTTTACTGATTCCTTGATGGTGGAAGAACCATCTCTTTTTGCCGAGCACGTTGGAGAAGTGACTCTTCGGTTTCATGAAAACGAAAATTCACATTGAGCGACGACATTCTCCATCTACCCACCAAATCATATTGTCTTTGTTCTCCTCATGGTGTATTTTCAAATAAACAAGTCCTTTATGTCATGTTTCTGAACTATTAATTTATTTTATGGCTGTTGTGGAGCAAATTAACATTGCAAAGCCGCAACCTTGCAGTCCTGCTGGGTTTTTTTCCCCTCTTCTTCTCTTGTTTATTATTGCAGTCATACAGGATCTGGAGTTCACTCCACTGTTCCATCCAAGCTAATTCACTCTGAATAAGAGTGCCAGCTAAATGCCTCAAGTGTAAAATGGAAAATGCTGGCCTGCAGACAGGGAAAAGCTGGTGGGTGGCGAGGTGTTGAAATACAGTGTTCACAAGTATTAATGTGAAGAGCCAGCCAGAGCCTCAGCTCCAGTCTGAGCAAATCAATGGACCCACACCTAGAAAACTATTTCACATTCACTGTATGTGTTTGATTATGTGTAGAGATCAACAACAGGCATGAACGAGTGAGATTTTGCAGCCACTGCCTTCAACAGAGCCTCAGAAGACAGTAGGTATGTCCATCACGGCTGATTATTTTCATTTTGGCTCGGAGAGCTGGATAGCTCAGTGTAGGGTGAAATAAAAAAGAGAAATGCAGCAAATCCATTTTGAAAAGAAGCTGCTTGGTATTTTTGCCTGATAAACAAGTTCAATATTGAAAAAAAATGTCAAGAATGATTAATTTTCTGCCTACTGACTGACCGATTAATGGAGTAATAATTTAAACACTAAATCAAACCTCCACTACTCGGCTTTGCACTGCTTTTCAAAGTTTTATCCTGCTGGGTATGGAAAATATGCAATTAAAGGATAATTCAATTTTGGCAGCAATTTTATAATTTGTTTCCCGGTGTCTGGAGACTTAAAGCAGCAGTAATCAATATGTTCATAATAACAATGTGGAAACAGTGTGACAGTGTGAGAGGGACTGTTTGTTGTGATGAACCCATTCATTTCTCCCTTCCAAAACATGCAGCGCTCCTCTGCTTCACTGAGCACTTTCATGAGCACTTTCAGATGATTGTTGTCAGGTCTGAAATCCTCAGCAACAGGCATGTGTTTCAGAAGAGAAGCTCCAAAGACTAGCTGTACCACCTGCTCTACAACATGCACCACAGAGTTACCACAGACCGCTGAATGGAGGAGGAGGCAGACATTTCAGCCCAGGGAGTAGGAGTAACAAATGTGTCCACACATATTCTTTACATTGTTTGGATCTCATTTTGATTTGAATTCATTACTTATTCTTGATAAGTTTTGGTTCGGTTCATGCATTCAAAACACTTATCATTAGAAGCTAAATGGGAATTAAAAGATGTATACCTATTGGAGTTAAGCTGTGTAACAGTGCTGATATTAGTTTGCAGCTCAATTTTGGTTTTAAAAGAATGATGTAAAGTGCTTTTACTGGAGGTTATAAATGTGAATGATCCTGTTTGACATTATTGTTCTCCTTTGTTGGAAGGTTTGGAAGGTAGCTTAAATTGAACAATGTAGGACATTCTTATAGAGGCATTATGCTCCTGCCTGTGCCTTTTCATTCATTATTATATTTGCTCAAAGATTAACTGTGCAAACCAGATTGTGTTGAATTCATTAACAGTGCGTTTCATTGTTAACAATCACAGAAATAAAGATAAAATAAGAAATAAAAAAAGGCACAACTCCTGGTGGGCAGAAACTCACCTTTGTGAAAGTGGCAATGTTGCTGGTGGGGTAAATAAGCAAGTGTGTACTAACAGGTACCTTGATGATCTATAAGAGGTGAAAATCCTGCCCCCAGGCAGCCAGACAGTCTGTTATTGCAGTTCTAATGTTGTTACCAGTGTTTCTTCGCTAGTGAGGCCATGCAACTAGTTTGACAGCTATTCTATATTCAGATCAGTGCTAGTGTTACATCCACTGCTATTGTTTTGCAGCGGCCCCCAGTACTGATTTGGAAGACCGACTACTTGCCTCTGTCCTCTGATAAAACTGTATTCGCCTCTCCTCGTAGCTTTCAGCATGTGGGTAGCAGCGTGAGTGCTCTCACATTAGCGCTAATAATTCCTCAGTACACAGGACGTTGTGTGTGCAGACAGCTTTGAAAAATATGGCAGGTCAAAGTTGAGCCGGGGAAGTGGCTATGTAAGCTGCACACCAGCAGACCTTAATCATGTCCCTTTCTCTGTTCTGACCTCAGGGTTTGTTTGAAATCAGTCGGCTTGTCTGATTGCTGGTTTCTTGCCCTACTGACTCCTAGCTGTATCACACTTCTGCAGTGAGAACAATGGTAATGAACACAAAGGCCCTTTATAACCATGATACATTATCAATGCTAGGTTAACAGGGAATCAGCTGTCTCTCTCTCTATCCGACCGGGGCTGGCTTTAGCCGTTTGCCCTAGCCACCTGGCAGACCTCAATGCCTAGTGCACAACTAGGCATTGAGGTCTGCCAGATGATTCCTCAGCATCAGGCCTGATTTCTGAAGGCCAATTAATATATCAGTTAATTGTTCATCATTAACTAGTTCATCATGCTATTTTGCACCTGAAGAAAAGACGGACATGTTAGAATGTTTTGATTCTCTTGGCTAAGTGTGACGTCTCCTCCATGTGATACATGACAGAGAGAGAGAGACGTGGCGGCTGCTGTCACTTCACCAGCCTGGTTAGTCACAACCTGTAGTGTGGCCAACCTGGTCATGGCACTACTTTATACCACTGTAATCCTGTTGTCTGACATGGTGACGTTCGTAAATGACAAATGACAGAAAAAAACTGTGCAGTATGGACAAATGGATTTAATTGTTTGTCACACACACACACACACACACACCTTGAAATTTGTAAATTAGAACCACTACCTGGCTGAAATGTGCAACGTGTGGTAATCATCTTTCGTGAATCAAACGTGAATGTATGGATAATGTAATTAATAAGTACACAGAGCTACCAGACACACAGGCAAACTCTGTGACAAACAAAAGTTGCAGATCCTCCACAGTGACTGCCACTCAGCCCACTGGGGTTCATCTCTCTGATATGGAGCAGCGCAAGGAGCTCTGCCATTAGAGACGGAGGAGGAGAGGCATGTTGCGCTGACTGGAGTGTGGGCCTGCCAATCAAAACTAACAGCTGCATTTGGCATTTCAGTCAGGTACAAAAAAGTGTGTTTGGTGCCAAAGTACCTCGAGTCAGACAGGCATTCAGACAGTGTGCCTGAATAACAATAAATTCATCAGAGTAAAGTGGGAATAACAGGGAAGAGGATGGGGGGGTAAACATAGTTCAGCATGGAGCTGCAGCCACTTGTGATGACTTTAAACACAGGCAACAAACATCAAGATATCCTACACCATCGATGCTAAGCCCCCCCCCCCCCCCCCCCCCACACACACACACACACACACACATTCATACACTGATGTTCTCACCACTCAACATGCCCTTCCAAATTCATTAGCATATAAATAACTCATACAAACATAAAAACAAAACATGGCAATGGCAATGGTACAATTACACAGAGGCCTTTTTCCTATAATGGTAAGAGGCAAATGTAGAATATTAGTGGGGATAAGCAGCCTCCATTAGTGTGTGTGTGCATGTGAATGTGTGTGTGGGAGAGAGAGAGAGGTGTTGTTCTAAACCTGATGAAAAGGCTTTTAGGCTAATTACATGAGAAGAGTGTGTTGCTATCAGGAGGAATTTTAATCCTGCCTCTCCCTTCCTCACACAGGCAAATATTATGTGCAGACACACACAGCGGTGTTTCAGTAAACACTGCTGCTGAGGGACAGTTCAATCAGGGAGTCATTTTAATAGGGTGCCTCAGTCTTATGTGCGTATGCGTGTGTGCTGTCACATCTGTACAACACTAAACTCTGATTGAGTCACCGAGGAACATGATGTTCCGAGCATGACGTGGTTCATTGCCGATACCTTGCTTGCTGACCGTGCGTTCCATTTAACGTCTCTCACTTCCTTTTATGTTTTAACCCAGGCTAAAAAACTGAGGACTATTTCAAAGAAGGATGGCTTGGGGTTTTTTTGTATGCTTTCAAATCTGATCTAACAGCGCCCCCTGTCCGGACACAGTTAGAACAGCAACAAATCCGAGGTGGTATTGTATAGCTGTTGGTCTTTGAATTCAAACAGTTGGAAAGGGCCAGTCTGGTTCGAGTAGACCAAAAATATAGATATGTCATGAAATCTTTTGCAGACTGTACAGAATGAATGAACACCTACAAACGTACAACTGCCCGCACATGCACATGGGTGAATGGGTCCTCTAAATTCCTATTTAAATAAGGTCATCTACCGTATTGAAAGATCTTGGGTAACTCCCAGGTGCTGCTGCAGGGTTGTTGGATGAAGACCATATATTTCACCAATTGTTAAATAAAGCCTGTTTTTTTCATGATTATGTCTCACTCTGTTCTTGGGAGCTATTGGAGCATGGGCTCCTTTGACCACACGAAGACCGATTCAGTCGTTTTTCTGCTTCGGGGAGGACGACAATGACACTGTCTTTAGTATTCCAAGGAAATATGCTTTCGATTCTCTTTCCACATACTTAACTATGCAGAGGAAATGTGCAGAAGCATTTTTTATTTCAAAACATTTCAGCTCCATTCAAAATAGTTTTCTTCAGAGAGCACTCGACATTGAAAGTGGGAAGCATAAGTGTCGCTGCTGCAGAGGTTTGTCTCCATAAAATCCCGACATGATTAATAATGAATATTAGCTGCCTCAGTTTAATGCCACTGGGTTTTTAGAAAAAAAAACGTGGAACAACCTAACCCTAACAATGTAATGAGACACTGGTGTGCAGATGTAGATATTAGTTTGTTGAATCTGGAATTTGTTTCATGTTTAGATGTTTCCTCTGCGAAGCATTTGACTCTTCAATAGCCAGCTTATTGGTTAGCGCTGTTCCCTCACAGCAAGATGGTTCCCTGTTTGAATCCCTGTCAGACAACATGCCTTTCTGTGTGAAGGGTGCATGCGGATGTCAAGAAAATATATTTTTTCCCCATTCTGTGTATTCCATGGTGAAAATCACTGTTCTGTCTACATCATTTCTGTATGTTGTAAAGCATTAATGGCTGTATTCACACTATGGGCAAAAGTGTCCCAAATTAGACTTCAAGACAAACATCTGACATTTCTGACAATATCAATATGCTATAGGTCAAGTGGAAATTCTGAATTACACCTAGGGAGGAGAACAATAAAGCAGCTCTAGGTATGCCCCACAACACCACTTTTTCAGCCTTAAATTTGTGATATTCTGTAGATAGATAAGAAACAGTACGAGAAAGATCATGCATTGACATGCAACGGACACACAAGTCAGGATTCAAATCCAGCAGCTAAAATTTGTCGAGGGGGCAATTTTTCCTATAATGTTCAAGCTGACCAACAATAAGGCTAGCTCGAAAAACCTGCAAAATTTCACACAGTGAATGAGCTGATTGCTGACACTTGTTCACCTGTGTCTGTGAACTGCTAGCCTGTATCCCTCATCCAGTTTTGTTCCAATGTTCAGTCTTCCAAATGCTGGCAATTTTAGACCACTGTCCATGTCTAGGAAAGTTTGCGTCTTTCTTAACCTTCTCAATCGTGGTCCCTGCAGAAGTTGCTATAGAGTTTGCCCTCTATGGACTTGCTGCCACTGCTCGCCATCTTGAATAATGTGGTGGTCACTCCATGCTGTCGTGCATGACATAAGCATGCAAGTGCACAAAAAAATGTTTAAAATAAAAAGGATTTCATATAACAGTCAATGAGTTGTGCCGATTTTAACATGGCTGAATATGCACAAAAGGGAGAGGATCTGGAGTCAGAGAAAGAAAAATCCCGCCATCTATCTGTTTGGCAGTGCGTCGCACAAATCTCCCCTATGAACCATTCAAACGTGGGTCACTGCAGGACCAAGCCCAGATAGATTGATGGATGGATGGAGGGGTTGTTGTTCGGGTTGTCCAAGAATGAGATTGTTCATTTCCTACATTTATTCATTTACTTTTGCATACTCAACTCGTATTTGTCTCAGTGAGAAATCCGATCTCAGGAGTAGAAACATGCGCTCCAAATGAATTCTGTCATCTGTAATTACAACAGACTCAAAGGGAGATCTATTAACACAACTTTTTTTTATTCGAAGCATTTACTGTCATCACTTAACATTATTCATAGGTTCTCCAAATTTCTTTTCATGAAATTCTTGACGTGATAGATCTCAATCTATTTAATCAGAAAAAGAAAACAATCGTGATAATGGAAAGTAAGGAGGAGGGGAAAACTATGAAATATTCAATATATCTAATGCTATCTTACACTGGAAGCCATCTGTAGACATTTTAATGAATGAATAATTGATATTCAGGGACTATATTCTTGACTTTGATGGTATCTGTTTTTCTGTCTTGTGCAACAACTGAGCATCTTTTTTGGATAAAATGTATTCCTTCGTATCTCTGCACAAATGATATCTTCTGAAATGATGAAACTAAGAGATGTTTTTCTTGGTAAATCAGGTCACACGTGTTATTTTCTAAGTAATGTTCAGGTGAGGCCAGTTCAGTTGTATCCAAATTCTGTGTGGTGGACCTCAGATTTCCTCCACTGCCCTCCTTCATGTCTGCCGCCTGGTCCAGCTGGCTGGCTCCTGCTGGATGCTCTCCCCTTGGCTTGCAGTCTCCACAAACAGCAGACAGTTGGTGGGCAGAGAGGAGCCTGCTGGAGCACTCCATGTCTGTGGACCCAACTGGCAAGTGTGTGAGGCAGATTATTCTTGTCATGATGCTGGCCCTGAAACAGCCTGGATCCCTTAGCTGATTAGTTTCTCTGGCAGAGAGGCTGTCAGGCAGGAGTCTCCTGCTGCCTCTGCTGAATGAGGAGCACAGGTTCTTCCGGGACCTGAACTGGCATGGATGCTTCAGCCTTATTGGCTGCTTGACAGTAGAGAAGAGAATGTGTGGAGATATTGTCATGATGAGAAGAGACACCGGCTGAGGAACTTGCTTGGAGAATGTTTTTTTTAGCAAGGCCTTAAATGTAGTTTACATTGACACACTGAAACCGTGGGTCTTGTCTCCGAATATTTATAGAAATCAGTGAAAAGAAAGCGATCCATCCCTCATCTTACCTGCTTTATTCCCACTGGTGTCATACACCCTGGACAGGCCTTCAGTCCATCAGAGGACGCACACACCATTTACTCTCATTCATACATCACCTAGGGACGATGTAGAGTCTCCAGTTGATATTACTCTGTGTTTTTGGACTAGCCTTGTCAAGACTAGCCTACAGAAACAGTCAGGAGCAGCCAGAAAAAATAGTGAACCCATAGCCTTCATGCTGAGTCAACACATTAGATATGTTGTCTTTGTACTGTTGGCCCACTGTGCAAAGGAACAGCAAACTCCGAAATTTATTGGTCTCACTGCACAAGTGTGAAAATTAGAATGAGTTCATCATTAATGAATACATTCTACCGCCCATACTGTGAATTATTCAAGCTCCAGGATGGTGGACAGTTACCGCAAATGTGTGGATGAGATTAATAATGGGGTAGTAACTGCTCCATTTACCAAATGATTCATGTTTTTTCTATGTGGTTTAATTCATGTTTTATTAGGAAACTGTCATGGTCGGATAGTGCTGGGGCCACACAACAGCACAGAGCTCTCGCTGCACAGAAAGCAGGTCACTTGTTCTTGTCCCATCCCTGACCATGTCTCTGTGGAGTTTGCATGTTCTCACTGTGCCCGAGTTTTCTCCTGGTTTTCCACTTTCCCCATACAGTCCAAAAACACGCAATAAGGTCCGCCGGAGACTCTTCATTGTCGCTGGGTGTGAATGAGAGTGTGTGTGAGGCGTGTGTGTCCTCTGATGGACTGGAGACCTGTGGACCCCCTGCCTTCACCCTATGTGAACTGGCGATGGGAAGACGAGATGGGTCAGTGGGAATAAAGCAAGTAAGATGAGCTCGGCTCTGATGTGGCCCCCTGGTGGTGGTTCCAGAACCCCCCCCCCATCCACCCCCCTCCCGCCCCCTCTCCGCCCCCCCTCCGCCCGTCCTCCCTGTCTTGCCCCGGCCAAGTTCACCTCCAGACTGGAATCCAGACTGGCTGTGTCCCAGTGTGAGGCTGTAGGTCGGTGGATGAACGGAGCTTCTCGTCGAGACCCTCACTAACTGAACTCCGGACTGGACGGACTCAAAGAGCGGAACTTTTGTGAACTTTTCCAACACTTTGGCCATCATTTCCGTCTCTCTCTTTCTCTCTCTCCCTCTCTCTCCGTGAGTGTGTGTGTGTGTGCGCGGTGTGGTGCGTCCGGGCCGAGGCTTGTGGATGGAGCGGTGCAGCCCCGGAGCCGGGCTGTCCGCCGGTCACTCTCCCCAACCCGGATTCTTTATCTCTCGCTGAACTCACGTCTCCCACTGGACCGGGCCACCTCCTCCCTCCGCCTCCTAGAATGAACATTCTGCCCCTGAAGTCGCTCTGAACTTCCCCCCCCCCCACCCCAGAACATGTCGGGAGTGGTGCGCAGCCTGAGTCGCTGCCTGCTGCCGGCCGAGGCGGGCCGGGAGGCGGGCGGCGGCGGCAGCGGCAAGGCCCGGGGCCCGCAGCGGGACGCGGCGCAGGAGCGGGAGGCGAAGCGCCGCAGCCGGGAGATAGACGCCATGCTGGCCCGAGAGAGGAGAGCCGTGCGCCGCCTGGTCAAGATCCTCCTGCTTGGGGCCGGGGAGAGCGGAAAGTCCACATTCCTCAAGCAGATGCGCATCATTAACGGCCAAGAGTTCGACAAGAAAGCCCTGCTGGACTTCAGGGACACCATCTATGAGAACATATTGAAGGTGAGAACATCCAGGGCTGTGGACACACCTCAGGAGAAACACTGTCTGATGGAAAGGGCTTTTCAGGATGCACGACGAAATCACAAAGCATTTAGACATAATCGTGTAGACAGACAGACAACACTCTGGCCACAGCTGAAACATTCAACAGTGGCTCGGTTAGTCTTTGTTCATCAGTTGACCAGAACCGACACAGTAAGCTAATTACAGAGGAAGTCATGAACACATCACAACCAATTTGCAGTTATGTTATTCATCATAACAGTTGACATTGGAGGCTGGTGCCGGGTGCTCAAGGTTTGATATGTCTCCTGCAAGCAAGGGGAGAGCAGATGTGTCTGGTCTGAGCTCTGGAAAGCTGATGATTACTCTTCTCTACTTTTGACGAAACAATTGTTGATTAAAAAAACATTATCAGCTGATCAGCCAGTTGCTGAAAGCATCATCATTTGAGGCACCGCTGTTGACATTTTCCGTACCACGGCTGAGTTTCATTCACATGCACACACTGAAATCCACTGAAAGGTTTGTTGACATAGTGCATATTTTTATCCTGATGTGTGTGAGAGTCTGTGTGAGAGAGTTTGTGTGTGCCATCCCTTTGTTCGCTGTCATGGCTGGGCCTCCTTCACCAGCTAACAATACCAGACTATTCCTGAGGGATGAGCACATCCGCCCTGAGTGCCACACAATCCAGACAAGGATGATAAGAGGCTACACTTGGATACAGACAAGGCAACAGAGCACAATACCCTCGCCTGAACACAGCATACAGTGGCTGTGCTGTCTCCTCCCCTCCACACACTAACACACACACACACACACACACACACAAACACACACACACACACACAATGAACAAAAACACACAATGCCTGATGTGTAGGACTGAGCAGAGGCAACATCGTACGGGATCACATGATTGGACTGATGTCTGTCCACACCCACTGACCCAGCTTGTAGAACATTAATAATATTTATAAGCCAATCCCTATGGCACTACTGCTGTTCATCAGCATGAGATCACTGTCGTCTGAAAGCACTTTAGCCAGTCATCGGTTACTGGGATTAGATAGTATCAGTGAAGTCATCTGCTGATCATCATTGTACAAGTTCATGTCTCGCGTTTTAGGGGCCAGGCAGCCCAAGCTGATTCTTCGTCTTTTGAAAAAGGAGCAAATTCTGCACAAAGGTGCGGTGCCGTGACAACGTTTTTTTTATAACTGAAAACTTCATCACGATCCATGAAAACATGTCAGCAAATTTCAATGGACTGTTCATTCAACACCTCAAGTAGCCTACAGTGTTGAGGTTGCGGAAAAATGCTATTCCACACTTGCCTTTATTGATCATTAGGCATCAGCCAGTGTCAATACGTTTTTTCAAAATGAATGAAAAGTAATCACTGATCAGCTCTTTACATCATGAGCTCATTGCTGATCACTACCAACATTCTGCACCAGATTATTTATGTCTCAGTGTTTTTTTGGATCCCCATTAGTCTTCACTGGCATGGAGACTATTCTTCCTGGGATCAACATTAGATCAAAAGGAGGCGTGATTGGAGAAATTTTCACACACAATTACAAGAATTACAACAAATTACAACAATTTGTAACGTGATTCAGAAAAATTCCGTTGTCATTCAGTGTCTTTTGACATGATTATAGAAGAGTCATTTGATAAATTACATGAAATCCATCAGTATTAACGTGACCGTAGAAAAATTATATGATGTCATTCAAAGTAAATGGAACGTGATTATAGAAGAATTACATGACATGTTAAATGTTCAACATAAATGTATTTACATAATTATAGAGACGTTCCAGCAAATGTGAGGCCAGCCTCTCATCCACCAGCATCCATTATAGCCTGGCATGCATACCTGTAACACTGAGCCTGATAGAGCATCGCAGAGCAAAGTGGGCTGCTCTATTTTGAACAAGCTTGAGTGTACCGAGATCGTTCTTTGAGGCACTGGACTAGACAGTTGGGCAGTAGTTTAAATGAGGTAGAAGTAAGGACTTTCTCGTTTGAGATGTTTCTTCTTGTTTTAGACATTGTATCATGTAATGTGACCAAGACTAAGATTAAGTTTTGTTCAGTTACTCCAAAGAGTTTGACTACTCTAACCTGTTATATAGCAATGCTTTGCATGGGCAGACACAGTTTGGGTTCAGACCGCAGGACATGTAAGAGCCTATTGCATTCAGCTTTAACTGATTCTCCAATACCCAATCCAAGACCAGCATTAACTTAAAAGAAACTTTTCTGCAGAGACATGTAATGTGTCGTGCATAAATCACTGTACCCACATCAAGATGGAATGCAGGGGTGGTCCAAGGCTGCTCCCCTGGGGAACACCACTCTTCAGCATTGCAATGCTTGAGAGGGAGCTGAGAGAGAACATTACACATTATTGTCTGTCAGACAGACAACTGTTTATGATTTAAAAGCCAAATTGAACTTAGGGTAGGGAGACAGTTTTCTGAACAACAACTCATCAGAATCTGAATCTGAATCAGCTATATTTGCCAACTAAGTAGGAGCATACAAGGAATTTGACTCCAGTCAGACCTTTTCTCTTTCTTGAGCACATTATCAGAGGACCAGCTGGTCAACCTCCCGTCTGTAGGTGGTCTCATCCCCGTCCCTGATGAGACCAGCGACTGCTGTGTCGTCCGCAAACTTTATCAGTTCAAAGGACGGGTCCCTGAGGAGCAGTCATTGGTGTACAGGGAGAAGAGCGGCAGGGAAAGAACACGTCCTTGGTGGGCACCGGTGCTGGTGGTCCAGGTGCTGTGGGCGATGCTCCCCAGCCTCACCTGCCGCCTCCCATCAGTGCGGAAGTTGTAGATTCACTGACCAGTGGAGGCCTGAGAGCTGAGAGAGTTTCTGGTGAAGGGTTTCTGGGATGATGGTGTTGAATGCAGAGCTGAAGTCTCAGAACAGGATCCTAGCCAACGTCCCTGGGGTGTCGAGGTGATTGAGGATGAAGCGCAGTCCCATGTCGACAGCATCATCCATCGACCGGTTTGCCCAGTAGGCATATTGCAGGGGGTCGAGCAGGGGGTCTGTTATGGTGGGTCTGGATGAAGGGTTATGGATGGTTCAGCACCAGCCTCCCAAAGGAATTCATGACCATAGGCGTCAGGGCAATGAGCCTGCAGTCATTCAGCTCCTTGATGGTGGGTTTTTCTGGAGCCGGGATGACGGTGGAGCGTTTGAAGCAGGAGACTTCACACAGCTTCAGAGATCTGTCGAAGATTTTGGTGAAGGTGGGTGCCAGCTGGTCAGGTTCTCAGGCAAGAGGGGGACATTCTATCGGACCCTGGAGCCTTTATGATTTTCTGCCTCTGGAGAAGCTGGTGCACAGATGGTGCCTAGATCTGTGATGTGGAAAGCTGTGCTGAAATCTAACAGTACCGCACCTACAGTTATTTCATTTTTAATCGGTCATCTGTAAGAGGATGTTCGGTGAGCAAGTTGAATCGCCAACTTTATAGTGATGTTGAACACCAAGATGCTGCCTTTTCATAGCTGTACCGTCCCCCCAGAGCTACATTTTGCAGATGTCGTGCACATTTGTCCATGCACATTGTCCTGGAATTCAGCCTGAAACTTTGGGCAGCTTTGAATTTGTTTGCATCACGTTTGGCCATGCTGCAAAGACTGGACTGACAGATTCTCTGCCTTTGACACAAAGGAAACACTGTAACAACACAGCGTTTCTACACACACACAGACTAAAATACTAAATCCAGAGGAGCATAGTGAACAGAGTCAAGACTCACAAACATGTGGGGTGTATACATACAGGCTTGGTCCTGCAGCGACCCGCATTTGAATCCTGACCTGTGTGTCTTTTGCTGCATGTCACGCCCCTTCTCTGTGTCTCTCACGAGTTGTCAAGCTCTTATATAGTGTACCCCCCCCCGCTCCATAACTTAAAATTTAGCAGGGCACAAGAAGAAACACATCTTGAGAGAAAAACGAGCAGCTGACAGGAGAGTGTGAACGCCACGCAAGAGATGTGCGCAGAGGCAGCACAGGAACATGCAAAGCCTGCAGGAAGAGCGACAGACGCAGCCTCAGAGGAGGAGGAGGATGCTTCACGCCAGCTCACAGACAGACAGAGGCCAGGGACCTGAGCTGTCCGTGGGTGCAGTAATCATGAGTGGGTGTGACTCAGAGCTGGCTCACAGTCATTTTGAATGTGCCGTGTCGCACTGTGGCTCCACGTGTCTTCATGCACAACGCGTTAGCTTTAGTCCCTCTTACTCATTCGCGCTGAAGAAAACACACACAGTCGATTGTGGTGGAGCGTCAGAGGCTCTAACCACCCTCAGACACACATTCACATGCCACAAAAGCACAGAGAGGCTGTGACAGTCGATTAGTTTTCATCTAGTTTTTCCTCATCTAAGGTTTCTTCCGGATTCCTCCCTCGCTCAGGGGTTTGCTGAGGATTGGCCTGCTCTCTGCAGAGGCGAGGGTGAGCTGGGTTGGCAGCTGTTGGTGTTGTGGGCCCGTAAGCCCCCTAAAAGCAACATAAAGCTGTACAAATAAACCTGAGCAGACTCCAGGGTTGCACAAGCTGTATGGATGGTCCTGGCTCACAGCTCATACACACACACACACACATTCTCACAACCTTTAACCCACAGTGACCGTTGAAACTCCACAAAGTTCACTTTGCTGCATCTGTTGTTTCGATCAATAAATGAAACAAACAGGCTTTGATGATTGAGTAGGTTTTGAACTTAAAGACGCTGTGGGACTTTCAAGTGAACTTCTCAGCCATAAAAAGAAGGGAGGAGAGATGCTGCAGACCAACATGTAACAAACTAGACGAAATAAGGGAGTTCAATAAAAAGATAAAAGCATTAAGTCGCACATTGAAGGACAGGAGACCTCCCACACAGATCAGTCCTTAGGGTTCTCTGAAGAAAACCATCAGCAGCTACATGCGCACATGTCTGAGCCTGTGTGTGTGTTTGTGCATATAGGACTGTTCCCTCCTCACGCGGACACATTGAATCTTTGGGTGGAAACCTTTGTTAAAGGCCCATGGTGTTTCACCAAGGTTTGGCTCTCTCTGCTCAGGGCCACTGTCTAGCATGGTGGAGCCACTCCCTCTCAATGTGAAAAGCTGCTTCTTAGACATGGGTTTTGAACAGATTCTCATTCTAAGCCACCTTGCCTTATGGCCGCTCCGGACTGTGACTACTCTAAATTGTATTGTCAAATCATAATGGATGCATATGTTTAAATGCTCAAACATAGATTAATCTTGCAGGGGGCGGGTTCTCAGCAGATGTAAACACAGTCCGTTGAAATCCAATTTATCCATTGTTATTGTTGCTGTGTTAGCATCAATTCATATGACTTACGCAGATGTTTAGCCAGGCGTTTCAGATACTGGCCTTTTTAACGTGTCAGTGCAGTCACTTTATAACGTGTCACAGTTCAAAGCCATTTTTGGAGGGTTAGGGTTAGGGTTAGGGTTAGACACGAATGGGTTCATAATCCGGGGTTGCCTGGTGGGAGTGTCTCAGGGCAAGTCGTATGTGCCGGGCAAGCAGGGTCCATAGGGATAAACGAGCCGCCACGTTCACTGGCCTATCCAGTTCTTATAACACATCTGCGGTGTACATCGTATGGTCACTAGCTGGGGCCCTATATCTCGCCATGCTCTGCGGTCGCATAGCGGGAAGGAAGCATGGACAGGAATGAATGGGCCGTCGTGTTGAGTTCGGCATCTAGTTCCCATAATGCATCCTTGGAAGAGAGAGCAAGACAACCGTGTTAATGTTGCCACAAAATTATTACTTTTTTTTTTACTATTCCTGTATTGTGATTTGCATGATTTGGTTTAGAGCTTTAGTAGAAACATTTCCAAAGGATGCCCACCCTGAAAGAGCTTTTTTTTTAGGCAAGACAAAACATTATTTAATTTTCGCCGTGTGCCGTCTTCATTTACTGTGCACCAGAAACACATACACTGATAATTACACATCTCATCAAATCTTCAGTGTTCCCTTTCCAATGACGCCAGAAGGTATTGAAACAGACCCTGCGGTTACACAGACATGCTCCCTTTATTATGGACATACATTTTGAGAAAAGAAAATAGGCTTGTTTCTTTTCGATCAGTTTGGCACGAAAGCATATGCATGTGCGGACATTACAATGCGTTTGTTTTTGCAGCGTTTCTGCAGCATTGTCCTGCACCAAATCTCTGGGCCTGATGCTTTTCTCCTGCCCCCGTGTGTCTGTGTGTGTGTGTGTGTGTGTGTGTGTGTGTGTGTGTGTGTGTGTGTGTGTGTGCGTGCGTGCAGGGCATGCGGGTGCTGGTGGATGCCCGGGACAAGCTGGCCATCAGTTGGCAGAGTTGCGAGAACGAGAAGCAGGGCATGCTGGTGATGTCATGGGAGGGGCGCGTGGGCTCCGGGGTGGAGCCCAGTGAGTTCCAGCTGTACGTGATGGCGCTGAGCGCGCTGTGGGCCGACACCGGCATACAGGAGGCGTATGCCCGCCGCTCCGAGTTCCAGCTGGTGAGTACGTCCATGGCATTAACACCGTGCTCTCACGTTCCGTCCAGCCAAGTTGCTTTTTTCACCTTCTTCATCTCCGGAGATGTTCTACATCAGTTCCCTCCAAGTCTGTCATCTAAGTAGATGTTTGATGCTCTGTGTGCCAAGATGACGTATTTTTCTCAAAATAAGTTTTTAGGATCTTTGGGAATTTGAGGATTTTGATGAAGTTGTGTGGTTTGCAGGGATGGTGAGTTGATACGGCGGCTGCTTGGTCGCTAATGAAGACAGATGGGCCACATCGGCGCTTAAAGATAAAGTTCTCTTAATCTCAGTGTGCAATCTCTTGGTATAATTCCGTGTGGGAGAGGGCAAACGACAAAGCGAAGTTTCCCGGTTTCTGCTCAGAAGCGGGAAGCCCGCCTTTGTCCCGGGGGGCTAGCACCGAGCGACATCCTGGAACCGAACAGCCCATCCTTCTCCTCCATCAGCTCTGCGAGCCGGATCAGCTCCACTCTGTTAAAGATCCTCATCAGAGCTCCTTAGATCATTGAACCACATGCATAGAATCAAGCGGTTATCGAATTGATCTGAATTACGCTGAATTATTTCAAAAGAACCTAAGATCTACCTAAGTCTAATTAAAACAGAGGTCCTGCAGGTTTTGGTTGCACAGGCCTTCTTCTTAATCACAACAGAGACTCGGTTGCTGAGTCAGTGTGAGCTCCCACCTTGAGGTGAAAGGGCACCGGGGTAAAAGGACGGGGTGTGCTCAAGTCGCGCAACACAAACAGGCTCTGTGATTGCGAAACCGAACGCAGCACAATAACGGTAATATCGTATCTGCTTTTCATGATTGTTGGAGGCTATTGTTGATGTAATTGAAAATGTGATTAACAGCGCGCTCCTGCTGTGAGTTGCCTGATGGAGACATAATGCCAAAGAAAATAACCTCTAATTAAAATCCCGCCACTGTAACCAGCAAATGAATGTGACAGAGATGCCGCTTTAATTAACCGCATGTAATAGTGAAGTGGATTGACAGCGTCGGCTCATCAGAATGAGCGATTCTCACTTGCAGAGATTGCGGCGGTTAAAGCCAGGACGAAGGGTGAAATCCAAGGTGTAAGCTGAGGTTATGGAACTGTAGCTGTGGAGTAATTCGGGAGGTATTTAAAGCGGATGGCTTTGTGCCGTACTGCAACAACGTCGTGTAAACTTGTTTTATGGAGTCTGTCCTCAAGGCACGCTTCGCATCCACTGTGTGGTAGCACAGAGTGTAGTAGCACGGATCACACAGGGAAGTCGGCTGCGGGATCTGAGTCGCATTTGACCAGATATTTAGCCGCTCTGTCATGTTTCAGCAGGAGAGCGCTTGTGTTCTTCCCGTCCTCGCCGCACCGTGAATGTTTCCACATCGCGTCAGCGAGGTCAGCAACCCGGAGCCTTAGATATCTGCATACTGCGCAGCTGATTTAAGCCGGCCAGGAGCAAGCAGGCTAATAATAACAACAGCCCGGCCTGATGACTTCAGACGAAGGAGCTGGGTAATATCTCACATGTTTTTTACCTGCCAGCCTCCCCAGAGGGGAGAGCTGCACTGTCCGAGGCCTGTGGCACTATTTATCGTGGGGGTTTTTTTGTTTGAAGACCTTCCAAAGACGTAATTATTTTTCTCCGACCCGAAATGGAAGCAGCGAAGTGCAGTGCTGCGGGGTTTCATCTGCCCCGCCACACCGCACCCTCTCACTTCACAAGCAGTGACATCCGACAGATAGAAAACAGGGCACTGTATTTCACTGAAAGCAGCATTTGATCGAATGACACCCTAACACTCCCGAGCCCCGGCCTCGGCATCATTAAATGGGTTGAGTTTGACTTAAAAGCCTCAAAATGGGTGGAAAAGCATGTCCTGAGGTGACAGGGTTGCTTTGTTATCAGTGAGTAGTAGGGACAGAACTGGATTAATCCAGTGCAGTGTTCACAGGGCATTTCCTGAGCATGCCTTGAGTTGCACTTCTTCTGCATACGCCAGTTTCACTTAACTTGTGCAGGATGAGCATCAAGGTAATCTAATATTATTATTAGCACAAATGTGTTGTTTGTTCTTGGGATGCGGGCAAGCCTCTGCTGTAATGCCAAACTGCAGCCGGGCTAAATTAAACAAGCATGCACGTTGCATTTCATCAGCCTTAGAGCTAATCAGTTTTTTCACATCAACACACGGGAGCGCCTGGTGTCAAAAGCCACCGTTCCACACCGAAGTTAGGAAAGGCAGCTTGTAAGCATAGTCATAGATACTCGTATAGGAATAGTGGGACAGAAACTGACTCCAAACATCATCATGAGCTGATGCAGGTCAGTGCAGCTGGTTGCAGCCTGACACCCATATGGCCACAGATCAGTAAGTGGAGGTTCAAACAGGTGCTCATTGACCCCATTTATTAAAGTAAGCCGGCTCACCCATTTGCCTGTTTGGTTTGACTAGGGCTCTTTGTTCCATGTCACCCTCTCCGCCTTTCTCCTCTCCCCCCTCTCTCTCTCTCTCTTGAGTAGTCACCGTCCAATAACAGCAAAAAGCCTGGAAAATAAATCAAGTGTCTGGACAGAGTAACATAAAATGCCTGATGTCTTTACCCCGCTTCTACTCAGGCCAGCCTTTTTGGGGGTTTTTTTCTCATGTCTCACTAATTTCTGTCTGCGCTGCCTGAAGACAGCCGAGCCGACAACAGCTACTGCTTTAAAGAACATCAGAGCAGCTGGAGAGGCTCTTGGTATTACAAGGAAGTCTTTAAGTGCCCACAAATGTGTGCTGCGAGGGATGAGACAGACTGTTAATGACACTTAATGGTTCGATAGAACGTCACGACCGATCATTCGCCATATTGTCCACACGGCGATGCATCCCATCCGCAGCTGGTCCTGTTGCGCAGACACGGTGTTGGCTGTGGCTCTCCACTCTGCTCCGAGCCAGAGCTTTGACCTCTTACCTGGTCAGACATCCATCTGCGACAATACTCTAATCTAGAGTCGAGACAGACGCCACTTCCGTCTCTCTCTCTCTCTCACTTAACATACTGTAAGTGTGTGAGTGAGAGTGTGCAGCTCTGGGTCAGGCTGCCTCGCCTTATCTGCCATCCCACCAGATAAAACCCATGCGGCACGGCTGCACAGGCTTGCAGACAGCACAGAAGGAGAACGCTGATGGTCTTGCGTGTTTCCCTCTCGCCAATAAATTCAATGAAGAGACCCGAAACGAGACACTGAGCAAGCGTCGTCCATTGAGCTCATCCCCCATGGACTTTGATCGTTGTCCTCCAAAAACACATCAGTGAGTCCCACCACCCACATCCACCAGTCGCAAAAGACACACGCACTCCAAAAAGCAGACCAAAACGTCAGCAGCTGCCTGGCTGGATTGTGCTTCTTTTAAAGTATTGTTTTGCTTCATTTCAATCGTCCTTCCATTCATCATCTTAACCACTTTGTCCTCGGTAGTGTCATGGGGGTCTGCCGGAGTCGATATCCAGCTCATATAGGGTAGAGTAGGAGTAGATATAAGAATGACTTTATTGATCCTCAAAGGGAAATTCATTTGTCTGTCAACAGAAGAATTAAAAAGCCTGATGACTATAGGTACAGAGGATCTACCATAGTGAGAGGAACGTCCATCACCTCCACGTTTTGGACCGTCAAGGTGTCTTGAAGTGGATGATCTCAGTTGTTCAAAATGCCATCCCAGTAACAGCTCATCATTCTTGTTAGGCGCAGTAGACATTTCCCATGATGACAGAGGCAGAAAGAAACCGCATGTCCACTTCAGCCTTGTCCTTTGTACCGGCAGCAACTATGAAAACACCTCTTCATCTCAGCTTTTCAATGAAGGAAACTCCTCTTGCTCAACACAGAGGCATCTAGGAGTAGCTGGCAAAATACAAGAAAAGCATTGGGAAAAGAAAAGCAGAATGGCCATGAGAATAGCAAATTATTAATGCAAAAGTGCAAAATTGCAGATCTGTGGGTGAGATATCAGCAGTTGTAACTGTGTGCTAAAAATTGAGTCTCACAGCATTAGATTATATACATGATAGAAATAGCAACGCTCCCCGATAAGCATTAGCCAGCATATTGAGTGCTAATGCATAATCCCGTGTAGCAGCCTGTAGCGGTCACTCTGAATCCTGTAGACTTCTTTTCAGTGTTAAACAGTGTTTGAAGTTCGTCAATTTCGAACATTGATTAATTCAAATTAAAAATGTATTTGTCAAACGTGAGGTTACTTGCTAAGATACACATGTGTAAGGCTACGGTTACAGTGATTCACAGTCAAGACATGCCACAAATTTGAAACTAAGGTTTAAAAATACACAAATTCCTCTGTGGCTCTGAGCCTGAAAATAGTCACTGGAAATGGATGATTTGCTCCAGCCTTGCTCATATATGCTAAGAGCTACAGTGCATAGCTCTGCCCTAAGACGAATCTCAAAACTGACTGTGTGTTGCTGTTCCTTAAGATTAGCATTTTTAGTGGAAACAAATGGCCAGATCAACCAAAATGTCCAGAGTGGAATAAATGTGCTGAGTTAGACGCTCTCCACCTCCCCCACTCTCCACGCTCAAAGAGGTTTTCCGGGGATACCATAGTCAGCTTTTCCCAGGCGCCTCTGGAGCCAGGCCACAGGCTGACAGAGAGAGAGAGACGGAGGGAGGGAGAGATGGAAGAAAGACAGAGTGAGAAGAAGAGAAGAGCAGGGATAACGGGGTTGAGAAAGAGAGTGAAGAAGAAGAAGAGTGCTATAATGAAAGACAAACAAACCCAGCAAGTGAACACACGTGAGGAATTTGTTTACTTGCAGAGGTCCCTGTGTTCCCACCACGCCCAGATAACACTTGGCCCGATATAGGATATAAACACCAAAACCTCATCTGTAAGAGAAAAACAAGCCTCCGAATCAGCTCCCACTGCTGCTGCCTTCAGCTGCAGACAGCCCTAACACAGTCTGCCTTCACTGTGCAGGCTGCTTTGAAGATCTAAAGACCGTATAAACGCATGCACACACAGTACTTATATTGCTCAATGTATGAGAGGTCGGCCTGGAAGTCACATTCGTTCTGGTTACAGTCTGCAACTTTATCTTGAAGGGTTTTGCGAGTGGAAAAATCTGCAGATCCCAGTTTCTGGGTTTGGCCTCTTCTTTCCTAGCTTCCTCTTGTGTGTGTGTGTGTGTGTAGAGGGGGAGGGGAGGGGGTTACTCTATTGTAACCCTAACAACCAAGAGTAGATCGGCCTTTTTCAGTTATTGCGAAGATCTGGAAACTCTGTTGAATATCAGCACATGCTAACTAGCTGACTAGCTTGGCCAGATTATGGAAATGTGTTCATTGGAAGGTGAAACAGAGGGTGGGCATGGCCAATATTGGTAATGAGTGAGAGGAAAAAGTAGCACAGTCCTTGTCAAGTTGAAGCAGGAAGTGGGGACATAAACTGATGGATGTTTACAGCCTGTTTGGATCTTATCTGGACTGCTTGCCCTCGTTTTCTTTTACTGATACGTCGGACAAACCAACCCAGAGACATGTCTACAGTCAATCATCACTCAGTGTTGAGCTTCAAAGCATTGTATGAGACTTGAATCCAATCTAGAATGTTGTAAATACTTTGAGGTTGATACACAGATTAGTGTATAATTGCCTATTTTATGGAACTAACAGGCAGTAGTAGTATTGGATACCGAGATTCGTCATTCAAAACAATGGTAAGTTCTGGCAGAATGCTATCAGTCCTTTGCTGACTGTTTTATGTATCACATACATTAGAGAACGTGAACTTAAGGCTAGAGGCTGACTCTACAGTGACAGCCAGCTGCTTACATCAGGGTAGATAAGATATATTCAATCACTGCTACTACTTCTATAAGGTGTTTTAGTTGAGAAAACAATCAATAATCAAAGTATATTCATAGGGGTGTGTAGACAATCGGCCAAAGTGTATTTGTCGGCCAACGTATTACTCCGCCTCTGATTGTCTGGAAGATTCTGTCACTCAAAAGCTGCGCTTTTAATGTTTATGTTTGTAACGTATGTTTGCGATATTTGAACGTGCAAAATCGCAGCTATTTTCATTAGAATCTGTTCAGAAGGTTAAAATGTCTGTTTTTCTCTTTTTCCGACGGAAGATCGTGCTAAAAATCAAAATTGAGATTTTATGTTTAAAATATTGTGATGTGACATTTTTGCCGTATCGCCCACCCCTATATATTCAACACAGTGGAACCTCGAGATACAAAATTTGTTCTGGAAGGGCTTTCGTATCTCGAAAACATTTACACTTATCCAAAAACGGTTGCAAAAAGTGTAGATATTTTGAATATTTTTTCGTTAAATGGGACGGAAATTTCTTCCAATTCAAATTTTGAATCTTTCAAATAATAGGGCGTTCGTAAGTACATATCCAATTGCATATAACAATTGGTAATGAAGAGAGCATTTATTCACTGTTTTCACTAGATGAGTTCATGTCATCACCTGTGGTCAGGTCGTCTGTGACAGCAGTTGTAAAACAGTAGTGACACACGCATACCTGTGGCCACATATGCACCCACCCACCCACACACACACACGCACATACACACACGCGCACACACACACACATATACACACACAACAGAATGTGAGCTTATTCAGGTCTTTGCTGTAATAAAGGCCCTAATCTGCCCATACACGCCATGAATGGAGACATTCCTCCGGCCTTACTCAGTTACACACTCACACACAAATCCAGATACTCACACCAATACACACACACATACAGAGACATAAAGTTCACAGCTTTACGGGATGTAACTCCGCATTACAAGGTACTTCATCTCATCTTTGGCAGAATAAAACTACTTTTTAATGTGGAGCCTCCAGTGGATCATTGATAAGTCTGTCTCATGTCACTGAAGCATCTGTTGGTTTGATGCACATGCGTCACACCTCACATGTGTGTCTCTGGTGTTTGCAAATCTCTTCATCTCTGGGAATTCCCCTCTCGCTGCTTTTCCCGCTGACCCGGCCCTCCTCCAGCTTACATCCAGCCCTACCAATCAGAGCGTCCGTCTTTGTTCTTCCTGTGGCTGCGACATTGTAGGTCAGCAGCCGGGTCACAGGGTTACAGCTCACTTGTTCACAGGTCACGTTTCCTGGCTGCTCCCAGGGATGTTTTCACACCCATTTTGCTCCGTTGGTGCGAGAGAAGCCGAGAAAGTGTGATTTAAAAATAAGTAATAATTCTCTATGTGTGTGTTTGAGAGAGAGAGAGAGAGAGAGAGAGAAATGGGTGTGCTAAAACGACTTTGTATGAGTTCTGTCTGAGTGGCTAATCGCTCCCTCCCCCATGTCTCTCTCCACTGTTTTCACACACACAGCTGTTTCCTGTTGAATGTGTGTGTGTGTGTTTAAGAGCAAGAGAGAGAGGGAGAGAGAGATTCACTTTTAAACTACTGTGTTACTATTGTGTTACAATGTGGGTTGTATTACAGTGTGGTGTGTTTGTGTGTGTGTGTGTTTGGGCTTTCAGCAGCTTTAAGCAGTGCAACCTTTGGTAAACTACGGAGCTTCACAAACTGGATGTGGACTCCTGGCTACAGTTCCAGCCCCCCTTCCAGTTTCCATTCATTTCCAGACAGTTTGAAAATCAATAACCAGCCTTTTAAAACTTCTTGAGTGATGCTATCCATTATAGTAGAATACAGCCAGCAACACATTATCACTAGGGATGCATGATATGAAGAATTCTCCACCGATACTGATGACCAATAATTTCCTGCTTCTCAGGACTGATGCCGATACTGGTACCCTATATTTTATATATATACGTACTATATACATATATTGCTCTTTCCTATCCTATGTTCCTATCACAACAGCTTCTGACTCTTCAAATGTTTATTTTTGTCTCTTCATAAAAAGTGGTCATAACATAGCAATTAGCGAGACACCACTCTATTTTAACAAAAAAAATAGCATCTCAATTTTAGTGCATGCCTCAGCATTCAAGACAAGTAATTTCTCAAATAAAAGTGTAACTTGCTAAGACAAAGTGCATATTCAGAATATTAATGCTTTGAATGCTAGCAGCAGCTAGCAGCTGTTTCATATTCTTTATGCGCCTCTTCCCCGCAGTGACATCTTTCCAGATGAGCGATAAGGTTCTTAAGTGTAAGTGCTGAAGCTCAAGACCTTTGTTCCTCCTCTTGAAACCCTAGCCAAACACGTTTTGGTAACACTTTACTTGAAGGTACTGTCATAACAGTGACATGACACTGTCATAATTGTCTCATGACACAGTCATGAACTTGTCATAAACATTATGTCAATGTCATAAACATTTATGACTGCCGTCATTAAGTGTCATTTGATTTTTGTAATGACAGGTTGACACTGTTTGGGTTGTCTCGATTATGACAACTTGACATTAATCAGTCAAGTCACATTACCAGAAAATATCTTTGTCATGACAATTTGACATACGCATCTATTTCTGTGTGTATGATAAGTTGACATAATGATTATTATAATAAGAAAGTTTTCAGACCAATTCTAGCACTTGGACATAGATGTTTGGCAGGATACGGACAGGATACCCAAAACTGACTGTCATGACACCATTATGACAGTGTAATGAAGAAATTCGCCTTATGTGCTGTTAGAATCTTTGTCCGCACTTGCTCTGTAACATAATGACCAAGCTCAACAAACACCCACACTCAAGTAAACAATATAGCAGTTTAATACCAAGACAAAATGCATAACATACTGACATTTTTTATTTTATTTTAATATAAAATAGAATACATTAAATATTTCCCACACATTTTCCAGTTTAGAAGAATTAAAATATAATTCATCCACATTAGCTAATTTTTATTGTGCAAAATATCAAGATCAAGATCGTCAACTAACATGCCTTTAGAAAATGTATGTCTCCACCATTCTACAAAAAAATTATAAAGATTAATATAATCACAACAAATCATCCCAACACAAAAGACAACGCAGTTACTTCACAGCTGCAACACGCAGAGTACGACCCCATGAAGTCAGCATTAAAAAAGAAGAGGGAAACAAAGGAAAAACCGGTCCCGTTAGCATAAAGCTAAAAAAAGCTAACGACATGAATAACTCGGTCTGGTATTAACTTGACAAATTGTTAACCAATATAAACTTAATCAGAGCTTTCACTAACACATTACATCATAACAGACATCAACATGTTCTGGTTCTGAACAAAATAAAAGTGTGTAAATAAGACAACGGGGAGAGAGTGCCTCCTACAGTGACTCACCAAGACTGAGCACACACGAAGGGCAGAACATTGAAAATCGCTATAGGAACTTTTCCTTCTCTTTTTACATGGAGGGAAAATCCTTTTGGGGGAGTTCACACCATAAAAGAAAAGTTTTATTTTAGAAAAAAAAAAATTCACTTGGCGACACTGGCATTTATTTATTTCTGACTAATTTTATTAAAAACCGGAATGTCTCTCTGAATGAACAAAATTAGTGAAAATAATGCACAAAAAAGTTGTTTTAAGTTATTTGAGCGGGCCAGACAACACTCAGACGCATATGTGTGTGTGTGTGTGTGTGTGTGTGTGTGTGTGTGTGTGTGTGTGTGTGTGTGTGTGTTTCACTGTAGACCAGGGAAACATCTGTGTCGCAGCAGGTAGATTGTTTCATTTATCTAACGTTAATACCCACTGGTTGCTCTCCATCCAGCATGACAAGCATAGCTTAGCCACTGACTAGCCAGGTATTCTTGTTGAGATGGATGATGAGCAAACATGATAAACTAGTGAACTATTTGCTGTCAGATGAACGTTTCATCACTTCAAGACACTGTGCAAATGAGTCTAATCTTTTGTTAAATGAAGATCAAGAGAAAATTCTGTTGTCACGTGAGCTAACTTACCCAGCCGAGATACCTTCCCTGGCATCATCCATGGCTCCAACATGGTTTTGTTTCGCAAGATCCATTTTACACAATTTGCAGCTAACACTTTGTAGTTTTAGTCAATGTGAAGCGCTCCCACACTTCAGCAAATTCTTTGTTTCTCTCCTCCTCTGCCACAATGTGTTGTAGGGACCCCACAACACAGCGAGCTGCAATTGCGGGCCAGGTTAATTGCTACCATAGACTGTGGCTGTGTCCGAAACCACTCCCTTACCCCTAACCCCTAAATGCACTACATGTAGTCCACTATATAGTGCCCTCACTTGCGACTTTCAGACACTTGATCGTCACCCGGAACTCATTGATGACGTCACAGAATAGTTGCATCATTTATACGTGTCAAATTGACGGAAAATATTGACAATCATCATTTTATCAACAACGTTCAAATATGAATATATTATTCTGACAATCAAGTTACTTACATTTGTACCCCAGCTGCTGTGCCGAGTCCGCTATATCGCTCTTCATGCCCAGTGTCCGATGGCACTGCATGATGGGATATAGGGCTAACCCAAACAGTCTCAACCTTCCATCCATCCATCCATCTTCTTCTGCTTATCCGGGGCCGGGTCGCGGGTGCAGCAGTCTGAGCAGGGATGTCCAGATCTCCTTCTCCCTGGACACTTCCTCCAGCTCTTCCGGGAGGATCCCGAGGTGTTCCCAGGCCAGCCAGGTGACATAGTCACTCCAGCGTGTCCTGGGTCTCCCAGAACACAGGCATCTCGTTCTTTCGGTCATGACCCAAAGTTCATGACCATAGGTGAGGGTAGGAATGTAAATCGACCGGTAAATCGAGAGCTTCGCCTTTCGCCTCAGCTCTTTCTTCACCACGACAGACTGATACAGTGACCGCATTACTGCAGCTGCTGCACCGAGCCGCCTGTCGATCTCTCGCTCCATCCTTCCCTCACTCGTGAACAAGACCTTGAGATACTTGAACTCCTCCACCTGAGTCAGGGACTCTCCACCGACCTGAAGAGGGAATTCCACCTTTCTCCGGTCGAGAACCATGGCCTCGGACTTGGAGGTGCTGATTCTCATCCCAGCTGCTTCACACTTGGCTGCAAACCGCCCCAGTGCATGCCGGAGGTCCTGGCTCGAGGGAGCCAATAAGACAACATCATCTGCAAAGAGAGGGCTGAAATCCCATTACTCCCGAACTGAACCCTCTCTGGCCCCCCTACTAGGCCTAGAAATTCTATCCATAAAGATAATGAACAGAACCGGTGACAAAGGGCAGCCCTGTCAGAGGCCAACATGCACCAGGAACAGGTCTGACTTACTGCCGGCAATGCAAACCAAGCTCCTGCACCGGTCATACAGTGACCACACGGCCCTCAGTAGAGGGCCCTGGACCCCGTACTCCCGGAGTATCCCCCACAGAACACCACGAGGGACACGGTCGAAAGCTTTCTCCAAGTCCACAAAACACATGTGGACTGGTTGGGCAAACTCCCAGAAACCCTCTAGCACCCTATGTGGAGAGTCTCATCAGTGTTTTCCATGGGGTCTTTTGAACCATTCTTAGTCTGGCCCCTCGCCTGAGACCAGTTTGCCATAGGTGACCCTGCGATAAGTTCATGACTCCCGACAACACAGCTCTTAGGGGTCTTTAGGGCATGCAAACCTCTCCACCACCATAAGGTGATGGTTCCCAGAAAGGCAGTGTCAACCTGTGATTACAAAAACTGAATGACACTCAATGACAGCAGTCATAAACGTTTATGACATTGACACAATGTTTATGAAAAGTTCATGACTGTGTCATGTGACAATTATGACAGTGTCATGTCACGGTACCTTCAAGTAAAGTGTTACCCAAGTTTTACACACAGCAACAGTATTGTCATCTTCTGCTACTGAGTGGAACGTCCATATAGGCGAAGCCTATACGCAGATGTGTCGTTCATGAACGATTCGTTCAATATGAACTAAACTTTCATATGATTCAGGACTAATGAGTCCTCTCAGTGAGCGATTCGTTCATTTTCAGGCAGTTCCTTCTCTCGCCACATGGCAGGCAGCTGCATAAGGTCAATCAGCAGGACCGGTCCTCGTTCTTTTGTCATGTGACAGATGTAGCTCTGCTATAGGGCTGTGGCTCTGCTATGGGGCTGAGACCAATAAGGAAACGAGTGATGTCTGACATTCATTTATTCATAAGTCATAATTAATAAGTGTTTTTTAGTTCTTGTGGATGTGTATAGTGTATTGTGTAAAGTGTGTTTGTAAATTTATACTTTTGAAAATTATATCAACATGTTGACTGTGTTATACTCTGCCATAAAATACTGATAATAATAATAAGAAGAAGAATTTCACATTTTGGACAGAAAATGCACCATGTAAACATTATAAACAACTTATTAAATGTTACTTTTTGTTTTAATTGTCAAAATGAGTCTTACTTTTACTCTACCATCTGTCACCTGACAGGCAGCTTGGACTGAAAGGGTCTTTTTCATACTCATTCATTGGATCGTTCACATGTAACAGGCGGCTCGGGCTGCACAGACTCATTCTTGTACTTGTTCATCTGACCCATTCATTTGTTCCGACCCGTTCATTTGCCTCGTTCTTGTTCATCGTTCACAGCAAGCAGTACATCAGTTCTCGGATCTCCTTACTGTCGCACTCTTAAACAATGCCAGGGAAGGTGCACAAGTCACTTTATTGTGATGTGTTCTTTGCTGTTTTAGGCTTTTTTTATCAGTTGTGGCATTTTGTGTATTATACTTTGTCAGCTGGGGCAAGACCATGATGTCCTCAATAGTGTTTGAGAACTGCAGTCTTCTTTACAACGCTCGTAAGAGGGCTACAAAATGATTCGTTTAAGATTCGTTCAATTTACTGTTCGAGAGCAGAAGATCCAAGTCAGTGAAAAGAGTCGGTCTTCCCAACACTAGCAGTGACTGGGCCAACTTTGGGTATCGGTATCGGTCTAATATCTATCTTGCATCCCTAATTATCGCTTCACAGTGCTGTGGCGCTGACAAAAATAAATGCAGACCTGCTATCATTATGATGGACTGTACAGCTCCAGCTTAGAGATTGGGCTAATTGTTTTCCATACTTTATTGAAATGGAAAGAACTCACCTGCTGTCTGAAACAGCAGGAACACTATGTTTATACTAAGTGGACTGTAATTCTATGGCTCTTTGTTGACTCTGGGAAAACTCATTCACACTTTCAGGAGCACATGGACTATTCAACATTTAGACTTCAGGGCCCAGGGTCCAACCACGGACCATCAGCCAAAGCATTTACACTCCAGAAGAAAGTCGAGTCTGTGGTTTGTAGTTGAGGAGTCTAGTGTGACTGCTGTTGCTTTGCTATGGTCCATACGAATGTGATATAATCTGGTAGAGTGGTTGTGGACCGTCCAGGCCAGGTCTTCAAAAGTCTGGTGATGGCTCAGTGTGCGCATGAAGTTGTTGCCTGAAGATGCTTTGATGTGTAGTAGCTGGACCAGCTGAATCAGCTCTGTCTGAGTCTGAGCTGGAGACAGACAGCAGACAGATGTTGGTTTTCATTCCAGTTCTGGTTAAGTCAGAAGACTGAAATATGAGTATGGCAGGTCTGATGCTCGGCAGCAGCAGGTAGGGCTGAGCGGCCATGGAGCAGCCCAACTAACCCCACCTGCTGATGTTTGCAGCAGATCACAGATGGTGATGGATGATCATGTAGAGATCTTATCCCTTGTTGATTTAGCAATGAAGCTCAGAGTTCATACTTAAAATGCACTGGAGAGTGCTTTAACTGTGACACAGCCAGATAAAACTCTACTTTACTCGTTACATTTAAAGTTTAATGATGTCTTTTGCTGCACACTACCATCTCTTTTATTAGGATTAAAGAAAGCATGTACGCGTTCGAGTGGTTCTATGTAATTTGTTACAACATGCTCGAATAAAGCTTGTTCTCTGAGAATGGGTGGAGAAGCAGCCTCAAGCTGGAGAATGGTTCCTGTGTCCCCTCCATCGGACAAATTAAGTAATTTGTGTGAATGTTGGAAGCTGGATTAATGCCTGATTGGTTGACATGGTGTGTCTTTAATGGATTTCTTTCTCTTCGTGTCTGCAGAGTGAGTCAGTCAAATACTTCTTGGATAACTTGGATCGCATCGGTCAGCTGGTGAGTCACAGTTCCAGCCACTCCTTCCATCTCTCAGTGTCTGCACCTCCTCTCTTCTTCCGAGCTCTGAGAAAATGTTCTTCTCCCCTCGCCTCCAGAGCTATATCCCCAGCAAGCAGGACATCCTGTTTGCCAGGAAGGCCACCAAAGGCATCGTGGAACACGACTTTGTCATCAAGAAGATCCCTTTCAAGATGGTGGATGTGGGTGGCCAGAGGTCGCAGAGGCAGAAATGGTTCCAGTGTTTCGACGGCATCACGTCCATCCTCTTCATGGTGTCATCGTCAGAGTATGACCAGGTAGGACTCGGAAACGCACACTCACAGTCTGTGCGAGGGAGACAGGCAGACAGAGCTCAGCACAAAGGTGTCTTTGTGGTGGCCTTAGGAACCTGGATTGTGCCCTGAGTGGTGGCCCTGCTTCAGTCACATGATGCAGACAGAATCCTTCATTAGCGAACAGATAAAAGCTGACACACACAACATTGTGAGGGGCTGCGTACGATTGGCCTGACGGTGAAAGGCCAGCAGTGCAAAGTGCCACAGATTTACAATGCAGGTCAGCCAGGCCAAACTGAAGGAAGTAGTAAAGAAAAACAAAGAAATAGAAGGAAAAGGGGAAAAAAAACATACATAAAAATGAATTTAACTACAACTTAGACAAAACCCAAAAACAATCAACCCCGCCTGGTAAAAAGGTTTCCTTTGTGACCTGCAATCTAGCTGCAATCTATCTGAATCTCCCCAGGAGAACTCCAACTCCTGCCTATACAGGCAGCGGCTCCCCCTATAAAGGGACATACCGTTAATGAATCAATTAAGTTGTAACAGTGATCAATTCACACTCCTACTACTCCCATCATCTGTAAGTTAACAGTAAGATAATGCATAGTTTATTAAAGAAATACAATTGCCAACTTCACATAACACTGCCTCCATCAGCAGCCTTCCAAACTCCCCCTTCACCCCTTCTATACTTGGCCTCATGTTCCTCCTCATATTCACCATACATGGATTCCCCAATAGGAATAGCCTGGCTTGGCAATTCCTGAGTATACAGGTGATGAGGGTCAAGTGCAGCCCAGGAGAGGTGAGAAACAAAGAAAGTTAGAGAAAGTTGGAACATTTCCTCTGGCTTTCCTCCTTTACTTGGTGCTAGTAACCACTACTGGACCCATGCTGGCTAGACGGTACGCAAAATGACTAGCAGTGGACAAAAATATATGTAATTCTTCCCCTCTACATCAGAGGTCGTGAGGCATCCCTGTGACAGGCTGACTGTGTGTGTGCGCCTGTCTTTAGGTCCTGATGGAGGACCGCAGGACAAACCGGCTGGTGGAGAGCATGAACATCTTTGAGACCATCGTCAACAACAAGCTCTTCCTCAACGTGTCCATCATCCTCTTCCTCAACAAAACAGACCTGCTGGTGGAGAAGATCCGCACAGTGGACATCCGCAAGAACTTCCCCGATTTCAGGGGAGACCCCCGCAGGCTAGAGGACGTGCAGGTATGCCCACATGCACATCACACAGGAAGTAGTCATTGCACATGTGTCGGGGGCCTTCAGCATCTTGTGTCGGAAAGATGTGGAACACAGAGTTCCCTGATGAGAGCTCCTGGTTCCAGGTCAAAGAAACACAGACTTTTGGGATTAATGACCTCAACAACTTAGCCCCCGTGGCCTTAAATGATTGATTTGATGACACGTCTTTCTTTCCATGGTGTTGGAATCCTGATTCGTGACGCAGCTGCTTTCAGTCACTGAGCCCGTGTCCCCGTTTCTGTTCCCTTATTTTGCTTTTGTTCGTCCGTGAGGAATTGGCCCCATGTTTCCAGGGACAGCAATATTCTGATCTTTAAAGGGGAAAAAAAACAATGTGAATAAGATCTTACCATGTAATAATGGGTTTTTTCCTCAAAGGAACCTAAATTAGTTCATATTTGGAATTGTACTTAGTCAGTTTTATCTTGTTACACATGCAGATATGTAACCTTAATACAAAGTAAATGTCCCAGAAGAAATGTTGCAGTATATTGCCACGCATTTGGCAGTTTCTGGGTGTTGTCCTGTGTCAAGTGCAAGGAAGTGGCACATTCAGGGTGACGGTGAAACTTCAGTGAAAACAATGAAGGCTTTCACTCTTCACTCTCCCACTATTTTCCAACTAACCATAATCAAATGATAGTTTTCTTTCACATGATGACTATTTGGAATATATATACTACATATTAACTTCACAGTGTCCTGTATCATCCATTTACTTTTGTTCTCTGAGAAAGAAAAAGTCTGCAGATCTGGGGGAAATGCTGGAACTGCAGTACATTGAGTGCCAATAAACAGGATCTAAAGGTCTAAAAACACTGGTTAGAGGCATTTTTTCTCACCACTGTTTATATATGTTGTCTCTTCATGTTTTATTAAACATAAAATAAAGCATATGGTGGGTATAGAGTTCCCACTGTGGACTTCTGAGGCTACTGTGGATGAAGACAGTGACAGTCCATCCCAAATTCTATGCAACATTATTTTTTATTACAACCTCTAGTAAGAGATAGGGCTAGTGCACCAAGTAATGGGCTTATTACTGTGGCATGTGGTCACAGTATGGGCTTCCCTGATACTTCCTAAACGACTTCAATCAAGGAGCTGGGGTCAAATGTTTTGGAAATGTTTTGAAAGTTGGTTGGTGAAAACCCTGGCTCAGTGACTGCTTGCAGGGTTCATCTGGGGAAACTCTCTGCCTGTGAGAGATGAGATGTAGACATGGTCCTCAGCTCAGCCTCTGCTCTGCTCTGCTCCCGGCAGGCCTTCCTGGTGCAGTCGTTCAGCCGAAAGAGAAGGAACCGGGGGAAACCTCTCTTCCACCACTTCACCACTGCCATAGACACAGAGAACATTCGCTTTGTCTTCCACGCTGTCAAGGACACCATCCTGCAAGAGAACCTCAAGGACATCATGCTGCAGTGACCTTGATGCTACACACTCCGCCTGTAAACTGTGAAGGCAGCCACAGGGCAGCCTGTCCACCCGGCAGCATGGACTCCAGCCACCTCTGGAACTCTGGAGCCATCATGGATCCTATGGAAAAGCCCTGCCAGGCTCTTTAGAGGACCTGAACCTGCATTTAACCTGTATCAATGTGTGTATGCTGGAAACACAGCCTCGTTCCTCGAGCTTTCAAACTATGTGAGGAAAGCAGCCACTTCATGACCTGAGCACTGAAAGTGTCTTTTTCTCAGATGTATATACATTTATGACCAATGACAGACTGTCACTAAAGCATGTCACAACTCGAGCTGGATCCAGCTGTGGGAGGAGGAGGAGGAGGAGGAGGAGGAAGGCGGAAGTGTAGAGGCAGCTGAAAAGGCCTTGTCCTAATGTACACGTGACAGGGGAGAGAGGAGGGGGTGCTTGGTGGGGGCCCACACTGGTCATATGCTGCGTTATGTGATAAGGTTGCACAAGTGTTCCTGTCAGTGAACTCTGGCGGGGGGGGGGGGGGGGGGGGGGGGAGTAGATGAGTGCCTCCCTCTATCTCTCCTTCTCCTCAGCTACTCCTGTTTACTCTCCTGCTCCCTCCATCAGACAGACAGCGTTGAAGCGGCTGAAGATAACCGGCCTCATCCCTTCTGCTCTGTCCTCAGCCACACAATGGCCCGATTGTTCCTCTGCTCCCCGCCAGAGCCAGTGGATGGTCAGATTAGAGACTCCTCTTATTTAAGACATGCACGCGCCGGAACACAGGGCTCCTGGTGGTGCATGAATAACGGTTCATCTCTGTCCCCCAGCAGCAGCCCCCAGATCTCGGACTGAGATGATCCTCCTCACAAGGCGTACCTGGTCTGTGGTTACTCCTCTCGCTCAGCTCTTTTTTATTGTAAACATGAAGGGAAAACTAGAGAGTGAACTGTACATGGCCGTATTGCAACGTCTGCTCCATGTTGTCCACTTAGTCCACTTTGGACTTGTGCAGCAGTTGGAGTTGTCTTGCGTTATGCAGCCAAACTGTAGCCAGTCACCAAAAACCAGCCAGCTAATCGAAATCACACTGAGGCTTCCCAGTGTCTGCTCTCTCTGTCTGCAGTTTGTAGACAGTTGCCTTAAAGCTACTGGAGAAAGCTCCAGTGCTGCAACAATTGGCGAATCACTAAATTAGCAAGCATTCTGATTGGATTGAGTATCACGCAGAGGGGCTTCCTCCACCTTCTCTGTACTTTGAATGCCTTTGAATACCCATTTCCTGGGCAAAGTAAGTCATTTGAAATGGTCGCCTGTGGTTCCATTACTCTGTGTCTATTGTTTCTACACTGTTCAGCAGCTCAATTGGTAAAAAAAAAAGGTAAAGAAGAAAAACAGGGTATTAAACGTCAGGCAGAGCAGGGCAGCGGCAAATTGCTGGCCCCGGCGTGTGTGTAGTACGGGGCAAGCTCCAGACGGTCCTCCAAGCAGAGGCGGTTGGTGGATGCTGAGGGGGACAGAAACACAGCCATCAATGGCTGTGGCTCTCTGTATGATGGTAAGACACCTGTCAGGTAGCAATATTCCCACTAGCTTCCTCAGGAGGCTCACCTGTGAACTAATCACATGGCAGCAGCCCAACAGTCCGCCACAGAAATTATGACTGATTTAGCTGATTTGGCAATTGTGGCAGCAATTCAGTTGACAGGAATACAGCGGTTGGTAGAAAAGGGTGCTAAACCATACAGTATTAGAAAGTAGTACCAAGGTGTGCGCAGTCTGTGTGTGTGCGTGTGTGTGCGTGCGTGTGTGTGTGTGTGGCAGAGCCTGAGGCGATGCTCCCAGGTGACAGGAAAAACTCATTTATCGCTGGTTTAGAAACCATTACAGTCGTGATTCCTCAGAATGATAGCCAAGCAGATCGATCACTTCATCGATGGTTGTCGCCCTATTTCACCAGTTTTCTGTGATGCGGCATAAAGTTGAGGTGCCGTTTCCATGGTTACCGGCAGGCCAACCTGTCTGTGCACTGATTTACGATGGCGGTTGTGTGATTTTAATGTTCCGTCCTGCCTGGAGGACAGAAACACGCATTCCCCAAAATGAGCTGAAACTCCTTTGTACAAAAGTCTCCAAATCCACTTCCCTTCCAGTCAGGTTTCAAGTGGACAGCGTGTGAGGAGCATTTGCAGGGAGGTGGCTGCTACTCCCGTCCCCTGCGTGGCATCCAAATGGAACCGGTCCTCACGCCCTGTTTGAATACTGTATCCAGCACTCTGAGCATGTCCACACAACTTGTACATAGCCAGGATACTGTAAGCGTCTGACTGACACTGTGTGTAACCCTGCAGTACCAGCACCATTCTAACAGCACCACTGTAAACCGTAGCGTCGCTGCAACGCTACGTGTCCTCGACTAACCCCATCTTCTCCCACTCACACCAGTTTCTCTGTTGTTGTTGTTGTTGTTGCCTTGTTTTTGTTTTTGTTTTGGGTTTTTTTTGTACGTTTCATTTTTGCACTGGATGTGTCTGAGAAAAAAAAAACAGCCGGAGGAAGGCAAGGCAGGATGGAGACCGAGGATGAAAAGACGGTTGTCTTCTTCTCTTGTTTTCTTGTTTCCCCGTGCCTTGGCTCTGTGCTCTGTGGTGAAATACACTGCCGTTTGCTGACGCGCCGTCTCTTTATTTTCTCGGTGTCTGTGTGTCTCGTGTACGCGGCAGAGCAGGAGGTCGGGAACCTCGGCGTTGGGAGAGCGAAAAAGTGGCGGAAAGATGAGCAGAGCAGGGCAAGATGGCAGAGGGCTTTAAAAGACGAGGGAGAGGAAAACGAATTCAAACGTGTTTTTCTTGAATCTGGGGGGGCAGACGAACACTAAAAGCTCCCGCAAAGCCGGGAAGCATGGTAGCATGGTGCTGATGTACAACCTGGAGGACAACCATGGGCTTTCGTTCCACGCAACGCAACATGAAGCTCATCAGCCTGAGCTATCACACCACTGGGCATCGGAGTGCAGCTGAGGAGAGCCGATATCTCCGTTACCCAGCGGAGGCTGACCTTTGCTTTGGCTTCTAATCAGACGAGCTCTGATACATAACAGACTGCGAGTCTCGAGAGAGAGGGAGGGAAGCCCGAAAACAAGCTACGCAGAGTTTGAGGACCGTTTCAGAAATCACTGCTTTGCATAGACGTATTTACACAGGCAGCCAGGAGAATGTAATTTAAGACCCAAACGCACACACGCGCACATACGCACTGCACAAAGGTGTGTGGCTTCCACAGGATCTGTGGAAGCGAAGAACAGAGAGAAATGACCCTGCGAGTGGCTCAGGCACAGATTGGGGGAGGGACGGACAAAGGGAGGAAGAGGGAATACAAGAAAAAGTAAGAGGATAGAGGGAGGAGAGGGGGAGGAGGTCATGTTTCCTCTGGTGAGCCCACTTCCTGTCCTGATCCCAAAATGGAGCGACTGAAAGGAACGACATCCCTCTGCCTGTTTCACTCCCCCTCCACCCTCCACCCCCCCCCCCTACCAACACACACACACATCAGAGAAACCTAAACCAGCCTCCCACAGTATTCTACAAAGGAGATGAGAGCAAAGCGGAAAAATATCTCCCCAGTGGTCTCTGAGACATAAGGAAGCCTTGGTTTACAGAGGAGCAGGACATTTTGTCCTCAAGTTGCACCACACTGTGTGTGTGTGTGTGTGCGTGTAGTAAATGGGCATTACACAGCGTTTGCCAGGCAGATTCTGACCAAAGAAACTTGTATTGTAGGTGCAGTATCGTCTTCACATACAACCAAATTTAGGTAACTAATGCTTTTTTTCCTTAGATGATGGAGCAAATATCTCTATGCTGCTGAGTCACTGTCTGCACCTATTGTTTCTGAAAGCACTGGAGGCTGCCCTGGGGTGTAAAACTGCTTAAAACCACGAACTGCATCACAGGCATGTCGCGGCACATTGGCGTGTTTGTGTTCTGTTGAATTTCTATGAAAATCAAACAAACAAACCGAAGCGCAGGTCTCGCTGCGGTGAGCCAGCACTACAGCTACCATGCTACGGCCAACTTCTGGATGCAGGCATATCACCAAAAAGACACCTATGTGTGTGTGTGTGTGTGTGTGTGTGTGTGTGTGAAAGGGAAGTGCCTCGAGCTCGTTAATTAGCTCGCAAATTGATTACATTATTGAGCTCACACCCCTATTAGATGGGTGCAGTTGAAGAACGAGGCAAGGGTTCCTTTATGAAATTATGTAAACCCCACTCTCCAGAGGACGCTAACAAGATGAAGACAGAATTCATTCCTTTTCAAACTGAGTTTGGGTTTACAGTGTCCCTGTGCCTATATTGATGAAGCTTTCCATCTGTCAACACAATGACGTCTGACAAGTGCTGAGCCTTGCCACGTTCATGAGCCACCACGACAGCCAAACCTTTAGCCATGTCCCTGTGGAACAATCCAGACAGGTGTTTGTGGAGCCTTGCCTGTGCTTCGGCTGCTCATGTTCCACCTCATTTGAAACCCGTTACTCCAATTTTAGGGATTCAATTCGTGGGATGCATCTCAAACGTGGACAACGGATGATTTCACTGGCAGAAAGGCAACGGACAAAAGGTCCGTGTGATGGTAAAGAGAGGGTGGGGGAGGGCCGCCCAGACAGGCAAACAAATCCAACAGGGAACAGGCCAGAGCCAAAAGTTCAGGAAACAGGAAAGGTTTAAAAACAGTGGGAAAGATCCGGAACGCCTGACTCACAGTCCAAACTGGTGCTGAGCAAGAGGATGTGGAGGGACAGGTGAGAGCAGGCGGGGTGGGGCAGAGCAGCACATATCGTAGGTGGGAAATGCGCCAGTCTAATGCTGCAAGCAAGCTAACACACACACACACGCACACACACACACACACACAGTCACTGGAGGTTTTTAAGCTTCTCTCAGATCAGTAGAGATGAAATACAAACCAAACATGTAAAGTTGGGAAATATCTGAAAAGTTTGTTGACCAGTCATACACAGACCTAAGCACCATTACACATGCTTGTGTGTACAGTCGTGTGTGTGTGTGTGTGAGAGAGATAGGGGGGGGGTGCAGCTAGTGTGTGAGTGAGTTTGGTCTCATGACTCTGGTTAAGCTGATCTTTCCCTAAGGCTGTTTTGATTGGACCTACAGCTGAACTCTGATATTTAATAATGAGCCAAGTACTCCCTTACCCCCCCCCCCCCACCCCCCACCCCACCAATACACACACACACACACACACACACACACAGTCACTGACACAGGGAGCTCGGCAGACAGCTGAATCATAGAGCAGAAGATAAGCAACAAGAGCTTCATTAGCTGCCGCTGGGGCCCTGACACATCCCCGCACCTCCTCTGTTTTAGTTCCCACTGACAAGGGCTCTAATGGGACTCGGTTTGCTTAGAACTGGCAGGAAGTGTTCTCTTGTTTGGAGTGCAGCTTCGGGGGGCAGCCCGTGTGTGAATCAGAGGAGAGGAGCGGAGGACTGAACGCAGCCCGATGATTTTAGATTAGATCTTTGCCCTTGTTTTCTGATGCCCAATCGAGCACGTGGAAATGATCGAGTCGCGTACGGTAACCTCTGTTCATCCGTGTTTCCAATCTTCACCAGAAAGTCTTCAGCCTGGAAGAGAGAGTGCTGCGTGCCGTTTCCCCCTATTGGCCAGGAAAGGGAAACACCGTGTTTACATGTGCTGATGGCTTGTCGTCTGGTGCGCGGAAACGATCGCATTCACAGCTCGGGGGGCAGTCGTTTCTTTGCCTTAACAGCAGTGGGGATCTGGAGGGTCAAGGAGAGCGCAGAACACAGAGGTGGATCAAACCGCCTTTTGACCTTGTGTCAGAATCTGCTCTATACTCGTGACCGATCACATCTGGTGCCAGATGTAGTGTGACTCAGCCTCGGGTTCACGCCTCGGCAGTGAGTGCGTGACCCGTCGTCAGCAATGAGTCAGACCCATCCATGATCAAAACGAGCGGCTCGAAACCGGCTATTGGTTCCACTGTTGTTCAACACGAATTAGCGGCTTTTGAGCGAATGCACGCACGACACCTGTATTTGACGTGCCGCATCTTTGGCCTCCGACGGTCGTGGCACCCGTCGTGGTCAGAGGGCTGCAGCGAACTGAAGGGGGGCGAGGCGTTGCGTTGTCCTTCCAGGCAAGTAAACCTACTATCATTTCCCCATGGCAATCCAGACGGCTGAAGACCACCTCAGACATCGGTCCAAGCGCGTTCAAAGCGCCCCACAGGTCATTTGAAAAAGAAAGTCCTCTGCGTCGTAAGAGTCGTGATGAAACGGGCAGCAATCAGGGCCGGGAGAGAGCCGTCCTCACTCGCTACGCGGCGCGCACCGAAACCGCGGCAGGAGAGCAGGGCCAGGGCGCTCAGCGCGTTTGACCAAGCTTCAGCTGATTGATGCCTGACATCGACCACCCTAGCCAGGGTGAAGGTAAGAGAGAAAAGCGCACAGTTGAAACGGGACGCTCGCTCACACCGTATAGGGAGATGCATAGTCCTTTTTTCCCCCCCTGACGTTAAACCAGAATGAACTTTTCCAGTTTTAGGCGATTTAGGATTGCCAAAATGATTCCCATTCGCTGCATACCACAATAACGACAGGCTACGTTTGTAGCGTTTTCTTGAAAGTCGTAAGTCTACATACACGTCAGTGGGTGGCACGATTGCCTTAAAACTGCGTGACTTGGGTCAGACACTCTGGATGCGCTCCTATAAGCTTTTCACAATAGTTGGCAGGAAATTTTGCCTCATTCCCCTTGACAGAAACTGGCGTAACTGAGTCCAGTTCGTAAGCGGCCTCGCATGCCGTTTCAGCTCTGCCCATAAACGCTCAATACTGTTCAGATCAGGCCTTTGTGATGGCCACTCCAAAGCACGCTCCGAGCCACTTTCTAATCACTTTGCTTTGGGTCGTTGTCCGTTTGGAAGCTGCTGAGTGGTGCGATGGCAGGACTTTCCCGTGTTGTTTATACTTGCGTAGCATTGACTGAACCGAAGAACGCGGCACCTGTAGGCATTTGGGAATTGCACGCAAGGATGAAGGATTCCCATGCCTTTAGACTTTCCCAAGGAGCATCGTCTTTTCGATGTGGCTTAACATAAAATCACAGGTGTGTCTCCAATAAGTCAAATGTTGTCAATAAACCGGAAGTTTCAAAGACGTAATCATGTGGGCTTTTCCACGTTGTTTTAAAGGCATAGTCGCTTTGGCGCATGTACATTTATGACTTAGAAGGGAGTAATACAAAACTGCCTTCTCTCATCATTCCAGCATTGAGCAAACAGACATCATTTTGGTCACCCAGAGAGAGTTCAAACAGGTATAGCGAGCGTCTGGTTTCATGTCAGACGATGAGAAAACCAAAGATCTCGTCTCTTTTCATACATCAGCGGGTTCCCATCAAATTAGACAGCCCGGGTCGACACACGTGACGGCCGCAACACGGGCTCGCTTTGGCACGACCAAAGTGCCATCTTTTATTCACTCATTCAAGGGGAACAAAAACGAGGAGTACAAAAGTTAGATTCTGACACATTCGCTCCACAGCGGAGCAGTTTCGGCGAGGGGGGGCCGGAGGCGCTCCCGAGCCCCCGCTCGGGAGTGGCGAGAGACGCTGCAGTCTGTGCGACGCGAGCCCGCGCACGTTCAGCCGCGTCCTCTTCAACACGCGCACCCTCGAACGCTGTGGACGGGAAGACCTGGAGCGGGGTGAGCGACGCGTGCGAGGTTCCCCTCGGTAGTTTCAACTGGCCGCTTGGGGACGACTGAGGCTTCTTCAGTGGTGTGCGGCCTTGCAACGCTCTGTGTGTGCGTGTGTGCGTGTGTGTGTGTGTGTGTGTGTGTGTGTGTGTGTGCGTGACCTCCGGTGCTGTCCACATGGCTCACACACCACCTGCAAGGCACCGGGACCTGCTCACCTTCGCCGGACCAGACTCCATCGTGGCTCTTGCAGTTTTGAACGACATTATATTGCAAAATGCAAACGCTACCTTGCAGTATTCGTAACGTGTGTGATGGTATCAGGGCACTGGTGGTTTCGCGTAAAGGAAACGCCACTTTTGTGCTGGAGGTTTTGTGTCTTTTCTGGACCCCAGCCACCCTGCCGCCGATGCAGTCCTCGGAGCGAGTGTCTGGTCGGCGAGGCCTCGGAGCAAACGCGCCCTGGCGCACTCGCATTTCTCGACGGGGCAGTCGTAGAAATACAAAACGGACCTATAAAACAACTCGCGGCATATAAAAAAAGAACTCGTTCACAGCACTCCACCCCTCCCCTCCTTCAAAACAGTACGGGCTTTACAAAAGCTACAGTAGCTGCGCCTGCGTGTGCGTGCGTGCGCGCGCGTGCGTGCGTGTGTGTGAGGGCGGCCGCGCCGCCGCTATTTGGCTCTGGGGGACAGGTAGTAGGGGCGGAACAGCCTCTCGTGGCCGCAGGCGCGCAGGGCGGCGTGCGTGTGCATCAGCAGCCGCGGGAAGCGCGAGGTGAAGTAGCCGACGAAGCCTTCGGGCAGCTCGCCCAGGGTCTCCTGCACCTCCGGCGGCAGCTCGTGGTAGTGGTGCTTCTGCGGGGCGCGGAGGGTGAGAGAACACAGCGTGAGGGGGGGTGCGGGCACGGACGGGTACGTCTCGCGGGGTGGGGGGGGGGAAGGAGGTGACACGCACACCGACCTTGTTCCTCATCGCCCTCAGCAGGTCCCTGACGGAGTTCCCCTTGTACGTCCTGAAGCGCCTCAGGTCTGGACAGAGCACAGCGGCGGAAAACGGATCACGAGGCGCCCCGTGGCGGTCGACCAGGCGGCGTGAGGCCGAGCAATGCGCGCCTACCTGTCTGCAGCGGCACGGAGATGTGCATCCTCCAGTTGGTCCGGACCACGGCTCTCCCCGCCGTCTCCAGTCGGACCACGATGGGGCCGTCGGCCGGCTCCTTCTCAATGCGGTCGCTCACGTCCTGAGGCGGACGCACAGGCGGGAACGGACATGAGCGCAGGGCTCGGAGGGAGTGCGTGTCCGTATGACCATATTTGTGGTCCTCACCTGGAAGAAGAGCAGCTGCTTCTCGGGGCTCCAGAAGAAAGGATGCTTGAGCACGCACGCTGTGGAGGGGCGGCGCTCTGCCTCAGTGCAGATCATCTGCTCAATGAGGGTCCTGGGCTATGACGTCCTCTGATTTGAGAGAGAGAGGAAGGTTTGCCAGGTTCTGTGTGTTGGTTCTCTCATTCTCCTCACTCAGTCACAGACTGGTGACCGTACACAGTCCACAAGTACTGGACAAGTCAAGTTACGGCTGGAGAACGAGAGGCAGGAACTGACTGAACTGAAGTTGGGAATAATCAGAGGGGGGGGGGGGCAGGCATGAGCCAGGGTGCACTCACCGTGGATGTCATCCATAAAATGTGACAACGAATACTCTCCTGCCAGGATGTTGACCTGCCGCCTCAGGGTGTCACCAAAGGGGTGCTGCCCCCTGCTGACCACAAAGTAGAACACACAGCCAGCAGAGAACACGTCCACTGCTGTGGTCTGTGGAGGGGAGAGGAGAGGAGAGGAGAGGAGAGGAGAGGAGAGGAGAGGAGAGGAGAGGAGAGGAGAGGAGAGGAGAGGAGAGGAGAGGAGAGGAGAGGAGAGGAGAGGAGAGGAGAGGAGAGGAGAGGAGAGGAGGGGAGGGGAGGGGAGGGGAGGGGAGGGGAGGGGAGGGGAGGAGAGGGGAGGGGAGGAGAGGAGAGGGGAGGGGAGGAGGGGAGGGGAGGGGAGAGGAGAGGAGAGGAGGGGAGGGGAGGGGAGAACACTCCATCAGAGACACTGAGCCCATCAGCTGGACAGGCAGGTAGTTGCACCTTTGGGCGCAGCCTACCGGTTTGTTGCCAGGAGTGTCCCGCAGGACCTCGGGAGCAATCCACCCCTCAGTTCCTGGTATACCCGACCGCAGTGAGAAGCTGCTCCGACCGTCTGGGATCTTCTTGCAGAGTCCAAAGTCGGAGATAAGGGCTCGGACGTGGCCCAGGGCGCTGGGACCAGAGAGCAGGATGTTCCTGGGCTTCAGGTCACGGTGGACTGGAGGGAGATAGAGCGGAGATTCGATCGGTCGTCCAGGAGGAGGAGGACTTCAGAGTAATTTGGACCTCTGAATCCCTCATCGCTTGTGTCTGTGTGCATCCCAGACCTATGTTGAGTGAGTGGAGGTGCGAGAGGCCACACATGGTCTGCTCCAGCAGACTGATGGGGTTCAGGCCGGGGAAGCAGCCTGGATCCTCCACGTACTGCCAAGAAGACCCACAGACATGCCGGAGAAAAGGGGGGAAAAACACTGTCAGTTTCCCGGACCGCATCGCCGTACGCGATACGTGTGCAGAAAACAGGGGTGGCAACCTGCTGCAGGGTGGCGGCGCACAGCTCGATGGCGATGTAGGTGAAGAGGCGGTCTCTCTCGGTGCAGAAGTACCGAATCACGTTGGGTGCGTGTCGGACGCGCGCAGCAGCTGCACCTCGCGCTCGGCCACCTCGAAGCACTCGGGCAGGATCCTCTTCACCGCGACGTGCCGTCCGTCGAACGTGCCCCTGGGGACGCGGAAACCAGCGCCGGGCGCGTGATTCATAAATGCGGGACGGATGAATTAACATCAGCAAGTAAGAGGCGTCTAGATATTCGAAACTTTGAGCCGAGTGCGAACGAGCAGGTGAAAGCTGAAAGGACGCTGTGAAAAGTGAACAGTTTCATTAGAGGCCGCACCACAGGGTCATCCTATAGTCACGTTTCAGTGTAAACATCTTCATAGTGTGTTTGAGAGGACCGTATAAGACAGTTATATAGGAACACCCCGTTCTCTGAATGCAGGCCTAGTTGTGGTTCCAAGAATCTCTAAGTGTAGATTTGGAGCCAGAGCCTTCAGCTACCAAGGCCCTCTCCTGTGGAACCATCTACCAGTCTCATCTGGGAGGCAGACGCCCTCTCTACCTTCAAGAGTGGGTTAAAACCCCTCTTTGATAAAGCCTGCAGATAGACCTTCAATCCTAGATAGGCTGCTATAGGTTGAGACTGCTGGGGGTCCCTGGTACATTGACCTCTATCTTTTCCGTTCTCTCTGTGGGTGTGGATAGGGTTCACGTTGCCTCTTTCTTCTCACCCTCCTCTTGGTCTCACAAGATCTGTCCTCCACCTCCTACTACTCCTCCTCCTCCTCCACTTCCTTCTCTCATTTCTTATTCCAGGAATGTGCAGGACTAACGTATGGACTGTGGACCACGTGTCCCCAAAGCTTTTTTCCCTCCCATCCATAGATGCTGAGTTGGATCCAGGACTCCAGGACCTCAACCCGGCTCTTCCTGCTGCAGGCACTGTTTCTACTCTGGACTCATTCAACCCCTGACCTATAATCTAAACTGTTAGCCTGTTAGCATTGCAATGCATGTAATGATGTCAGCCATCAGTACTGTTTTGCTTGTACCTGCCTGTCCTGAGTGAGGATCCCCACCTCTGTCTCACCCTGAGGTTTCTCCCCTTTGTTTTCCCTGTCAGGATTTTGTTGAGTCATTCCTCAGCCTTTCGAGGGTCTAAGGACAGGGGTTTTTCACTTTGTACACACTGTTGCCCTCTTTGTAAAGTGCCTTGAGATAACGTCTGGAGTTGAAAGTCGAAGTTGAAGTTAAATATGTATATGTACCTGAAGACAAAGGTCCCTGCTGTGCCGTGTCCGAGCACCTCAGAGGAGCTGAAGGAGATCTTCCCAACCTGCACCTCCTCACCGTTTCCATCTAAGGGGGATTGGGAGGACGGAATGAGCGTCGCCCGAGCGTCCGGGACCAGAAGGAGCCATCACACGTGCAGACACACACAACACACACGTCGAGTTGGGTGCGTTACCGGCACTGGCTTTGAGCGCAGCGGCATCGTTCGGGTCAACGTCTGAGGTGCTGCCGCCGCGAGAGCGAGGACCGGGTAGAGGCTCGGCGGAGGCTGCCTGAGAGTCTGGATGGACCAGAGGGAAGAAACACATATCAAGGCCTGGGCCGAAATGACCCTCCCACATGACTTTGCTCATCTCGCCGGCGTGACCGCTCATTTCTCGGGCGCAAACCGGCGCAGTGGAGTGCTCACCGCTGGAGACGCGCGCGTCGGTGGAGAGGGTGGCGTCCGAGGAAGGGGAGGCCGCCGCCGCCGCCGCCTGCGCGCCGGTCTGCGGGCCGGCCTGCATGCGCCGCAGACGCAGCTCGAAGGCCTCCTCCAGCTGCCGCTGAGCCTTCAGCTGCTGGGCCGCACGCTGGAGGGGGAGACACACACACACGCTCGTCTACGACTCTGTGCTCGCTCGTCCCCCCCCCCCCCCCCCCCCCCCCCCCCCCCCCCCCCGAGGTGTTTGATGTGAAGCTAGGGGCGACGGGACTCACGATGGGGTAGGTGAGGGCGAAGGCCAGCCAGCCTCCCAGCAGCAGGGTCAGCACGGCCAGAGTGAGGCGGTCCTGGGTCACGTAGAGGGGCAGCACGGCGGCCGGGCCCCGGCCCCGCTCCGCCGGGCCCTCGTCCCCGCCGGCGACGCTCTGGAACTGGGAGGGGGGGGAGGACGAGGTCGAGTCAGAGCGCGCGGGAGGGCGACGGGAGGCGGCGGCGGGAGGCGAGGGCGGAACTCACGTGGCGGCGCGGCTCGTAGGGGGAGGGCGGGGCGGAGGGCCGCGGGGGGATGACGGCGTTGCGCGGGTGCTGCAGGCTGCCCGGGAAATCCCGCAGCATGGTGGTGTGGGCCACCGGAGGGAGCTCATGGTGACCTCGAACCCAACAGAGAGAGAAGAGAGAAAGCGTCAGGACCTCTTCACACATGGCATTACGACGCGTGACGTCTCTCCATCGTCACAGTGTTGTTACAGTCTTCACTGAGGTCAGGTCTCCGGTTGGAGCTCGGAGTCGCTTTGAGAATTGCAACCTTTAGTTCGAGTTAGCGGAACTGTGCCTCCTTTCTGTCACCTTCTGAAGCCACTGTCCTTGCTTTGATAAGAAAAGAACAGAAAAGAACCCAAAAATTGCAAGCTTGTGTAATCATTTTGGTGTCCTATACTTTCAGCTAAGCGACATTTAATATACAAGTCTTGCACCTTCTATAACAACAGGTATTGGTGTCGGACTATTGCGCATGAAACGTGTATAAATCAGCACTTAGAGGGAGTGTAGATAGACAGGTCAGGGCAGACCGATGTGCCTTGGCCTGACATCCAGTGCCGAGGAGGAGGAGGTGACCTCACCTATCAGCAGCCAGTGGTTCTTCCGGCTGTTTGTGCTCCCCGCCGGGTAGCGCACGTCTGTCGACGGCGTGATCTCGCACGCCCCCCGGTCCCTCACCGTCACGCCCGCCGTCTCCGGGCCCTCGATCCGAGCCAGGGTCAGGCCCCGCGGCTTCCGTGGCAACGACAGGCACAAGTCAGACTGCCGTCTGGCACAACAAACAATCCAGTAAGACTGTTCGCACCGACACAAGGACACAAGGAGATGAGAACTCACCACTAAGGAGACCCCCTGGTGGACGAGGGAGGTGGACACGTAGAGGTGGGAATTCAGCTTTCCCACATAGAGCGTGGGCCTGAAAGAACATAGAGCCCACGTCAGCCCCCTCTGGCAATGAGCTATCACCTGATACCACCTGAATGAATCGCGACGTCAAACACAGTTTCCATCATTTCGATCACTTGTTTCCGCCTGGCTGATCCCACCGTCACTCTTTCACAGGCGACTTTGAGGAACGGCTAGCGCGTCGATGAGGAGCTTCCCTTACACGAGCTGCGTCTGTGCGCTGGCCTGCTCCTTCACAAACTGGTAGCTCCACTTCAGCGTGGAGTGCGCGTCCGTGTGCTCGCTGGCGGGGGAGAAGGTGAGGAACTGCAGCGTTTCCATGGCCAGGGACAGGTGCGGGGCGTGTCTCAGCGAGTCGCCGGAGTACAGGTAGACGCCGATGACGGGGGAGCCGTAGTTCTGGCTCCACAGGACGTCACCTAGGGGGGGCGAAAGCACGCGCGGCCTTACGGGGGGGCGGACGCCAAAACGGAGGGGCAAGACATTCACAGAGTAAAAAACCACACACCTCTCCCTACCTGACTCTCTGTCAACCGTCACAACGAGACCGTCGCCGCTGGACACCAGATGGGCCATCTCTAGAGGGGCAGCAGACGCAGGGGGTCAGTCGGGCTGAACCGTGTCGACAGGTCCGGCCACAGATCGTTCGGACGCGCATTCTTGATCTTCAAAATACTGAATGAAACGACGTAGGCCAACACTACGTTCCAAATCGCCCCCTTGGTCCCCGCTCGCTGCTATTTGCGGGGTGGGGGGGGGGGATTCTACGTACTGGACCGGCTCGTCATTGACCCCCTCTGTGTGTGGGCGAGGGGCTTACTGTAGTCTTGTTTCTCATCGTAAGGTGGGGCGGAGTAGTCGTTGTATGTGGCGTTCCAGCGCAACTCCTGCGTCTTGGTGTCGAACATGGTGACCACGTATTCTGGAAGACAATCGGGCACGGTTCAGAGACACGTATGATGCCGAAGTGTCCACAGGCGCGTGTGCGTGAGCTAAGTACCTGTGCGTCCAATGTAGAGCAGAGGAGTGTTGGGGCAAATGGATTCGGATGAGGAGGTGGTTAAACTGGTTTGCTTCTCGCCCGTCTCAGGATCCACCACGAACCACACATCCTGCTTTTTGCCTTCACACACACACACACACACGCAGATGTTATGTCAAGCATTTGTCCTATATTTTTCCGTCTCTGTCAATTTTCTTTCTCACGCATTCACGCATGCGCACGAAAACACACACAAGCACCAACACACACACATGATCTCACCCGTATAAAGAATGCCATCAGAGCTCTTGCAGGGAGCCGACTGGACCAAGTCTGGGATGGTGAATGGCAGTTTCTGCAGGGGCACCCGAACAACTGGGTCATTAAGTGATCAAATGACACATACAGACACACACACACACACACACACACACACACAGAGCAGGCTTTAAGTTACCATGAGGCCTTCCTTGTGCTTGCCACCCAGGACATACAAACTTCCATCATTGGGGTCTGGGAGGAAACCTGGCCTGGAACAGCAACATTTATTGAAAGCATTGTATCATAAGAAATGTTTTAACTATTTTTATCTGAAAGTCTTCATTGCTTCGTGTGTATGTGCACTACTTACTCTGTGAGGTAGACGGGGACTTGTATAATGGGGTCTGAGACGAATCAGAGAACAAAATAATGAAACATCTAAAACTGAGATGAAAAGCTGGAGGAATTAGTCGGGGTGTTTTCTGTGCATGAACCTTCTCTCAGGGTCCACTTGATGTCGCCCGACTGTTTGGAGACAGCGTGCAGACTTCCATCCAGAGTGGAGACGAACAGGAGCGACTCTGGGAGGGTGACCGATCTGACCCCTCCGACCTGCGGGATGGCCACACACGCACCCCGGGAAAAAAGAGAGAGAAAGAGGACACCTTCAATCCAGCTGCCTGGCGGACGGTTCGGCCGCCGTCACGCCTTTCAGGATAGCTCGATTGCTGGACGCGAGTTTGCGGGAGACGGTGGGTGTGTGCGCCTGTTGAGTTAGTGCGGGTGGGCGTGTCAGCTCTGCCGCAGCTTGATAGTCCAGTCCTGGGACAAATGTCTGCTCTGAACAGGACTGCATGTAGCAGGATATCCTTGTTCCCCCTCCCAAAACCGTACCACACACTGTGTGTGTACTCACCGCTCCCATGTTTACCCACCAAGGGGTGGCAACACAACTCGAGAGGTGCGCACACTCATTAGCTATCTCTCTTCCTCGCACGCACACACACATACACCTACACACACGCGCACACGCGGCGCGCGCGCGCACACACACACACGCTGGCGGTATTAACTTTCTCCATGTAATGTGGACCAAACGCTCTATCACATCATGGCAACTCCACTGGAGCCTGAAATAGCCACAGAGGCGCAGCGGGGCGCCAGTTGCCGAGCATAAATAGCAAGACACAAAGAGCAATCGACAACAGCGCGAGAAAAAAAGCCAGGCAGCGCAAGGTTTTGTACAGTCACCTGAAAGAGGTCCCCCTCTGACCAGCACAGCAGCAGAGCCAGCAGCAGGCGGAGCGAAGGCCCCGTAACCCCGCGCACACTGGCTCCCATGGCTGGGAACAAACGCAGGACTCGGGCTATTCAACTAACAACAGAGGTCGAAGTCTCTCCCCACTTCCAGCGGGTTTGTCCATCTGTCTGGAGGTCCGCGCTGGCCGTTTAGCTCGGCGTCGGCCGCCCTGGCGATGATTGAAGCCGGTGGAAGTGTCAGCTGCTATGCCGCTTTAAATCCATAATAACAGTAGGACAGCTCTTCTTGTCACCGCTCCATATTTCCGTGTTGGTGACGTCAGACGATCGAGCTGTCAAGCGGAGAGGTGGGCGGGAGCCATTCGCTTCCCACGCCGAATGGCAGGAGGCTGAGCCAATGAGAGCAGAAATGCGGGGCAGGGGGCGGGGCTGTGGAAAAGGCTGGAACACGTGGAAAGAGACAGCAGGACAGTTGTGTCAACGCAACAAGAGCTGTTTTTTGTGCAATAGAAAGTCGTGGAGGGCGTTATTGTTCTCTCCCGCCCTCCCCCGCTGTCTCTTTTCTACACAGTGCCCATTGTTTGCACATCACTGCACATACAATTTAAAAGAGTTGAACGGAAATTGATACCGGAATTACAGATGTGGCAAAACTACTAGCACTACTAGCACACTACTAGCTTTCTGATCAAAACATCTGTTGTGAATTGGTAATATAAAGTTCAATTACATAATGTGAACACGAACCCCTGTTTGCTGACTTTGAAGTGATTACTCACTGTTAGCAATTTAACTTTTGGTACATTCTGGTATGGAAACAATGATAATTCACTTAAAGGGACAGGACTCATGGTGGATGAGTGGCAAGGCCTGGACTCACCAAAGCAATGGGAATGGGAGCAATAAGACTACCACTAACTATTATATGAGAATAATATTATAACATTCTATTAAAACATAACAATAAGATAACACAAGAATATAATGATAATACGAGTGATGATAAGAATAGCAATAACAATAATGAGCATAATCATAATATATTGTCTTTATAATATACTGTATCTGCTGTTATACTATAATAATACTGTGCGCAATATAATAATGATATAGTTATACTCAAATGCAGTGTGTAGCCTCAAGCAATGCCTTCAATAAAAGCCTGAACACATCTGAATGTTTTTTTATGTTTATTGACTTCCAAGAAAAACCCTGACAGGGAAAAAAGGGGAGAAACCTCAGTGTGAGAGACAGAGGAGGGAATCCTTACCCAGGACGGACAGGGTGGGAAGAAGCAAGACAGTAGTAGGATTGATGGTTTTAGTCTAGAGGTCAAATGAGTCCATAGTAGAAACAGTGTGTGGCAAAAGAGAGAGCACAAGAGGGTGAATTTAATTGTTTGAGGTTGCAGTGTCAATAGACCACCGATTAGAGGTACTGTTTTGCTCACTGGGGGACTTCCACCCCCAGGAACTTTGAGGAAAGGAAACAGGTTTGAATATACACCCTGACAACAGACGTGAGTTCAAAAATAAAACTCTATTTTATGACTCAAAAAATAAAGCAAAAACAAACAAGGCAAACCATTAGTAATGATCGACCTACAGTAGGAAAACTATGAATTCAAACACAATCCAAAATATGAAGACCTCACACAAAGCTACCAAGCCCTAACAGTGGTCAGCCGGCAGACCGGCCATCAGCAACGCGCAGGACCGTGAGTCCGCTGGAGACAATGGTCACTAAAACAATGGCAAACTAGACAGCCGTGAACAAGGCATCAGCAGACGAGACAGCAGCAGCATCACACGGCGCACCGGAGCGCTTGACACAGGACTTGGGAGCCCCGCAGTGCACAGCCGGGCCACAGCGTGCCGCAGGCCACGGGCACAGTTTCCCCAACAGAGGTGGGGAGCACAGCGAGTCGTGCGTAAAGCTACCGCTGGAGAGGCGAACCGCCCTGGCAGGCAACTCTGGTTCCGCCCCGCCGCAGCCAACAGACGACCGCAGAAAGATGAGGGAGATCTGGCGAATCTTACGCCAGCCGACGCGCGGTTCAGACTGACCACACACACACACACACACACACACACACACACACACACACACCGCGCCTGGACGCTAGACCCAGAGAGACAAAGGCACAAACAAAGCGGCAGACACCTGTGCAGCTATGACGACTCGGCCCCACCCAGTAGTCAAGCACATCGTGATGGCTTGCACCTGAGATCCATCACCAGCAAAAGGGAAAGAGGGGAGGGGAAGGAGGTGTAAAGTTTATCCTGTCACATGTGCATTGCGAAGATCCTGGATCCAGGATCCAGGTCTGGGAGGGGAGAAGGCACAAAGACTCTGGGCACATGGCCTCCTGCACCTGCAGAGGGTGGTATATGTAGCGGGTCAGAAACAGTATGAGAAAGTGGTGTGAGCTGTGAAAAAAAATAGTAGAGTATTTCATGATTGAAATTGATGGTTTTTGACTGGTTGTGTATTGGAGAAAGTGTCCTTTAGAGCGAACCCTAGCAGATCTCGCTAGTATTGCAAGTTAGGTCACTTTCGCGTTAGAACCGGTTACTAGACTAAACATGGTGGCCCATTCATTCCTATGGACGCTGCTCTCCTGCCACATATGACTCTCTTCCACTTTGATGGTCCCATAAAGTTTGTGCAGTAGAGGCCCATCATGCAACATGGGCACAAGTGTGCGACTATTTTTCTCTCCAGAATATTAACTTTTGGCCCGCTAGGGGCCTGATAGTGGCCCCCATAAGGAATGAATGGGAAAATGACCAAAATAGTTCATTTCTCATCCAGGGTAAAAACTTCATTCAAACTTGGATATGGTGATGAACTTATGGTCTGTGTGTGTTGTTTGCACCATGGACACACACACACACACACACACACATGCCCTCGTGGATCTCAGTGGGATTCAATTAAAGTCACTTGAACATTGGCTTCAGGCCAGAGACTATGTCCATCCTTTATATACGTTCTGTGGTTATATCAGGGGCGCAGATAGAGGGCAGGACAGGTGGGATTCGACCCACCCAGATTAGAATGCCCTGTGCTTGTATCGGTTATTCTCAGACATTCCGAGAAGAAAAAATCTAACTTGCCCCTAGGTGTGAGAAACAGTGCGAGTGTGTACCCTGCGATGGACCGCAGAGCTGTCCAGGGTGTACTGCTTGCCTTTGTCCTATGTACAAAGTGGGTAAGATCATGGATTCCTCTTGATTTGCAGCCTAACACCTTTGAGATGGGAGAAAATGAAACAGAAGGCAAGCTAGAGAAAAAGTTTATTTCTCTACGACACATTTCCCTTTAGAAATCCCACCCAGCACTTCTCCCCAATTCTTTCCCTATGCCTCACTGTACTAAAATACTGTTCACAAAATGTTTTCAAGCTGCCATTACATGAGGGAAACAGACCCTCTTGCGACGAGGCTTGTACGCGACTGTGCTTCAGATATGAAATCATAAGAAATAAATAATACAGGCACGCACTTCCGTCACTTGAGGTATGATAAAAAAAGACATGAAACAGGCAGCATCGTGTGTTGGTCTTGAAAGGCATGTTTTGGCTGTGCACAGGTAGGGGGGGCGTGGGCTCCGCACACTGTGCAGTGCCGGGGTTTTGGCTTGCTGCGGTCTACAGGTGGAGCATGCTATCAGGTTTGGGATAGCCAAACAGCTTGAAGTCTGGTTCATACAGCTTGTACAAGTCTCTCCTCGTGTTTACGGGAATCTGCGAAAACCAGTCTCTCTCCCAGCTGGCTGCGGTGCGGTTTCGGGCCCCTGAAGGAAAGTGTACGAGATGATCCACTGCCAGACGTTTCAGCAAGCGCTCCGCATCTGTTTCCAGGGTTTCAAGGTGTCCAATGAAGTCATATTTCACCTGGCATGGATGGCACAGACGGTACACCTGAAACATAACAAAATCATACCCACAATTTTAAAACATCGCCCAAGGATACTTCAACATGCGGGCCAACGCAGGCATGGGCTGAACCAACAATCCTCGACCATCCACCTTAAAGTGCGTGGGGAAGACTAATACCTGGCGCCAGTGTTCATTGAAGGCGCCCTCCCTCTCAGTCTCCGGATCCAGCAGGTATGTGATGAACTGTCCAAATGTGGGTTTGACTCCCAGGGCAAAGGCTGCAGCTGCTGTCTCTGGCAAAGTGCCTGACACGTTTCCATATCGACGCATCATGACTGATCCAAACTGCCTGTAGAACTCCTCATTCGGTCTTAAGATATATACACAACACACAACCAAATACACACACACACACACACACACACACACACACACCATAATGTTATATTAAGAAGAACTGAATGACAAGAGCTGCAATCTAATCAAAAGTGAATCACATAAAAAATATGTACATACACACACGCACACACATTCTCTCTCCCTCTGCCGACAGATCCGCCAATACGACAACTTATTTGTACCTTCCAAACTTGTTCCTGAAGGCAGAGATGAGGCGAACAAAAGGGTCTCGCACGAAAAGAAACTTGGTGTAACGCTGAAGCTTGAGCGCCATCAAGTGGCGGGACAACGAACCATAATGGTGCCAGAACCTGGTGCCAGAACACAAGAACAGGGGCGCTTTAAGTCTTACCCTTTGATTTTCATTTTCACCTTCACCAGAATCCAAATTCCATGGTTTAGTCTCATGCATCACTTCAGCCTGATTTATTGGTTTATAATTCATCTTTGGGCTATTACAATTGCATCAGGGGCTTGGGTGGGTGCAAGCTATATGTTTCCTACCCACCTTCATAGACGGTTTTTACTCATAGTTACGTTTCTGATGGACTATGACATGTATAGTTTGGGCTAGCTGGGCCATGGCATTCAGCTGAAGACACCTAAAGGGACACTGTGGCAGCCACAGTGGTCCTGGTCAGTCTAACGGTAAATGACAGGCTGAAAGACAATGTCATTTTCCAATGGTGCAACAGAACATCCGGTCATGTGACAACTGAGCCTCCATTAAAATGCCTAGTCTGGGCGCATTCAGCTTTGCATTGCTCGCTCTAATAAAAGTACAGCAAAGAAGTAAAGCCACGTCTAACTCCTCAGAGAATTAGTTCTGCACAGTGCAGAGGGGTATCTAAAAAATATCTTTAAAAAAAGGTATTTCTTCCTAGTTAGGTTGAAGCAATGCATTATGGTGAGTGGTTAATGGCAAGATAGGCAAGACAGGCGATTCAGTGTGTGTGTGTGTCATACTTGGCAAAGGTCAGGTGGATGGAGGAGTTGTGCACTAGGTCAGAGGGTATGGCCTCGGGGTCAGAGTAAGGTTTTCCTGAGGAGGGTGAAATCAGGGACTGAGACAGGACCACCATCACTCTCTTCCAGTTGGTGCATGCTACCTGAACGAAGAACACCGGCTTTAGACAACAAGACAGGCAAGACAGGACAGACGAATGAGCAATGTCGATGTCTGATTGAACAAGTTGCAAAATGATGGAAATCAGGCTAAAAAAGTACGCTTTTCTCTGCCTTCCCTCTTCAGTTTTTCTAACTCAACACCCCCAACAAGCTCACACCAACGCACACATGCACACAAAGCAGCTGTACCTTGGGGACATAGCAGTAGATGATCTGGTGAATGTCATCCACTATGAGGTGATCCAGTTCTCTGTTTGGGATCTGCTCAAATGTCCGAGTCCTTCCGGGGAACTCCACTGCTTCCGTTCCTGAACACGTATCCATGATCCTTTTCTTCCTCGCCTCCTGCACTTCCTCCTCCCTCTGCTGTGCTCTGTTCCTCCTCTCGTCCATCACTTGGCCCTCACCTGCTCCTCCAGGGACCCCTGCTGTGCTGGAGGCAGCAGTGGAACTGCTGCTGGAGGAGCTTGTGTGGGATTGGATGGTGGATTCAGAGACCGAGGGAGCTGCATTCAGCTGTGGGCAGGGGGCAGACTGCTGTTTGCGCTCCTGCAGTGGGTAGATGTTCAAGCTCCCAATGTCATCCCAGTAGACGATGATCAGCAGGATCATAAGCAAGGAGCCCAGGATGAATGCCACTCGAAGACTTCGCCATATTCCCATAGCTAGAGCAGATGTCGAGTCGTGATTGGTGAAGAAAAGAGGAAGGAGTTATCTAAGCTCCATGGTGGTCATCTGTCACGGAAGGAGACGCTTCCTGCTTGCCAGCAACAACTGAAAGAAACAGGAAGTGCAGCTGAGATCTGTGTTCTGCAAGTGATTGAGCAGCTACAGAGTGATGATCAGATAAAGCATTGAATAGTACTGATTGTAAAGGGAAAAAATGAAGCGGTTTAGAGATTTATTCAGGTTCAGTTCAGCTTCATAAAAACATGCTGGTGTTTCCTACAGCTCTTTATTTGAGGGACTCCTTGCACTTGTCTTGTTTTATGTGAAATATAAGGATGCCCTGCCTTTGCCCTATGAGAGAGAGACCGGCCTCTGTTGACGCTGCAACACTACTGGGAACAAAGCATGTAGGTAGCGGATGGATTTTCTTTGTTTTTCTTTCATTTTACATTTCAATTTGACAACTTGTTGCATACATGTAAAAACACAAGGCTTTAGTACAATACCGAAACTGCAGACTGTAAAAAAATATGTTGATTGCATGTGGTATTGACTTTAACAAATGTCAGCAGGGCCGTGGCCGGGGGTGACCAGGTGTGAGCCAGGGGCCGTGGGAAGCCCTAGCCCCGCCCGGGGCCCTCGGCTGTCACACGGGGACGCGAACAAACGGGAGTGTGGGGGTGGAGGCTCCAGCCCTGGACCTACTGCCCCCTCCACGGTCAGCATTGTCTGGTCCAATGGAACAGCTGCTGTCCGGGAGGACGATGGAAAATATGACGGCCCTCGCGAAACACGCAGAAAAAAAAAAGCAGAAAAACTCTTCACGGAGAAAATAGTTGTTTTCCCGGCGGTGGTTATTTCCACAGTCTTTACATCTGAACTCCACTCTGACTGGAAGGGCCCAGAGAAGAGAGAGAGAGAGACAGAGAGACGTGCCCACTAACAGGCCTTAATCTGTGACCGCTTGCTCCTATTTCACTTATTTACTTCTTGCCTGTGGTTCGGTGAGAAGTTTCCTGGCACTCGTTCGGTGGCTAGTTTGTGAATAACTGTGTCATAACTGTGTCAACAACATGTCATATTCCTAATATTTCTATGTTGTTCCGCCTTTGACTACTCCACATCTTCTTTTCCTGGTCCTCGGTGGGGGTAAGAGCCCCTTCAAAGCGCCCCCCCCCCCCCGGTGACCGGACTGGGCATCATCCCTCCGCTCAGCGCTCACTCCGCGGATCAAGTCCCTCCAGCGTCCTCTCCGGTGCCGCCGGCTTCTTCCCCGCGCGGAGGTCCTGCTGGAGCCGCCCGCGGCATACAAGAACCCGGCCCCGGTCCCTTTACGCCCTGCACACCGAGAGGTGGGCAGCATCACGGTGGTAATTAAAGCCGGTCTGGACGGTTTCTGAGTGTCCGGGGATGAGAACGGGGTGGACAAAGAGAGCGGACGCTGTGTTCTCTTACCCGACCCAGTAACTCCACGGTGCCCGCTGTTGCCTGGCCAGTCCACGATCCGTGTCCACAGTCAGCCGGCTGTGGGACAAGGAGGGGGGGCTGTCGGTACGGGCAGAGGGTCCGCGCCGGACTGCTGTCAGATCTCGCGAGAGTTGAATTGAGGAGGGGCGCGTGGGCGGAGCCATTCCTCTCACGCTTTCATTCATCCTTGAACACTCCAGCATCTTCATGGAGTTAATACGACACCGTGAGAAAGTGTGTGTGTGTGTGTGTGTGTGTGTGTGTGTGTGTGTGTGTGTGTGTGTGTGTGTGTGTGTGTGTGTGTGTGTGTGTGTGTGTGTGTGTGTGTGTGTGTGTGTGCTGAGCATTGAGCAGCGAGGTGTCCAGGCTTCCTCCACACTGCAATCCTCTGCTACATCAGTCTGATGCAGCTTTTCCAGAGAGGCTGTTCACTGTCTTAGCATGATAAGAAGTTGATAAAGCAGTGACTTAAACAATTGAAGGTATTGAATTAGATTGACATAAAACAACAACACTTAAATTTACATTTCTGTATGGACATTATGACCTGCTGGTCCTAATCCGGTATTATTGTCAGACTTTACAACACTATCACAATCTGATATAAAGCTCATATAAAACAGGTTTTAGAAAATGACTGAGGATATTTTTGTTTCTTTGTTCTCTTCTTTCCTGGGCCTACTCTGCCAGTCACTAAAACGAACACGTTGGGAAAATGATGAAAAATGATAGGGTGGCGGCTCTTTCCACATCAAAAGGACGAGGCAGCTCAACAGCAGCAGCAGGACGGCACTCATACTGAAGAAGGCTTTGAAGGCGAAATTTCACCGAGGGAGTTCTTACTTTGAGCTCTCGCACAGTTTCAGAGAAAGACCTTGTGGTCTTTGCCCCTACGGAACAGTTTCCGCTTGAGCGGCTGAAGATGGTTTTCTTCCACCTGAAAAACCACAACCTCAAGCTGCCCCCTAAAAAGTGCTTCCTCATGAGAAAGACTGTACGGGTTCCTTGGCCATGTAATTTCTGAAGTTGGACTGCAGACAGATCCTGCGAAGGTTGAAGCCATCAGCCAAGTGTCAGATCTAATGGACAGTGATGGCATTACACTCTCACAGAATTTGTTCACAGATTTGTTCTTTTTCAGGCATGGTACTCTACTATTAGCATTTTATTTAAGATTGATGAGCCAAAGCCAGGCCAGGTTTTAAGCTCCTCTCAGAACAGAAGGCTGACAGTACAGTCCGTAGAGGTAGGAGGCCGAAAAAGAAGTGTCATAACTTTTTGAAACTCACACTTGATGACTGGACTCTTGGGTGTCAGACTGCCTTTGAGGCCCTGAAGCACGATCTTTCACACTCTGTGACACTAACTATCCAGCTCAAAGGCTTAAGCCTTATGCAATAAATTTTCCAATTGGTTGAAGATGGTCAATTTCACGGCACAACCCCCTGATGTATGTCATGACATAGATGCACATAACTTGGACCGCTGTTGAGAAAATGCATCCTTTCTCAGTTTGTAATCATAGCTAACCGGGATCTTGCACTTTTGCAAATTCAAAAAAATGCCTCAAAGTACAGTAATGTCTTTGTTATTTTTTGTTTGACTGTGTTCGGCTATTTTGACAGTGTCTCATTTTGAATGTCCTCAGATGGCGCTGCAGAGGCTGAGCTCACCGTCCCGGATGTGATGCTGTGGTTGACAGAACAGTCACACAGACATCACCTTCTCTCAGAGGCAGAGGCTTTCACTATCACTGTCCACTTTGACCACACGTGTGGAACGAGATGCCAAACCACACCATTTGTTATCCGGTTGTCAGTGCATGCACACAGACAATTACATTTCCCACGGCACATAGTCTTGAATACTTCGATTTCATGGCAAACTTCGAAACTGCTATCAAATGTGGTGCAGGCTTTCATAGAGTCTAAAGTCAGGTTGCCTAAAATCAGGTAACCTTTTTTAAAAACTGGACCATGTTAACATATCAACACCTTCATGAGTTTACTATGCATTGTGATGGAATGATTTGTTTGGCTATGCGTTGTTAGATGTTGTTGCTAGGTATACAAAAGACTTGAGATCAACTTTTTTCCATTTCACAAAAGTCGACAGGTTGCATTCCGTTGCAGTTTTACTGCGATGCACATTTACATTTAACAAAACGCAAACAATAAAAATCACAGTGAAAAAAAGTCTCTGAAGTTCATGCGCAGGAACATAGTCTTTGCACAAGATCAGGTGTCTGAATATAAAGGTCACGATGACTCCGTGTTGATGTCAGGGGGTTTATTACATCTTGAAGGAGAGCAAGGTTCACGTCTGACAGGGGGCAAGTGATCTCTGACACCACCACTCCATCATCTGGGTCAGCATCAACATCTGGATCCCTAAAAAGGTCCTCCGCTGGCTGAAAGACAGTTAGGTGCATGTTAGAACAATACTGCTCAGAGCCAAACCTGGAGCAAACCTTTTGGGAATGAGGAGGTTTTAGATTAAACTTGCCCAAGAGAACTGTAAAGAGTACAGTGCTTCGCAAATTAATTCGAGTGTACCTCCACATCTGGCTCAGTCACAGGTGTTTGGAGCATCCCAATGTGCCAGAGCTGCTCTGGGGAGAGGTTGCCTTCGGATCTCATGGTATGATTGTTCCAGCTCTCCAGAGAGCACTTCAGGTCAGACTTGAGGTGTGAGAAAAACAGATAACGCACACAAAAGAGACGCATCTCATCTGACAGGTCAATCAAGTGCTCTTCTTCTATTGTATGAAGGACATCATAGTATTTGCAGGTGACCGCTGACCACACATCACGCCACAGCCTCTCTGAGGCTCTGCCGAGGATTTAAAACAAAAGTTGCTGCACAACTACAAGTCACACTAATACACATGCTCAGTTCTGGTCTGATAGAAGCGATTTTTACTTTTGGTCGTGGACACTTTTTCCAGCAATGACGCGACCACGTCCCTGTTCCTCACACAGAGAACACGCATCGGGCGGTGTCCACATTTTCCACCCCCTGGTCACCGCGTACCCTAAAAAGATGGGAGGACTCATTCAATATGCTGAGTTGGGGCCCATGCAGGCATTAGCCAATTATGAAGCCAATAAAAGGGCCCACAAGTTACAGAAACATGTGACCTATTGAACTCGCCACGCCAGTAGGTGGAGTTGAGCACTCAAAACCCCGTTGACAACGTGGGAGAGCTCATTTCGTTCCCCACAAAGAAGCAGTTTGTTGTTGGTTGTCTTGGATGCATCATCGACCAACATGGACGCTGCTTCATCTGGACTCCTGGTCGTACGTTTTGAAGCAGCGACGCGCTATGGATCCGTGTTTAAATTACGGGGACAAAACGTCCACTTTTGCTCTGCTCTTTTGATGACACTTAAATTCATGAAAATGTCCGTTTTTCAATAGTTTTTCCTGTGTGTGGACCTGCGACTGGCACAGAGAGAGGGAGGGAGTACCGTAGTAAACATCACTTTTGACCCAGTAGCACCCCACCCCAAATGACCAATTCAAAATATAGTCACCACAAGCATTTATGTGTCATTTATTATTTATGTTTACGATTGCCAGCCTATTTTAAGACAACGCTCCTCTTCGTCTGCCCAGGGGCAGAGACTTGTACTGTCCCCCTGTGGTCGAGCGGAACATTACAGACGCGGAGCAGGACCATGCTGGAGGCTCGGTCTGTGCCACGCAGGAGGCGCAGACATTTGGCGAGGAAGCATACCCAGTCCTTGACAGTTGGTGTCTGCCCCCTCTGGCTGCATTGAAAATGCCAAACCCACAGGTTTTTGAGAGGTCCTGCATAAAAAACGATGCAAGGTATCAACATGCTGTCAAACACAGCATTTTGAAGTTTAATGAAGTTTCTACATCAATGTCGGCCAGGGTTTAATATAACGTCCATGTAATAGTAATGTAGTTATGAATATTTTATATTCATGTAGGTTTATTTATTCACGTTCAAAGTGATTAAAAGTGAGCGAAGAGAGTTTGAAATAGAGAAGAAAAAAACAAAGTAATACGTTCTCTAACTCCATCCATAGAACAGGCTTTACAGCTAGCCAATTAGGAAATTTTAGTTTAGTACTTCTTCCTGCAATTGACTTCCTGTTTGTCGAGCTATACACGACAGCTGCCGCATGTGTTTATGGGATAAAACAAAAGTAATGTCTTCGTTCACTCGGTAAGACACAAAAGTGATCTTTGAAATAAAGTTGTGTTCATTTTTTTATCACGTGTAATAACTGTTGATATTGTCCGATGTAAACTTAATGGAAAAGAACGCTAGGGACCAGATGGTCTTGTCAGCCTGGCAAGGTGAAGTGCAGTAGCACTTACAGTATGTCACAAAATTGAGTACAACCCTCAAATGTCTTCAGATATTTAAGTGTATCTTTTCAAAGGACGACAATTCGAAAATGACACTTTGACACAGTAAAAAGTAACCTCTGTGCAGCTCAGATCACAGTGCAAATGTATTTTTTCCTCAAAAAAACCCAAAATATAGCCATAAATAGCTAAAACCCTGGTTACAAAAGTAAGTACACCCTTTAGTGAAAGTTCCTGTTTTGTCAATATTTTGTGTGGCCACCGAGATTTTGCAGCACTGCCTCAGTTCTCCTGGGCATGGAGTTCACCAGAGCCTCACAGGTTGCCACCAGAACGCTTTTCCACTCTTTCAGGACAATGTGACGGAGCTGGTGGATATTCCAGACGTTGTGCCTCCCCACCTTCAGCTTGAGGATGCGCCAGAGATGTTCAGTTGGGTTTAGGTCCGGAGACATGCTTGGCCATCCCATCACCTCTGCCCTCGGCCTCTTTAGGAAAGCCGCGGTCATCTCAGAGGCGTGTTCTGGGTCGTAGTCGTGCTGGAACACTGCCCTGCGACTCAGCTTCTGGAGGGAGGGAATCATTTTCTGCTCCAGGATTTCACAGTACATGGTGGGGTTCATGTTTCCCTCAATGAAGTGCAACTCTCCAACACCAAATGCACTCATGCAGCCCCAGACCATGACATTCCCACCGCCATGCTTGACTGTAGGCATGGTGCAAACATCATTGTACTCCCCGCCATACATGGCTGACAACCATGCGGACCAGTTCTATGAAGTGTGCGGCGTACGGTCCGAGAACTGACCAGGCTGGTCAACAATTTCCCCAATCTCTGCATTAATGTTGGCAGCACTCCTGCGCCTATCTTTCTCAGACGGGATTTGGATGTGGCGCTCTGCACATTCCCTCAGCTTCCTTGGACGCCCAGCACGGGGCCTGTTCTGAGTGGAGCCCGTCTTTTTAAAACGCTGTAGGATCTTGGCCACTGTGCTGCAGCTCAACTTCAGGATCCCGGAAATCTTCCTATAGCTTTTGCCATTAATATGGAGTGCAGCAATTCGTTTTTTTAAGATCCTCAGACAGCTCCAGGCCACGAGATGCCATCTTGGGACTTTCAGTGATGAGTACGAGAGAGTGTGAGAGCTGTATGACAACTTGAACAAACCTGCTCCCTATTTACACCTGAGACTGAGTTAAACTAACGAGTCACATGACATTTTGTAGGGAAAATGGCAAGCAGGGCCTTATTTGGGCATTTAGGGGTGTCTTCTCTTTGGGGTGTACTTATTTTTGTAACCAGCGTTTTAGCTATTAATGGTTGTATTTAGTTTTTTCTAAAGGGAAAAATACATTTACACTGTTAAATAAGCTTCAGAGAGGCTACTTTTTATTGTGTCAAAGCATCCTTTTCTAATTGTCATCCTATGAAAAGATACACTTAAAAATCTGACGAAATGTGAGGGTTGTACTTACTTTGGTGACATACTGTATTCCTGTATGGGATACTTGGTGAGATAAAGCACTATTGTATCCTTTTATGTTCATAGTGAGGCAGCTGGTAAGAGAGGAAAAGCTGAAAAGGGAAAATATGGGTGTGTATGTGATTGAGACTTGAGTGTTTGAATAGGTATATGAATGAATGAATGAATTTTTGATTTACCTGTGCTCTGTTACCACCTCGTAATATGGGTTACATCAACGTATAGACCCTGTTACTGTTTGTATATGATGATGTATGCACGCACATCGTGGCAACGGAAGTGCCGTTGTTCCCCATTCATTCTGAATGAGACGGACAAGAAAGTATGAGGAAAGTTGAGCTAGCAAAACGTTTCCAGCATCAAAATGGTTGATTGTACGGTTGCACAACAACATTGTCACGGAGGAAACGGTTTGCTAGCTCAACTTTTCTCTCAATGCTTTTGTCTCTCTCATTCAAACAGAATGGGGAACGACACTTCCATTGCCATTTTTCAGTGTATTTATTAGATACTATTCATTATATTTATTGTATTGTTTCCACTTATTTATTTATTCCGATTCTTACCTGGGTCAATGAATTGCATTTTACCTTTTGACATATGTGTAGGAATAACTGGCTCAATTATTGAACTCTCTCTCTATATATATATACATAATATTTCACACACAAAAAGACGTGTGTTGTGTGTTGCGTAGGGTGGCGGTCAGTCATTCGTGTGTTTTGGGTGCTACTGCCAGACTCTTTGTTTTTGAAGAACCTAAGTAGAACAGACAGAACCCGATATATACATATACAGTATATATATACACTAGTGACACATTCATTGTGTAGAATTATTCAAAACGCAGCATCTATGCAGGAAGAAATATCGTCTTTTCGTCTCACATTTCCACCGCTGTGTGAGCTGCATGCATCATGTTTATACCCGTCATGTAAAACTGCGGCTGACAACGAACGCTATTCTACCCATCTGCTTTCACTCACGTTTGTGACGTAATGAGTTATGGATTAGCACTGACTCGTAGGGTTTATGTCTGTATCAGGACAAAGACACAGCCGTCCACTGGTGTAGTGAGCGCCGCTTCGATGTGAATTTTATTATAGTGAGAAAAGTCATCTACGTTAATATTCAAAATGTCTCATTTAGTTTAGTTAAATCCCAGATGAGTGCACCCATGTACTTCAGCGAAAATACATGTGCACGCTCAACAGTCCAAACCGCAATTGGACAAAAATTGGACCCTGCTAATACCTTTTTCTGGAGATAAACTAATTTTTTGATAAATTGAAAGCAATTTTTGCTGTTTCCAAGAGGAGCAACTCATTTTGTCTGTGTTAGACTGAAACATTACAAAATGGCAAAAGGGTCACCACATCCCTGTAATGTCGAATGAAAAAGCAAAAGAAAGAAGCAAGACCACGAGACGCAGGCAGGTAATACTGTGTTTGAATGTTTATTTAAAGTTATTCCCATTGTGCACCCCTCCTCTGTCTGAAGGCATAGTCTGAAAGGAGGAGGATACAGGCCACTATAGTGCCACATCAGCACGTTTATTACCAAGGCTACTGGTTTAGTCACAGCGCCTCCACCCCCCACTGCTGTGGCTCTCTGGGCTGCCCTGTGGTGACAAACTGGCATGGTGAAGCTAGTTCAGAAACCCCCCCCCCGGCGAGAAGTCCAATAGGAAACGGGGGGGGGCTGCGATTAGACTGGGAAGACCTCGAATCAATGAACAGGGAGAAAAAAGTAGGCAGCTTTTACTAAATGTCAAGTTCCACAGAGAATCAAAAGAGGCAGAACAAAGAGAAAGTATTCGATGCAGAGTATTCCCTCTTGCCCCTCGTTGGTGGCTGCTGACCCTCGGGGCGTGCGATGGTGATGTCACCGAGGGTGAATGCTGAGGTCTGGGAAGGGTTTTGTGGCGTGGTGGTGGTCCTTCTCCTATCGTGGACGCAGCTCCTCTCCTTCCACACAAACACGGATCGACTGAGGAAGAGAACCACAAGTTCAGGGTCGGAAGGGCCCATAGCCCTGCTCTACGACTGGAAGCACCTGGCAGACATTCTTCTGTCTTCTGTGGTAAGCATGCAGTCTTAGATCACTCTTGGACTGCCTCCAGTATGCACAACGTGCCAGCCTTACCTGCGTAGGGGACTACAGATCTCCAAGGGGAATGATTTCTTCGTTGATAAAAAACTCAATGGTCTCTTCCTCCCAGTCATCAACATTGCTGTCCAGCTCATCAGTGTCCACTCCTGGAGGAAGCAAACCAGTGTCAGCAAGTGCTGTCAATGTAAATGACTGGGACTCTGCAGACAGGCTAAAGGCTAAGGCAGAACGCAAGCGAGTCCCACCTCCTCGGAGCTCCAGGCGGAGGCTCTTCTGTTCCTGATAGGTCTGCTGCGCTACCTCCCTGTAGCGACGGTACTCCTCCATCATGGACCTGCGTTTGTCCACCAGCTCCTGCACGAGCAAAAACACAAACCATTTAGCTTACAAACTAGATGATGTCTCAAGAAATCTTTATATACAAGTCCTACAAAGACTGAACATTATGGTTTTAGCAGCTGATATAAGATATGACAACACTGAATCTGGGACAAAATGGTAAGATGACTATTAAGTGACTGAAAGAAGAAGAAGAAACTTATAGAAAACAAACATGTCAAACCTTAGAGGCCTTGGACTGGCTCAGACGATCTTTCTGCTCAAAGATCTTGGAGTATTTCTTAAGATCCTTCTTGATCAACTGAAAGAAAAGGCGCACTTTGAGGGCTTGCAAAGCTATGGCATCAATCCATGTTGATAGAGGACACCACGTATGTGTTGCCCCCATCCATAGGCGAGAGCCTCAGGTCAGAGCTGGAATCAGAAACTGCAGAGCAGCTCTCATATGAGGTGTCAGGAAACGCATTTAGTTTGTCATCACTGGCTGCACAAGAGCACGCACTCAGTATCTGTCCGCAGCATTACCTTGATCTGGTCCATGCTGAGCAGAGTGGGAGGCCGGGGTCTCCAGAGGAGCTGACAGAAGCGGTCCTTGTTGTTCTTCTGCAGGAGACGGCCCTGGAACGTCCACAGCCAGTATGCGTTGTCCACCTGGAGAGGAGGAGGAGAGTTATTCCTAGATAGAGTCTAAGCCACTGGTGACAGTTACAGTGCTAGCCAGCTAGCGTGCCAGTGACAGAGTTGTGGGAAGGGTTCAGCCAAGCTTGTCTGACAAATCAATACAGCGTGTGCAGTGGATGCGCCCCTTACTTTATGGCTCCACCAGGAGACAGAGGTGACGACGTAGCGGCCGGTGGGGTCCCACTCCACATCAGAGGCCATGTAGTGCTCTGCTATGTTCATCATGGTGCAGTCTGAAGTGTCCACGAAGGCCAGGGCTCCATTCATGCTGCGTGAGAAGAAAGCAGGTGAGGCGCAGACGCAGGCACGCCTCATTCGCAGCACTGAGACAACGTGCTGTACGAATACTACCAGCCTCAGATCAGCTGGAATCGGGAGCTCAGCTCTCATACGAGGTGTCAGAAGTGTTAGAGCGGATACGCCACTGACCTCCGGAGTCCAGCCAGCACCAAGAACTGTCCCTGCGGGCTCCAGAAGATGCTATTCGCCTGCTGCTTGTCGAACATCTCTGTGAGAACGGGGGCAGAGCGTGAGAGTGGCCGGGGGGGGGCTCAGACCGTGTCCGAGGTGCAAGGCGGGGCTCTACTCACTGGTGAGCTCGATCTTGCCGTTGTTTTTGACGTGGTAGAAGGAGACGCTGATTCGGGGGGCTTCGCCGTGGAGGACGGCGAACTTGCTGCCGTTGGGTTCCCACGCGAATGCGATGATGCTTTCTGGCAACGGAAACGCAAGACGTTGGTTTTGTTTTTAACCCCTGTGGAAGGCAAAGGCGGCTGCTTAAGTCGGCCCGATTATGTCCTCACCTTTCATCTCCACCACATCCACAGGAACCTGCTTCTCTCGCATGCGGAAGATCTCAAAGTTGGTGACCACGCCCTGGAGAAGATTCAAAACAAGAGTTCAGCTTATTTTTTCGAAAAGTCACAGAGACCCTCCAAACTGTCCCATCTCTCCATATGTGTACCTGTGTTCCTTTGGGAGTCCTGTCCACCTTCACGCACAGGTAATCCCCATTCCGCTGCCAGTGCAGCTTGCAGTCCACCACGTTGAACAGGTTGCGGACGCGGATCTCCTGACGCGAGGGCATCTGCATCAGAGTCACTCTGGCCGGGATGTCCTTGTCCTCGGGTACCCAGAAGGCTATGATGTTGTCACCGGGAGACCATGAAAAGTCTCTGTGGATACGCACAGATTTCTTGGTCATCTCCTTGTCCATGATGTGAGCAGAAACGCTTGACAAATACATCCTTGAAGGACACTTACTTGATCCCAGTGATCTTGAGACTCTTCTTGTCGAGCAAGCCCATGGACTGAAAGAAGCAGAGACCTGGCTTTGAGACGCGTGCACACTTTCGACAGGATTCAGCTTCGTGACCCTTCAGTCACTCCAACTCACCGGGGTCTCGTAGATGCTCAGTGTGTCCGTGGTCATCCGGGCGAAGAACTTCCCATCGTGGCTCCACCTGAAAGCCAAGACGCGGCACTTAATCATACTCCGGCTTTGAAGAGCAACAGGAAGTAGCAGCGGGAGGAAATGAGATGCAGACAGTAGTAGAGGACGGCGGAGAGGGGCCCACTAACTTGAAGATGGGCCAGTGCGCGGAGCTCTCGCAGTGGAAGCCTCTCTTCTTCTGGCCAGTCAGGATGTCCCAGATGATGATGGCCTGCGGGTCCTCCTTGGTGTCCATCAGAGGGCTGAAGGTCACCACATACCTGGGAGGGGCATTACAACCAGACACGGAGAGGCTCAACACAGACCAGAGGCGGAGGCCGCGGGCCTCGAAAAGAAAGGCATTTCGCTGGCCTCGAGCCGTACGGGAGCGGCGGTTACCTCTCGCACGGTGAAAAATCGATGAGGGACACCCCCTGATGGCTGAACCTCTGGATCTGCTTGAACTTCTCCCCCCCCCACAGCGCAATGCCCCGCTGGTGGAAGGTGGCCAGGTAGGTGCCTTTGGGAGACCAACGCACGTACGTCTCTGTCCAGCGCTGCGCACGCACGCGCACACACACACACACACACACACACACACACACACACACACACACACACACACACACACACACACACACACACACACACACACACACACACACACACACACACACACACACACACACACACACACACACACACACACACACAGACAGGTTACTTCGGACTGCGGGTGGGCCACCTCTGCTGAGGTCCATGTAATCACGTGGAGGCGATACTTACGGCCCTCTCCTCAACTATGATCGAATCCTTGGCATCGTTGTTGAAAATGGCCGTCCTCTCTCCAGCTTCATAGATAACACTGTACTGGTCGCGGCAGTCCGAGTCCTCAATCCAATGGCGCATATTTCCCTGGACAAATCATTCGCAGAGCATTTTGTTCCGATTATCCATGGCCAGTTTTGCAAATTCGTCTCAAAGCAGGTCCTCATGTTTCAGCACAGTTTCGTAAGCAAAAGCACCCATGACAATGAACACTTGAGAGTAAAGATGCTACTCGTTTAAGATTTAAACTCACAAAATCTTTGAAAGGCTGCTTCTCCGGAGTCTCCCACTCGTCGCTGATGTTCATGTACCTGCGGAAATGACCACACTTTAGCTCCTCGTCTCATGTCTGCCCGCAGTCGGAGTTTGCCTCTGTCATTTTTAGTAGACATCGTACACTTACTTGTCAAAGTCAGTGAAGAGGTTGACTCTGAATGTATGCTGCTTATCCAGTTTGTATCCATCTGCGTTTTTTACCGCCTCCAGGGCCTGGGTAGGGGCCGCGTACTCCAAGAAGATGTACCTGAGGGACGTGAAGGTCGTTTTTAGAACGAAATCCATCATTACACGGTGTACATTGCCATAAGTGAGACGGTAGCGCATACCCTTTGGTCAGGCCGTCTGCCTCGGGATAGAACTCGGTGGTGATTTTGCCAAACTTGGAGAAAATCTTGTGAATGACGTTCTTGAGTTTCTCGAGCCTCTCCGGGCCCACCTGGGGGACGTTGTCCACCACCACCACCGAGTCGATGCCATCAGCCTCCTGGGGCTTCTCCCTCAGGATGTCCCCGAGGAGCTCTGCGGGAAGGAGACGCGAGAGTCGGGCTGTCAATCGGGGAATCGACGACATCAATCACAACGTCAGGGATGTTGCTTGTGTGTGGCGAGCCACTCGGGTGTAGAAAGCCAAATGAAAGCAACAGGTAGCTACAGTTCGAGGCCATTGTGCAGAACGATGCCGCTGATCGTCATTTTGCTGTCACAAGCAGACAGATGAGGTGATCACACCCATCACCCCCCAGAGCAGCTCAGCGTCACCTCAAACCAAACCCACCAGATGACAAAGCACGCCGGTCAACTCCTGTCACACGACAGTAGGGTTTCATCTAAGCTAAGCGGGCTGCTTTCATCGGGGCATTATTAGAGGGGAATCGTCTAGATAAACTGAGCAGACCTGAACGCGTCGTCTCCAAAACATTAAAGTTTGTTTCACTGATCTACCTCGCACACATCGAGGTGTCCGTAACAGAATATCATTGAGCTGCGTGCAAACAGACAGATTCCAGAATACATTAACTGCGACAAGGCCACGGAGAGGGGCTGGGGTCTGACTGAGGCTGCGCTGGGCTAGGCGTAAAATGAAGCGTTGATAACGCCGGATCGAGCTACATCATGATGGGTCGTGGTGGAGGAAAACAATGGCGTACGTTTTCTCGGTGACAATACATCTATTTATTGGCACTTGTGGTCAGAACTTAGGGTCAGGAGCTGGCTCTGCAGCTCCTTAGCCGGCAGTCGGTGCTCTGAGCTAGCAGCTAGCAGTAGGCCCGGAGCCCCGGTGTTTCCTACTCCCGCTCACCCTCGTCATCGACGTCATCCTCGTAGTCCTCCGGATCGCTGAACGAGGGCTCCTCCTCCTCGTACTCAGGGTCGTCAACCATATCCACCGTTTCTTGCATTTAACACGAGTACGGGGCCTGGTTGTCGCTGCAACAGAGCTCAATCCCTCAGATCAAGAGGCTGATGGTTTTCGGCCGGTGCGGCACCATGTGCGACTCAGTGAAAATGGACGATGAGACGGAAACGCAGTACCGGAACTAGTTCGGGAGGGCGATGACGTACTGCGGAAGAATATTAGAGCGACAGAGCACAGGGATGGAGGACGCAGCCCGCGCGCACAGATACCGCGACTGGGGGGCAGTTTGGAGATCAGTCGGAGCGCAGGCGGCAGTTTTATGACGCTGGGAGGAGGAAGAAAAGCCGGACGTCCCACACTGATTCCCGCTATATGGACCACCAGTGAACCACTAGGAACACCGCGACTTGTCATTCTAGCTCCGAACTTCCACCGGTGCGACTAGAGGGGGCTCCGCTGGGAAGCTCCAGGCGCAGGTGCTCGAGTGGCACTCCTCGGGCGGAGGAAGACCAGTGTCCCCAGTGATGTGCGCGGAGGAGGCTCAGTGTCCCGGTAGAACCATGGAGCGCGAGTGCGTGTCGCTGCTGCCCCGGGTGCTGGAGGTGCTGGCGGCCAACGGGAGCTCCCTGCCCGACGACACCAGCCTGGAGAAGCTGCTGGACTGGCTGACGGCGCTCCGCGAGGCGGGTCAGTGCGGGGCCCGGGTCACCGCCGGCCGGGCCCCGCTCAGAGTGGGGCCCGGGGCCCGGGGCCCGGGGCCACTCAGCGTCTCTTGGTGCTCTTCCCTAGCAGGGTCTCACTGTGGCAGTGAAATGCGTTACCACGTACACTGAGAGCATGCACAGTATGTCCACGGATTATAACACTTTGTGTAATGATGACATCAAACACAGATTATTTTCATTCGATTTGTTAGTAGGGTTGCCACCCGTGTCGGACAGAAAAGGGCCCGTGACATTTCACAGGTGTCTGGGTCACGCATCATATCTGTTTGGACAGAAAAACTGATTCATCAAATCAACCCCCCCCCCCCTCAAGGTGATACATATGTCCTTAATAATCCCAAATGCAAAAATCTATCATCGTATTAATTCGTATTAATCTGACTACATGGCCTCTGATGTGGAGTGGGACCCGACCTCGTCACTGTGTTCTCAATCTGCCATAACAAACAAACAAAAAAGATAATAAAAGATCATTTGAGGTCATTTCTGAGATCATTTCAAGGTGTGTGAGACCTGCGCTGTGTAGGACTGTGGTGACGGGTTGATCGCTGCAGCTGTGATGACATGTGGATGTTGGACGTGTGTCCCTGTCTCTCCAGATGAAGGGGGGTTTCTGCTGGACACCTGTCCTTGCCTGCTTGACTTTCCCTCTGCTGTGGTCTCCAACACGGCCGCCGACCCAGCCGTCCTCTCCTTCACTCTCAAACTCACCGGTTTGCTGGCTGCCACCGAGGACGGCTTCACGAGGCTCCAGGTTGACTCGATGGCGTCCTCCGCTTCCGCCAAGCCGTTTGCAGCGTTTTCATTATCCCGTGCTCCACACACAGGACCGCTCCGTTCTGGACCAGGCCTTCCTCCTCCAGCGCTGGCAAGAAGCAGGGACGTGGGAGGATCCCTCCGTTCGGATCGGCTGGATCCAGGGCTTAAATAACATGTTGCGGCACCCAAAGGCTCTCAGATTCTTTGTGGAATCAGGTGATTGTGAAGGGAATGGGAACATTACCGCTAGTATGGTGTGTGTTTAGACGACGAAGCAACAGTGAGGCGATATCCTGGATGGAGGAATACTCATCGTACCGTTCCGTCTCTTCTTTGGACCCTCAGGTTTCACCCAGCCACTCCTACAGCTGCACACAGACACAAGTCTGTTTGTGGCATCAGCTGCCAATCAGCTCCTGGCCCACACCCTGCTCTTCTTCCAGCCAGACCCACCTGCCGGATGGAACGGCGTATGCGAGAAAGGGGCAGACGGCAGGATATCGCAAACTCCCTCCAAAGAGCCCGGGGCCGAGTATGCCGCTGTTGTCTCGGCGGTCTCGCAGTACACGAAGCGGTCCGTGGTTCCCAAGGACCAGGCGCGGCTCCAGCAGAGCAGACAGGTTCTCGGACTGCTGGCCCTGCTCCTGGGCCAGGCCGGGCCTGCTCTGTCGGACAGGCTGCTGCACACGGCGGCGGACGCCCTGCAGGAGCTGGTGGCCGCAGGCTGCAGTGCGCTCACTCTCCCCCTGATGGACGTGGTGCTGGCTTTGCACGGGTAGGCTCACCTCGCTCAGTCACGTATAGTCAATTACATACGGTGCGTATCGTTTGCATGACACTCGACTTGGACTCGATGCATGATGTGATGATGCATGACGTCTACAAATGTGTCCCCCTGCAGCTCGGGGGCCGGCTCGGACCGGCGCGTCGCCCACCTGCTGTCCTCCATGCTGAACGCGGGCAAACCCCGTGACCTCATTCAGGCCGCGGCCGCCCTCCTACGCCGAGGCCCCGGGTAAGCACTCTCGAGCCCCCCTGACACCCAGCAGCCACTCGTTCCGCGACAGCCGCCGTTCTCCCCTGACTCTGCCCCGCGTTGCCGTGCAGCGACGCCAGCCACGCCGCCCGGGCGGCGAGGACGCTCCTGCTGCCCCTCGACATCATCACTGGTCAGAGGCTGCTGGGCACAGACGGTAAAGCGCGCACATGCAACACAGTAAAATGGACGCGTTTCCTGGCATCTTTATCGTGAGACGTTTCCTCTTTGTTGCCCCCAGAGGACAAGTTTCGGCCCTCAATGTCGGAGCAGCTGGAGAGCAAAACGTCCTGCGTCGCCATAACCTGCGTGTGTCTGGCCAACGCGCCCCAGATTGCACTCCTGGTGAGTACGCGCGCATCAGGCAGGGCGAGCAGATTGCTGGTTTTTGCACGCCGCGGACCGACATGGCATGTCTCCTTCCCCTCGCAGCCCCCGGGCGTCCTTCCCTGTCCGCCGGGTTCCATCGTCCAAGCGGTCCTGTGGCTGCTGAGGATCTGCGGTGGCGCCTCATCCCCGGGCTACGGCCGGGCGGCCGGGAGCGTCGTTGGCAGCGGCAAAGTGGAGAAATGTGCTCTGGAGGCTTTGGCGGCTCTCCACGGCGGCGCAGGTAAACCCACGCGCGTCTGTGGAGCATGAGGCACCAACGCGGCCAGTTTGCGTCGCATCCTGTGCTGCACCCTCTGCATCCTAGGTCTCAACAATCTGCACATTGCTGCTGCATTTGGTTAGACGACACTTGGTGTGTAAAGTAATGATCTCATGTCTGTTTCAGGAGCAAAGGAGAAAGCCAGTGAAGTGGTCACTGTTCTCATACAATATCTGGACAGTCCTGCTTCTGACCCTACCGTATGTTGTGTGTAGTTGTGTGTTGTTTAACCTACACGCTTTAGATTGCCGTACTGTCCACATCCGAGTATGAAGTGACATCGAATGCGTGTGTCTAAACCTTCACCGATGGTATCTATCCTCGCCTATGGTTCTCAGGTGATCCACAAGTCTTACCGAGCCCTAGCGGAGTGGATGCGTGCGTGCACAGAGCTCTCGCTCATAACAGAGCAGCTCAGTGAAGGTAAAGTCCAACGAGAGCCTCTGAAACATGAGTAACCAGGACTCTGCTGTTTTGCTGCATGCTTGTCCTCCTCTGAGGAGATCCCACTCACCTGTGAACAATCGGAGTCAGCGCGAGAATCACATTTTTGACTAGAGGAAGCGTACGGGAGGAGCTCTGATGGTGGCAAATTGACTGCACGTGCCGTAGCGTTAACATGGTTGTCTACCTCAGGCCTGCTGGACGTGGTGAGGAAGCGCGTGTGCGACGCGCGCTGGGAGGTGAGAGACTCCTCGCTGGAGTTCCTGGGCCGCCTGGCTGAGCTGCGGCCGGGAGGGGGCCCGGGGGCCCTGCCGGAGCGCCGCGCCGCCACCGCCCTCCTGAGGGAGGCGCTGCAGGACTCCGAGAGCTACGTGCGAGCCAGCGCCGTCTCCGCCCTGGCCAAGACCGTGGCGGGAGGATGGCGGCAGGGGGCCGAGCTCAGCCAGGAGGAGGTGAGCGCACGCTGCCCCGCCTCCGTTCTTTTACTCTCAACAGGTGGCGACAATATGGAAATGAAGATGTAGCCAAACATCCGAGCAACTCAATGAAATTCTTTGGAATCATTCAGCTGTAAAATGGATTTCATGTTCGTGACAAAGAACCGATCGGTTGCTGCCGGGCTTTCAGATGTGTGTGATGATCTCCCGCCTCCTTCCAGGGGGAGATGGTGAGCCAGCTGCTGGAGCTCCTCTCCCAGGACACGGAGGGCTTCCCTCGGAGGGCCGTGGTTCAGTTTTTCATCACCTGGTTCTCCTCGCACTGCTCGCGCTCATCCCCGCTGTCGCCCAGCGGCTCGGCCCCGCCACTGATGCGGTCCGTGAGGACCGTCCTGTCGCGTGGCAGCGCAGATCTGGACTGGGAGGTCAAAGTCCACACGCTGGAGCTGGCCCGGCTGCTGCTGGACGAGGCCTTTTCAGCTGGCCGCGGGGGGGATCCAGGCGGGGCGTCCTGCCCCTACGGCGCGCCCTCCGCCCCAGCGCACAGGCCTCACACGCACGGCGGCAGCCAGGCGGGGACGGGGCCAGACGTGGGGGCAGCGCTGAGCTGCCTGGAGCAGCAGGGGGTGGTGGAGGTGCTGCTGAGTGGCCTGCTGGACTGCGACAGGCCTGTGGCCCTGCAGGCCTGCAGACTGCTCCTGGCGCTGAGGGAGAGGCTCTGTTCTCCAGCAACGGGCGCCCGGGTGTCCTGCCGGCTGCCCAGCGGGGGCTGGGGGCTGGAGGTCAGGAAGATGTTGGGGCTGAGCAGAGAGGAGGGGGGCGGCAGCGTGAGTGTGGGCGCGTGCGAGCTGCTGGGGGCCCTGGGGCTGGACGAGAGGCTGGCCGTCCTGAGCCAGAGCAGCGACCACGTCCACAACTCTCCTCTGTCCCTGCTTCAGGACATCCTGACGGCCACCAGCGCTAACACACGGTCACAGGCACAGCCGGGGGAGGAGGTCATCGTGGACTGCTACTGACACCTGCACGCTCATACTGCACTGTCTTGTGCCTGTCATCAGTGAGGACCATTCTCCAACTTCAGGGGACCTGAAGCTTGTTGTCACTGACACTGATGTGTGACCTCCGTGTTCATAGGTTGCTTTTGTTTTTAATCGCATAAAATCCTGGTTTCTACAACAAAACTTGTCGTGATCTCTGATTTTGCATCACGTCTTGTCCAGCAGTTTAGACGTACAATAAAAAGTCTAGACCTTCTCTGCAAGAGGCGCAGCGTACTGCGCTTCACCCGTTGCATGGGAAATGCCACCATGTGAAGTGGACAGAGAGGGCAGGAAGAACGAAGCTGAGAGTTAAAAGCCTCTCTCCCTATCCAGCAGAGGTCAGTCGTGCTCGGATTGAATTCTCCGCGGGCCTAAAACTGAAGCCTGTGCCACGTCGTGACGGTAAAGTCTGCGACCCGGTCCCATGTCAGTGTTCCAGAGTCGCATTTGCACATCAATAAAAGCATAGAATCATCACAGGGAAATGTATTCGAAGTCATTTTTGCGTGACTCGGCATATTTTTCTGCCCGGTTTGATGTGATGAGTATGTGTAACGGCTCAGTACAAAGTTAAATTTAGTTCGTGAAATGTAAAGTGATGCTGCATATTCTTACCCTCGTGCCTTTTGGGCCCCAAGAGCTAGGAAAACTGGATTCATCCAAACTGGTCTAAATGTGATTTTTTTTTAAGTGACATTAGCCAGTAGCCTCTGACTTGAGCAGTAGTGTTTAGCGCAGTAAAAGTGAACATCAGAACTGTACTCGGATCAGTTCCTCATGGTCAGCGTGTGAGCCAATGTAAGACTTTTTTTAACAAAATCTTGATATTCCCATATGAAGCCATTTATACACACCAGTTCTTCACTGTTCTGGGTCATCTCTCTCTCTCTATCTCTCTCTCTCTCTGTCTCCATCCCTTTTCCTCCTCCCTCCGCTCTCACTGATTTCCCCGGTGAATATGCATCATCAAAGCCCCAGAGTGTATGGAGTTGGTGGTAGAGGAGGAGGAGGAGGAGGAGGAGGAGGAGAGGACCCTCACCACCTCCACGTGTTCGCCACACACCCCACACACACACACACACTCTCCCACCCAATCACATGGAAGACACATGCACAGAGAAAACTCTGCATTAACTAATGAGTAGGACTTCAGCGACTGCCTGGACACACACACACACACACACACACACACACGCACACACACACACACACACACACACACACACACACACACACACACACACACAGTGATTATCTCATCCTGTAATAGTGTCCTCTCCCTGCTGCGCTCCGGCAGCACGCAGCTGTCATAACTCTCTTCATTCATGTAGTGAAGTTAGTTCCCCTGCAGGATGGAGGCTGTGGCTCTCTTCTCTTTCTCAGCGTCGGGAGCAGACGAGATCGGTTTCCAGAAAGGTGACATCGTCAAGGTACGTGCGGGGATATTGCGATTCGCAAACTTGTAGAGCCAGTGTGCGTTTGCGTCGCGGGAGTAACCGTGTGCGTGTGTGTCGTAGGTGACGGAGATGGAGGACGATTCTCGCTGGGTCGCAGCAGAGAGCCGCGGCAGGCGAGGCTACGTGCCAAAGAACTACCTTTCCCTCCTCCCTTATCCGTAATGTGAAAATGATTTGTCCATATACTTCATACGTCTGCCTGATCTCTTTCGTTTTAGGTTGGAGGACATACGGGCCTGATTGTGGACGATTTCAACTGGCTGCCAATCCACCAGGCCTGTGGCCCCTTTAAAAGGAAGAAATGTAGCGGGTTACCCCTCCAAGCAGATTAGGACATTTGTGGAGATATTTTTAGGGCCGGTGAAGTTATGGTATTCAGTATAAACCAAGACAGAGATCAAAAGATTGAAAAGGAGACTTCATATTTTTGGGTAATAGATCTAATAGCTGCAACCATCAAAACCCGAGCTTACCCGGGGTTCAGTTTGAGACACGTTGATCTATGAGCAAAATCTGATTTCCCTGCTCATGTTTGATTAAGGCGTGTGTGTTTGCGTCTGTAGGTGGTTCGCGGGCCGGGTTTCCAGGCTGGAAGCTGAGCAGCACCTGCGTTGGCGGGACACTGGAGCTTTCCTGGTGAGGGAAAGTGAATCCGCTCCCGGGGAGTTCTCTCTCTCCGTCAGGTCAGTAAATGCACCATGCACACAAACCCGCACGGGACGCGCTGTCTCTGGCAGTCCACTTGCTTGTGGACTCACTTAACACACCCCTGCTGTGTGTGTGTCCCACGTTGCGACGTTAAATAGCTCCCACATGCATGTGCTGAATCTGCTGTCACTGCTGCCACTCCAGCAGCACCTCCCTGACAGCGTCTGCTCCACTTTGTCTCGATGACCTCAACCCGGACTGATTGCAAAAACAAAACACGCGGGCGAGCACCGCTGCCGGAGTGGCCTGCAGGTCGCACAGTCTCTGTATTGCTCTTGCCTCGCCATGCTTTGGATTGAATGCCAGGCGGATGGAAGAAAACTTGAATATGATCTACAAAAAGCAGATCCAAAAGCCCCAAAATAGAACAGCTGCTGCTCAGACTCCTAACACGTGTGTATTTCTGCAGCTATGAGCGCATGCTTTACTGTGCCTTCCTTTTAGGGGAAAAACAGGGTTTCTTGGGTGTGGGTGAGGGTTCTGCGGATGTGGTGGCTAAAGGTATGGTTATGGTCTCCAGGAAATGAGTGCAAGTCTGTGTAATGTGACTGCGTGTGTGTGTTTGAGTATTATGATGTAATTTGGGTCAGGAAAGTGATGTGGAACACTTTTAATGATTGAGAGTAAATGTAATGCGTTCAATAATAGGGATGTTGCGTAACCAAAGTCAGTCTCATTAAGCGCAGGTGTGTTATGCAAGTGGCACATGCCTCTGACATGCATGCCCTTCCGCTCCGCACACATGTTAACAGATGAAGGCACAACATCTGTCTGCCTGTAGGGTTTGGCAGCTATAGAGTATCTCACGCACACCGCCATCCACCAACTGCAGTCCTCAGACTGAGCCCCAGAGGGTGACCACACTCCAGACGAAGATGCTGTCTTCGTCACGAAATAACAACGTGTTCAATGGGATGCAAGACTGATGAACTCCCGCTCGATATGTTTTCATCATTCAATAAACTAAAGAGGATAAACGGCAAATCTACAACCTACGTGTTGTTTTCAAGATGACATCTTGCTCATTTTGTCTCGCCAACAATTCAAAACCTGGAGATTTCCATTGATTTCTCATAGTAAACTAAGGAAGGTTAAAACTCTCTAATGGGGGAATGTTTAAGTTTTTTAAAAAAAGTGTGTCAGTGTAGATTCTACATGAGACAAACAGCTCACATCGGTGTGAACCTTTTAGAACATCTCTGACAAGACTCATGCCTCGATTCCCACATGCAGACGTTCTCAAGCATGCAAAGCATTGTGCTGACATTTCTATCAGCATTGCAGGAATGTCGCCAGCACCTGCCTTAAGCTCCTTGACAAAGGCAGAAGCGGAGGAATGAGGCCTGACACGGCCCCCACCACCCCCCTCCACTCTCTCCACCTCACCACTGCTCCTCTTTTCCTCTGCAGCTATGGTGACAGGGTGGAGCATTTCAGGGTGTTGGAGGCGGGTGGTCAGTACTGCATCTGGGACGAGTCCTTTCGCTCCCTCAACCGCCTGGTGGACTTCTACAGAAGCCATAGCATCGCCGTGGAGGCACTGGTGTACCTCAGGGACCCTCCGCCATCCCCAGGTCGGCTGGCCCAGCCCGGACACAACCCGTACCCCAACCCATACAGGAGCAGCTCCCAAGAGTGTCTTCCCTCAGCCGGCATCCTCTCTCCACATTCCCACCCTGAGAGGGGCACCCCCAGCCGCCTCCTGGGGGCCAGCGTGGGGGTATGAGGAGCGGTGTTGTTCTTCACTAACACCCTGTGTGCCTGCTTGATGTGGATCTGATGGCTCTGTTCTGTCCTCCCAGGGGCCTCGCCTGGCTCATGCCCTCTGCGACTACACCCCTCCCCAGAGCGCCCAGCTCCACTTCCTGCGCGGCGACGTCATCCACCTGCTGGACTGCTCGAGCACCCTGGCCTGGAGGGGGCGCTGCCGAGGCCGAGTGGGAGTGTTCCCGCCAGAGTGTGTCCGGCCACTGTTCCACTGACACCCCGCCAGCGCCCCACACACTAACAGTCCTCTGTTATTCCCTGTATGAAAGCATCCCAAACTTGACAGGCACCATGTTGACAGCACATCCTGCTCTGCATTATTCTGCACGTAAGCCTTTCTCTCATGGCGTGCAACATGCTGCAGTTTTGGGAACACGTCTTTGGTCATGCGTCACACTGGTAACATGCATCCCAGTGGTTTTGTGCCACATGGCCATCTTCCCTACAGACTTATTTGTGAGGCTAAAGTAAAGCATGGTGCACATTTGTGGCCGGAGGGGGAAATACATCTTCTTTTAACCATATTGAACGACTGGGGTATGAAGATGGTGACCGGTGCTGCACATAAGCAGGAATACCAGTAGAATGCCCATCAGCAGCCACGCAAATGTAGTTCAATAAGGATATTCTCATTTCCAAATGAAGAAAACAATTTGCAAATGTGAACGTAGTGACTGATTCTTGGATTGCGTCGACATTTTAATTTACTCCATAATTAAGTAGTGATGAAAGAAAGAGCATCGGCAGGGGAATATTTGACTGGATGCCAGACATTTTTTCCATGAAGCCTTGGCGTGGAATACGTGGAAGTTGACAACAACAGGGTTAGACCAGTTTTGGGGTGTGACAGAGATGGGTAATCATGACAACAGATTTTACGACAGTCACTGTCAGATATGATGGCAGCACCTGAGGCTTGAATGTGAAGTTGCTGTTGATTCTTGCTTACTCGGAATGACCTCGTATGTCATTTATTTGCCTCTACAGATGGAGCCAGTCAAAACAAGCATCATGCCCCACCCCCATGCTTTGTGTCCTTTCAATCTGCATTGAACATCTGTATTAAAAGTAAAGGTAAACTCTTTGCATGGCCATCTTGTCTGTGTGCAAGTCTCCTCTCCAGTGGGATGTAAATGGAGAGTACAGAAGCCTAATAAAGAGATAAGTTCATTTAAACGAGCAGCTGCTGCTTTGATGCACATATCCGTCACTTTATTTGAAATATCACAAGGAAAAAAGCCTTTAAACTTATCGAGATGTGAAGAATTCTATGTGGTTCACCAGTATAAAAAAAAAAAATCAACTGCACAACAAAGACATTATTGAATGAGAACTTCGCTGCCTCTGGGTCGATGACCCCTTGTGGAACCCTGATGTCAAGTAGAGAGGGGTGAGAGACACTTTGCAACACTGATACATTTTAATCTGCAATGACAAAAATGAATAAACATAATCTGGAAGCATTTAATGCAGAAAGGCTTGAGAAAACCTCTTTTCTATTTATATATATATATATATTAGCATGAAAGAACACAAGAACAATAGCTAAAGGCTCACAAAACACTACTTGATAGACTAAAGATTACAAAACTATAAATATCATTAAGCATACCGTATGTTGAAAAGGAAATGGAATTAAGCAAGTCTCTCGAGATACTATGACATAAACTTACTGTTTAAACGTCCAATAATATTGTTTCAGCGACAAAGATGTGCGATGCCCTTTGTTTTAGCTGATCGTTTGTCAAGCGCATTCATGTTGCTGCTTGTCACAAGTGTCGGATAGGAAAGACGCAGAGAGGCGTGTTGTCTGGCAGAAAAATGGATGCAGGTGCAGGCGTGAGCACCATCATCCTTTGTGAGGAACCCAAAGATTTCTGGTTTCTTCGTACAGCCCTGGTATCACCCTGGTATTGGCTCTCTCACCATATGTTTGAAATGTGCACCTGAAATACACCTGTGTGGTTTACCTGAAACACAGAACACGCTCTTGGCAACGGGGTCACTTGTACAGTCAGTACAAAAATCACGGAGAGGTTCGTCCACCGTCTCGGGACGTGGAGGAGTGAGATGTTGACGGGGCAGGCAGGTCGTTAAGCTCGTGTTGGAGAGGCTGGCAGGGGTTCAGCGGGAGGGCGAGGCCAGGTGTCAGATCTACTCCTCTACTCAGGCAAAGTATGCATAGAGGAAAATGTTAATGCTGACCAGTAGGAGCGCGTTCACACAGCAGAACCTGGACCAGAACACACTCTCTCTGACGCTGAGGACTCGCGGAGCTGGAGTTGGCTCTGACCGCTGGGCCGCTACCATACACAGGCCTGACGCCTGACCGCATGGCCCCCGCCGGGGCGTCTCAGAGCCTGTACACACACACAGCAGACAGAGGAAGTTAAAACCAGCTGTGGTGTGTGTGTGTGTGTGATGACTGACTATCACATGACGGTGGATGGGAGTGCGTGTACCCTGGGAGCTGCGGTGGCTGATAGAGGAGACTTTCTGAAGAGGAATTTCTCGCTGAGGCTCCTCTTGCAGAGTCCACCAGGTCAGGTTACACACCTGGGAGAGCGGAAAACACGAGGAACAACTGATAGCCCTGAAGCTGCCGGAAGATGAACTGCCACATGAGCTGCGGCCATCGGACTGAGAGCTTAACAGTTAGGCTAGGTTAGATTAAGTTCGGTTCAGCACAACGTCTGAAAAACAGGGAAACTGTCATTCCCCAGTGAAAGCGAAAACTAGATAGAGGCATGACCTGTTAATTATTAAGTCTTCGATGTCCTCACAGGTGTCTTTCTGTTTGCAGTCAGACCTGCTGTTTATCCTGTATTTTAGTATTTATGGATTCATAAAGCTGACCAGCTGGCTGTAGCGTCATATATCAGAGGTAAACATAAACATTTAAGGATATTAAGCATACCGTATTTCACCCGTGACATGTATCTGTTCATTTTCAGTGTCAAGGTTTGTCCTCTCTCAAGTCAGTTCGTTTTTTATGATAGCACGAGGCGAAGGGACATTACTTTGTGATGTAATGCTTGATTTATTGTTGACCTTTGCTCCTTGGCAGTTTATCTTTACTCTCTCGGATCAAAGTGTTACTTTATGGATATAAAGTAGTGCAAGCTGAGGGCACCAAACAGCTGTTTTCTTGGTTTGGCTAATTCCCTTAAAATATGTCTTGGAAGGGTATTTCATCTGGAGTCTGAGCTGAGTCAGATGTGACAGTGTCTGTGTCAGTGCACCCTCTGAGCACTCATTGTGAGCAACAGGTTTTACCGTACCTGTGCATCAGGCATTGTCTCTATGCTTGGTTGTTAATCTTAAGATTAAGATAAACTGGCTAACTCAGAGGCCTGAATGCTCCTTTCGCCTCAGTTTCCACCCTTTTTCTTTTATTTTGATGAGATAACTTCATCAAGAATAAAGCGTTTAGATAAGCTTGCTTTCCTGGCTGTTTCTATATGTACACACCTGTTCGTGGGTGGGCGGCAGTGTGAGCAGTGACACCACAGTGACCACAACAGCAGTCAGTCCGCACAGCAGGATGGCAAAGTGGAGGTAGTGGACGCTGCGCAGCACCGCAGGCGCCGAGTCCACCACGCCACATCGGGGAGGCGGGAAGGCAAACTCCAGCACCATCCGACACACGCCCACCACCAGACCCACCATCAGGCCCCAGAAGGCTCCCTGCACACACACACACACACACACGCACACGCACACAAAGACACAGATTACATTCCTAATACTTCCTGTAGCGGCCTCAAGTCACACCTGGGTGTGGTCGACTCTCACTTTCCCACCATGAAAGTCACTTGCTTAGGTACACACACGTGAGCGGGGGACGCAAATAAAACCGTCTCTCTCTCTCGCTCTCTCTCTCTCTCTCTCCCTCTGTTCAACCCTCGACAAAGAATGTGATCTGTGCAGTTCGACTGAACGCAGGCAAAAACAATCACTGCAGTGCCGCTCACAAAGTACGAACAAAGCAGTGCTTCTTATTTTCTTCTTTTCCTCTATCTTCTTTCTCTTTCTTCCGTGCAGGTGCATGTGCCCTTTTGACCCAGTCAACACCACAAATGCTTGCTGTGTTTGAGTGAACGAACATCAAGCTGACACCTTTTGTGTACAGAGTTATCGACAGTCTAATCATGTTTTACAAACAAACAAACAAAAGAAGCATGTGGCTGCAGCAATTATTAGCGCTGCAAATTGAATACAGGTATGTGATGATGATTTGAACTGACTTTAAATTGGTATAAATCACAGTTAACCATTAGATTTGCTTCAGCCACATTTCGGTCACGGCTGTGTGTATACAGTGTGTGTGTGTGACACTGGTGAAACAAAGCCGCAGTCATGCTGGCAGCTGCAAGAGGCTTTGGGGTGGGCAGATGTCAAAGTAGTCATTCTGGTGTTGGTGGGTTATATTTATGATGCTTGTGATGTTCTTCCTCTGAGATCTGTGTGTGAGAATCAGCACAAACACAAAAAACAAAGCTGGCATAATTTGGCTTGTTGGGACCCGTTTGCCCGCATGATGCTGTGGAATGAAAAGTTTACTGCAATTTATCCGGAGCACGGACTGTCTACAGCAAATCAATTCATCCACTTAGACAAACCGTGATCTCCACCCTACTGCTTGTGGGGAAGAAGTATGTTGTTGTTGTACTCACACATATATACACACAAACACACACACACACACACACACAATCACAACATTCACTTGCACCTTGGGGGACTGGGGTCCCCAGTCATCCTAAACTTGCGTATTTTTGGACTGTGGGGGACAGTGCATGCAAACTCCACACTCTAAAGATGTGAAGCAACAGTGCTAACAAACAATGGACTGCATCCCCTAACTGCAAACTCATTATTTAGTCATTCTTTATAGCTTCATTCTGAATAAAAAAAATAGGAACATGTTCATTTCAGCAAAGAGAAAAGCCCTGTTTATTCAGACAAGCTTTTAGAAATCTCTTTTAAAAACCTCTTTATTTTACTGTTTAACCAGCATGTGAGTGGTGAGCGGACACACCCAGGATTTGCTCATATAAAGAGCTGAGCTCCAGCCTCAGCAATTGCATGGACTGGTCTTTACTTGCACTGGTAATATGTTTTGACACGCGACTTCGTAGCTCTGGGCGGACACTGGTTTTATTGCAGCAGAAACCTCACTTTGTTAATCTTTATCTTCTAGTTATCAGGCTTTCTCTCACTTGCACTCAGGCCTGTATCAGCCTGAAACAATCAAGTTATGACAGAGAGTATAGTTCACGCTGGTACAGAGGAAACGATAAACAATGTGCTTCATAAACTCACACGCACGGAGAGTTCACATTCACTGTGCACACACAGATGGGGCCTCTGCATAGAGCAGCGGACGATGTTGGCAACTGTATCCCCTGTAGGGTCAATAAATCCAGCACAGCAGTACGGTGTGGGAGAGAGGACAAACAGAGCAACCGAAACACTCCTCCATGTTCTGACGAGCCAGACAGCAGATCAGACTGGAGTTAACTTTGGGTTAAGCTTGAATTTGCACCCTGTGAGGGCTGAAAAGCCTTCTTGGAATAATCGGGTTCACTTATATGATTAAATAGTGGCACACTGTTTTGTTTTGTTTTTCTCATCATGAGTTGATGGATTACTACACTCAGAAAAACAATGACTGATACATTCTGTTGACGTCTGGACTTGTTTATCGAGCAATGACACCAAACATTTAGTGAAGGGCAGGTTTGGCGAATGAAGAATTTAAGACTTTTCTCGTGTCTCTTATCATGGGTGCTGAGTTTATGCAGTGTTAGAAAAACAAAAAACAATTAGTTGCATTCGGACGGGTCCCATTGGTTCCCATGCATGTGTCACCTGCTCGTTGGTGCGCTTCCAGAAGACAGCCAAAGTGAAGACAGCAGTGACAGGCGGGGCAAGATAGCTCGTCACGGACTGGATGTAGACATACAGCTGCCCACTGTTGGCCGACTGCAGGATGGGGATCCACACCACACTCACCACCACCAGGATCACTGTGACAATCCTGCAACAACATCCAGAGTAGACCTGTCGCCTCGCCTTGATCGATCCCAGTGGTAGCAGCACGGTGAGAATACAGCTCTGCAGGGTTAGCGGGTACTTCACCTGCCCACCAGGAGCAGCTCCCGCTCCGAGGCCTGTGGCCGCTGTTTCTTCCAGATGTCCATGGTGAAGAGCGTTGAGCTGCTGTTGAAGATAGAGGTCAGTGATGACATCAGAGCGGCCATCATCACTGCTATCATAAGCCCACGCAGGCCTGTGACACAGACACAGAGACACAAAGGCTTAATCCGCAGTCAGACACGATGGACGTGAACACGTCTGGGCTGAAAGCAGGTTTCTTACCACTTGGCATGAGCTCAATAACCAGTTTAGGGAAGGCAATGTTGGAGCAGCCCACCTCAGCTCCGCATACTCGCACACACTCCTCTGGATCTACACATCCCACAGAATCTGGAACACGAGGCAGACACAGACCATTCACACATTGGAGTGAAAGAGGTGAAACCACCTACCAGGCTCCTTGTCTGCAAGGAGTTGAAACAAAAAACAAACAGTTTGGGTTTTTACATAAATTACATTATTGTTATAAGCGCATATATATCAGACATATCTTTATGTCCATGTGGGACTAGACAAAATCGTGCTGAGCACAAAAGAGCACAAAAAGGCAAACGTGCGTTCACCTTTTCCCCTTTTTTGTTTTGGATAGTTGATCAGTCACCCAAGAGTGGTCTGGTTGTTTGGTGCATCTCCATCCAAGTCACCCTTAAACCTGCACTAATTCTAGTTTCCAGGCGTCTAACCTGAATCACATGACCTATAAACGTACAGCTCACAACTTTTTTTGAGTTTTTTTGGGGGGGGGGTTGAGTTCAGTCATGGCGCCACGGTAGAAAGCGCTAAAAGAAGAAACTGCAGCGGTAATAAAGCGTGTCTAGCTGATGAAGGGTGGAGTTTCACCCTCTTTCCTGACCGACTACCGGACACTCCGCCTCCCTGACCGCTGTACTGAGCTTCCGCTGCCGGATTCCAGGCTCAGCACCCGGCCGCTCCGTCGCTCGAACCCCGCTACGGAAAACTGGACTTTGTGGGGAAACCGCGACGGCACCGGGGGGCCGGGGGTGCTGTGCAAGGTTACGACTTCGGCGCTATTCGGCGAAGTGAGCGGCGTGCTGCTCCAGAGCCGGACTCCACACGGGAGCGGAGTGTCTCGTCAGCACAACAGCAGCAGCAGCAGCCTGAGTCACGGGCGGTTTCAACAGTCTGCCGGGAGGATTCGTGACTTGTGTGTGTCTCCTGGAGTTGTGTTCCGCTTCTCTCTGACTCACAGGTCCACGCAGAGCTCCGCCATCCAGCCGCGGGGCCGGGGCTAATCCGGCAGGTGAGGGCGTGTCCGGGGCGGGAGGCTCCTCCACATCACCTGTGTGAGTGTGTGTGTGTGAGTGTGGCTGTTTCTGTGTCACTCTGTGTGTGTGTGTGTGTCGGGGGGGTTAGTAAGCGGAGATCTTGGCTCGTGAGGAAGCCTCCCAGTAGGACCCGTGGATCCGGTTCCCAGGCACAGGGCCCGGGGCTCAGTATGGACCGGACTGACCGCCCCGCCAGCACCGAGCAGTGACCCGGCCACAGTGCGCAGCGGGTCGCCTTGTCAACTCTGTGCTGGCCGAGCTTAGCTGGGGAGAGCGGGGGTCACCATGGCCCTGTCTCAGATCCAGTGTCTGGATGACCACCACGTCAACTGGAGGGTGAGCGAGAGCAAGCCGGAGTTCTTCTACAGCGAGGAGCAGCGCGTGGCCCTGGAGGCGCTGCTCTCGGGGGGCCGGGATGCCTTCGCCGACTACGTCCAGCGCAGCGGGGTCCGGGACTTTTTGTCGGAGCCGGAGCTGGAGCTGATAACGCGCAGGGCGGAGGCCTACAGGCCCGGACACGAGCACCATCCCAGGCCCGAGACGCCCGGGCCCGCTCCCGGCAACATCACGCCGGGCTCCGGGGAGGACGGAGGGGACGGGGATGTGTCTCTGCAGTACTGGCCCGACCGCTCCGAGGCCTCGGTGGCAGAGCTGGACCTGGGCTGGCCCGAGGCCATCTCCTACCGAGGGGTGACCCGGGTCAGCGTGTACACGCAGCCCCCAGCCGAGGGACACACGCACATCAAGGAGGTGGTGCGCAAGAGCATCGCGTCAGCCCAGAAGGTAGGCAACTCGCGTCCACAACTCTAAGAGTACACATTCAGTTCAGAAATCCTTGAATGACCAGGGCAATCTAAATAAATCCGTTTTTATTAATACATTCGTTATGAAGGTGAAAAGTAATCTCTGTGGATGGCGGTCAAGTATGAAAAGAGGTCAGAAATGTTTCCTGTGAACTGTTTGAAATGAATCAAGGAACGCTTACAGCTGTAATGTTGACACTCATTCAACAGTGGAGTTACTTTCAAGGTGAACAAGTTGCGTTACTGCAAAGTACCGTATCTGCCTACACTGTAATGTCTTTACATTTGGCTGCTCCTCTCTTGATGCGAGTGTTGAGGAAAACCCAGTTTTAATGTGAAACAGGCCAATGAACAATCACCACTATGCATAAAGCCTCAGGACGTGCCATTGTACGTGGTCAATACATGCAACCACAGTCAGGCTCAAGAAAATCCAAGTAAGGTTACATGTGTTGTGCTACTGAATTGACCACAAGTCACATTTTTTATAATATCTGTTTTGTCTAGTGTAGGATGTTGTTGTCTGCCACAATCCAACAAACTACAAAGCTTTACATCCTCAACACAATAAGCCTTTTGTCTTCCGAGCTGAAAGGATTTGATGATTAATGGACTGCGAGTGAGTTGACAGGAAGTTAGCTGCGACGATGTCGACAGTCATCTTCCAAATGTTGTCACTCAAATCTAGTTCTAATCTGAGCTGGTTTTCAGCTTCGGTTCAGGAAAGGCTTCTTCAATAGTCACTTTAACGTTCACACGTCTAGTGGGAAAAAACGCCCAGACGTAATAAAAACATTACACCCACTGGCACGCAGTCATACAGCTATCCAGCTGAGGCCCAAGGCTCCGAACATGTGAGTGAACTGGCCTCTTTCCATACACGCCTCCCTGTGCACACACACACACGCCGTTTCTTGCCGAAACCTAAAACCTTTGAGGGACAGCAACGTCGCACTTGGTCGCCAGAAAACCTGATGTGCCACGGCCATCGAAGCCGTCGGCCCGTCTCACCGCGGCTCTGCAGCCGGAGATGGCGAAAGTGGGTCAGGTGAGGCGCGACGAGACGGCGCAGTGCACTTCACACTCCACGAGCAAAGCACTCTTTGTCTCAGGCCGTCTCCTCGCGGAACACAAGCGACCTCAGCAGACGCATTGCTTTCCTCCGAGGGGGTCCACTTGCCTTGGATGTGGCGCGTCCAGCTTCCTTTGGCGGACTTAATGGGTTTAATTGTCGATAAGAGCAGCATAAATCAAACCCGCCCCCGCAGACCAGGAAACGCTAACCATTTGTGGCTTCCCCTGTGTGCTGTTGGACATCCGTATGTGTGTGTGTGTGTGCGCGTAGGTGATAGCTGTGGTGATGGACGCGTTCACGGACGTGGATATTTTCCGAGACCTGCTGGACGCGGCCTACAGACGCAAAATTCCTGTGTACATCATATTGGACACGGCTGCAGTCCCCTGCTTCCTTTCCATGTGTGGCAGGGCTGATATGCACCGCGGACACCTAAAGGTATGTATCCCACACACGCCCAGATGATGTTTTGACAAGATGGGAGGTGAGGGAGGCCGACAGATGGCTGAGCTGGACTAGCCGACCTAACGGTGGAAACTTTTGCAAAGCTGCGACACTTTTGATAGCTCCGGAGAGGAGACGTCCATCGGTAATAAAAATGTCACAAATGAGAGGGGGCTGATCCCAAATTTTGCAGCCTTTTGACCGCGTGCCTCGGCCGTTTGCACGCAGTGGCTAGTTTTTGACCATGGGCCCGCTGAGTTCCTTTGTTTCCCTTCGCTCGTCTGAGTTGAACTGGTCGAGGCGGTAACAGAAAATACTTAATGCAACACGAGGGTTGAGTGTCGTGGGATACTGGAAGCCAGAAGAGCTCGGAGCGCATTCCAGTGTGTGCTGCAGGCAATTAGCCCGCTCTCGTTTCACCTCCCTCAGCATGCAGTTCTTAAAGATTCTCCTTCCTCCTTCCCTGCTGGACCCGCACTGCCCTTGTACTGTCGCCTCAGCTGCTGCTGTTCTGCTGCGTCCCCTGTGAGATTTCACACGTCACATTTACTTTCATGGTGACGCTCAGCTTGGAACCACACCCTTATCACTGGGCCAAAGACAAACACCGCAGGGTGTGTCGCACATGCACGCACGTACAGTCTGTGTTCTGACCTGCAGAGTCGGTCTCGCAGGAAGCTGCGCTTGTGTCTAATCTACAGAGTCTTTGCAAGTCACAGGAAAGCAGATCTTTCTCTTTTTTCTCATTCCCTTTTTTCTCAAACCTCCTCTCGTTGTCAAAAAAAACCCCAAACAAACAACAAAAACGAAGGGCATCTCACCACATGGCCGTTCATGTGGATGTCTCAATGTGCGCGCAGAACCTGCGTGTGCGCTGCTGTGGAGGTGTGGAGTTCTTCACGCGCTCGGCACAGAAGGTGCGTGGATCACTGAGCCAAAAGTTCCTCCTGGTCGATGGGGACAGAGCCATCTCCGGTTCATACAGGTGAGCAGCCCACGCACACCTCCTTAGCATTGTAGCGTTCGTGAATTAAACATGGATCCAGTGACTGCGTGACATTTGGAAGGGTCACACAAGGAGCCGAAGCCATGGAACAGTCAATACAGCCACAAATCATCAGGCATCAGCGAAGCGGCTCACAATCCAAACTCAAATTGAAAACTACAGCTGCCAAGTTCTTATACACCAGTTGGAAACCAGAGCACCCCTGCTCCAAGCGCCGAAGCATTGGCAAATGCTCCATCATCATAAAACGTCATCTACATCAAACAATAAATCAGGCTGTCAAAGCGTTACACTGCACTGAATGTATGTTTCCATGTGTTATCACAGCTTCACTTGGTCTTCCTCCCGGCTGGATCGTAACCTCATCACTGTGATCACGGGGCAGGCGGTGGAGACCTTTGATCTGCAGTTTCGTGAGCTGTACCTCATGTCCCGGGGTGTGTCTCTCAACAAGGTTCCCATGGTGGATGAACCCATTCCCGAGCCTCTTCCTCAGGCCATGCCAGCACCCGTGTCGGCTGCCGTTGCTAGGAAGCTCATCAATCCGAAATATGCCCTCGTTGCTACCGGAACCCACCCGAGTCCCTCGTCCTCTGACCAAAATTCGAGCAACAAAAACTCCCAGAATCCCGATGGGAAAAAGACATTAAAAGGACGTCTCAAGCATATCACTGAGGAGCCACCCCTTCATCCAGGACTGGCCAATCTGGAGAAAGCGTACCTGATCCCATACCTGCCCACCTGGCCAGAGCCGGATCCCCCAAGCGATGTGATTGGTTTCATCAACATCAGAGACGAAAAGCGAGCCAATCAGGTTCACCTACAGAGGTCGGAGCGGTTTGAGATGAGCCAGGCCATACGCTTCAGTGCGCCACTGGCGCTCCCAGCGCAGACTGAGACGCCTGCTACAAAACAAGGGTCTTCCACTCCTGCGAGTCCAGCAAGTGAACAGCAAGCACACACAGCTGGGGAGGATGGGCAAACTGATGCAGCAGCCTCCCCAGGGTCCCCTCGACAGCCAAGCACACCTTTGGCAGAGACAAGAGCCAAGGCACCCACTTCTCCATCAGGCGACGTTACTACTGAGTCAGGGTTAGAGTCAGAAGATACCAGTCGCACTCCAGAGATCCCACAGGCTGCAGCACCCCCTGTCCCAAAACAACGCACGCTCCAGTTAGTCATAGATCCCTCCTCCGCGGTGGAGCCAGGTCAGCCGCAGGTCACGCTGGTAAAAATGGACCATATGGAAAGCGGAGATGGCCTGAGTGAGCAGGGAGCGCAGGAAGAGCTGAGACCAAGCCCAGGCTACCCACCATCCAAGGATGAGGGCAGGGACTCTGACGAGGGCAGGGACTCTGACGAGGGCAGGGACTCTGACGAGAGCAGGGACTCTGGCAGCAACGAGGAGGGCAGCCAAGACAGCACCAAGGTCATCTGTGACGGGGCCGCCAACGACGAGCCTTCCAGCACCTCCACCGCCTCCGAGGACGAGTTCTACGATTGCTCCCCCACTGAGGCCAAAGACCCACTGACCAACGGGGTGACCGCGGGGTCGGGGCGGGGCCACCGCCAAGGGGAAGGGGTCAACATGATGGCCCGCCTCTCCCAGAGCATGTTGGACCTGCGTCAGCCCAGCAGGACGGAGGACGCCTCCTCCCTCATCCTCCAGTCGCAGCAGCTCCGCGGACAGGGACAGCCCTCGCCTCATAGGCACATCGGCCAGGTGGGTAAAGAGCCGGCAGTGTCTAACAATGCAATTATCAGGTTTGTTCGCTTTTCAAGCAAAGATTCAGTTGCGGAAACAACGGGAGCGGAGGAGTAAGTAGCTGTCAGGTGTTAACCTAGATTACACCAGCAGCCAGATACGTACACAATGCTTTTCACAGACAACGAGAACCGAGGGGGTTCCCGGCGAAGCGAAAAGAAAGGTAAACCGTGCAAGGAGTGGGTGTGTTCCAGAGGTGGTATCAATAGTGTCGTGTCAGTTTTCTTCCCTTCCAGTTGAAAGCCGCTTGTGTGTGCGTGTTTGTGCGATTGAGCGCCCGCATGTGTGCATGCACCTGGATAGAGAGCTCGGCTGATCATGCCCGGGAGTATGATGAAGATGAAGGGCAGCATCTTCAGATAGGCTGCCAAGATCGATGCCCCCTTGACATGGCTCATGTTCTTGGCCGACAGGGACCGTTGCACAATGACCTACACACACAGAGCAGAGACACACTGATCGGATAGTAAAGCATCCACAAGAAGGCTATAAGTTTCATAATATATGTTGAAGGCAAAGCAAGAAACTGACAGATTGTCAAATTGACAAAGCTTAATGTGCCCATTACTATTTTTATTTAAAACGTATTTGTTACCATTACTGACAATTATTTAATCAGGATCTAGTAAGAGTAATTTATAGAGTTAATGATTTGAAGACCTTACATTTTGGAGATTTGAGAAGAATTCACATTAATGTCAAAATGAAAGTCAATTCATGGTAGATTTTTCTGTATTGAGAAGTTCATTTTGTTACGTATTGCATCATCACATTTCTGCCCCGAGGCTTAATTTGCGCATAAAAGAAAGTGAAAGTACAAAGAATCTGACTGCGGGCTCAGTGTGTGATACATCTACAGGAAACTCTGAGGGGCTTATAGAGACGATGACGAAGGGCTGTCCACCAAACACAGCGCTGGCACCGAAGACGACGCGTGGGCCGAGGACGGTTCCTTGTTGCATCCCCCGCCCCCCCCCCCCTCCCCCTCCCGACTGAGCTGAGCTGTCCCACTGATCTCCCTCTGCTCTCTCTGTCTTCGTCTAGCTGTTCCAGGCCTCCGGGCCTCAAGCCGCCGATGTGCAGCACAGGGGAGCGAAAGTGGTCATCGCCAAACCGGGCAGCGTTCACCGGCCCGCCCGAGCGGCGGGCCCGGTGATCGGAGGACACCGTTACTGGCAGCGCCAGGCGCTGCCGTCCGAGAGCGCCGGGGCGCGCTCCGGCCGCTCGCCGCGCCGCCACAGCCCGGGCTACAGGCACGTGGGCCACTCCTCGCCGCAGCCGCCGGCCAGCCCGTCGGGCTTGCTCGGAGTGTCGTTCTCGAAACTAAACAGCTTGAAACACTTGAGGGGCCGGGGCGGGACGACGTCGCAGAGGAAGGTGTCTCAGAACAACAAGCCTGCTAGGTAGAACAGCGGACCCTCTTCCGGTCCAGTGTTCCACTGGGGACTGCAGGGGATCTTCCGGCATGCGTGTTATTTCCTGTCTTCCCGTGCATGAACTTTTTCAATTAGGATTTATGGCTATTCCAAAAACAGTTGATCAGATGATTTTGTGTAAAAAAAAGTGTTATCAGTAAATGAACTACGTCGCCTCTTATTTCAGTGCTTCCTGACTAAGGGCTTTTTGATTGGGTAGCTTCAGTAATGTCTGACTGACATACTTATAGGAAATGAACTGGTAAATGAAACAGCTGGTAAACTGTAGGCGTGTGTGGAGTGTTGACCGGTGTTGACAAACATGGATGTACCGGTACTGCAGTATTGTAAACAAAACATTGTGAACAAGTGTTTTTTTTCCTCATGTTTTTCTCTTTTTTTGTACAGCGCAAAAGGCAAAATTGCAACAAATCAGCCGATTATGTCCCCCGACTGTCAGGAGAGTCTGGCGCGGTGTCTGTGGTGCAAGGGAAGGGTTCTGTGTTGATGATTGCCACTTGTCTGCCAGATGCACTGGGCCTCTTGTGCAGAGCTGGTTTATAAACAGTTTTAAAAACTGATGGGATCCAAAGGTAATGTTTTGAATAAAGACAGTTTGTAGGAAATAACCCAGTTTGTTTGTTTTTTTACGCTGGAAAGGCTTCCGGAAAATGTAATTGAAGCTTTTCAGAAATCTCATATATACATACATATATATATTTATACACACACACACGCAATATTTTTTTGGTCTGAAGAAGCATGTGGTGGCCATTTGAGGATGTACACTACATGTATGTATGTGTGTGTGACTGTACCTGGTCAGAGCACCAGTACCAGGTGGCCAGTATGGTGAGTCCCAGGGTCATGCCAGGCCAAGGCAGGTCTCCGGTTACGGCGTCTCTGAACAGGTGCATGGCGTCCGGACGGGGCAGGTGGCAGGTGCTGTTGGGAATGATTTTGCTTGGCACCGCCATGCTGTACACGCGCTCCAGGTTTCCATAGCCGCCAATCTTATTGAAGGCTGCGGGTCGTTTGCACACAACTGACGTTATACAGCCCTTGGATGAATTGCAGATACTGCGAGGAGTGACAATCATACAAACCCGTGATGGTGAGGATAATTGCTCCTATTATCATGACAAACGTCTGCAGGGTGTCGGTGTAGATGACGGCAGCAAGACCACCTGAAGGAAAGCACGCGCGTGGTGGGGATCTTACTTGACAGCATCTCAGATGTAACCAGGTGTGTTCGGGCATTTGCATACCTGCAATAGTGTAGAGAGCTGTGACCACCAGCATGAGCACGGTGGACAGGTAGAGGTTCCAGCCCAAGCACACCTGAACGAACAAGGCTCCGGAGTATAGGTCAGTCTGGAGACAGAAACACGGCATGTCTGTTGACATGTGGAGCGACGCTTCAGACTCAGAGCAGGGGATGTTGCAGGACGCTGCCATACCGATATCTTTGTGAAGACGGACAGCAACAGCGAGAGGACAGCCAGGTATGTCCGTATTCGCTCTCCTCCAAAGCGGCGGCCCAAGTACTCTGGCATAGTGACAATCTGAGGCACAAACATTTAGGTATCTTTGTCACAGCGCACACAACTGCACAGATACAGGCAGAGAAATGAGCATGACCGTTAGCAGCCAGTTAGTTAGCGACCAAATGTCGGTATGCTCAAGTGTTAACAGGTAATTTATGCCCTTTGCTGAAAGATAATTGCCTGAGTGTGTGTGTGCATGTGTATGCGTATGTGCATGGTGAACTGTAACACCCTGTTGGGGAATTTTCGAGGCATCAGGTCTTTTGGCATGTGTTCCTGCTGAACCAGCCGTGACATGCAGAGGCATGGGTGTGTGCGTGTCTGTATGCATGTGTTTGTGTGTGCGTGCAGACAGACGAACCCCTGAGGAGATGTAGACTGGTACAAATACCCAAGCCAGAGCCAGCAATACATAAGTGGCCTGAGAGAGAAAGGAAAATACATAGAGAGAGAGAGAGAGAGAGAGAATGAGAGCAGCTCTGTAACTCAGCCAGATGATATCCTTACTCCTGCTGCTGTCCCCTGCAGGTGGCTGCCTGTGCATGCATCCGCTGCAGAATTTACATGACCTATGAACACCGTAAAACTAATTTGACCTCATCAGTCTAGACAGTGATTCAGAAAGAGAACATCCACTACGATGCGTCACCTGTACTCTTTGCAAACACTACAAACACATTGGTTATTTCATTGTCTGTCCTTTTAGGGGCCTACGTACAAGGGACCAGAACATGCAGATGGAGTAGCAAGTATTGCTTCATTCCAGACAATAAGAATATGAAAAGCATCTCATGATGTTTGGGTGAGTGTGTGTTGACTTACATTCCATTCAAATCCAGCAACAGCGATACCTCCAGCAGCTCCGGTCCCAGCCAGACCGATAAACAGACCTGAGCCCTCTGAGCTGGCAAAGAGAGACGCTCCGATCTATGCAAATAGTGATAGAGGACGTGTGCAAAGATATTTTAATCTGAATTTGAAAAAGCGGGATGACTTCTTTTTGCAGAAAAAGATGATTCAATTCATTAAATCAGTTAAATCAAACATCTGTAAGATCTGAAAAGTAGTAGCCCTTTTCCCCACTGACCCATGAGTATGAATTATAAAGTATAAAGAAGTATAAAGAATAATCTACCAGCATTCAAATATGAAATATCACAATTTGCTTTTCAATTTGCTGAACTTGACTCATCTCACGACTGATCAGTAATCTCGATGGTTACGCACACACCGGCACTCACTCACCGGCCACCAAGCCATGTCTCGTCCAGCCAGGAAATATCCATTCAGTGTATTCCTGCTCACCCTACATGATGACTGACAAAGTATATCGTTACACAAAGCACAGAGGTGTCTGCACACTCACTCACACACGCACACACACACACGCATACATGTGGGGAAAAACAGATTCTCACCCAGATGCCGACAGCGAGGTTGAGCAGAAAGTAGGTTGCTATGACAATAATGTCAGAAAAGCTGAAGGAGTGCCGCAGGTCGTAGAAGTTGACGGTGGAGTTAGACATCTTCAGTGGTCCACAACAATGCGTGCACACTCAGAAACACACTAGAAGCATGCACGTTCAGCCTCCCGAATTAGCTTTCCCTTGCAGACATGTACAAACACACACACACATACACCTGTTGAATCCAACCCTCAGTCTTGTGCAGTCGGCCTTATCAACTCCCTCTCGTAATATGCCCTATAGGCTGACTTTGCAAACACTGTGGAAGACAATTACAACACATCACACTGTGAAAAACAAACAAGCAAACATTAGAACGAAGACACACACACACACAAACACAAACAGACGCTTGTCCTTGGTTAGGTCCCTCGTCAGTGGAACAAGGAACCAACCTCAGTGATGGCAGCGCTGTATGTGTGAAGAGGGCAGTCCCTGGGCTGAATTGATGATTAAACGCATCACCTTAATGTGGCACCTGCACTGCTGACACACATGCTGTGCTAGGTGATAATGGAGTGCACAGTATGGGTTGCGTGTGGAATACGGCAGATGCTCATGTGGACCAGAGTCCACACTGATGCACCACACGCGCACACACACACACACACACGCACATGCAGATGGTCAATCATTGGCAATGACAGGTTAATAATCATTAGCGTCTAAATACAAAAACATCTGCTGGTAAGTGCTACACATCAGTGAAAGTAGTTATTTTCTGCCAGTTTCACAACTATGCAGAAGAAGGGTTTTACTCCACCACCTATTTTACTGGGAGTGATAGATGTTTGATTATCTACTTACCATACTACTAGTATGGTCATGTTGCAAAAGGTTGCAAGATATGTATGATGTGTGCACACCAGTAGTAATGTCAGAAAGAAATGCCAGCTTGTGGAGTTTCCTTGTGATTAGGACTGTCTTGTAGTTTGAGGGGAAATCTCACCACAAAAGTTAACTTCTTCCAACTATGAATGAAACAGGTGGAAGTTCACAAATTACATCCTGTGTAACTGTAATTAAGTGGGTTTTTTTTGTTTATCTATATAGTTGCTGCCGTGTCATTCGTTTGACCTGTATGAAGTCCTTTTGATTTTGTCCATTTTGTCATTCGAACATAGTCTGAAAAGGCCAGTCTGAAATGTGCAGTTTTGCTCTAATGAAGGGGTCTGGGGGAGTCAGCAAACCAGCAGCATCACGTATGACCACCATTTGCCTCACACAAGGCAACACATCTCCTCGTGGCTTATGGAATGTTGGTCCATTCCTCTTCAGTGTCTGTGCCAAGTTGTTGAATATTTGCAGGAACTGGAACACGCCGTCATATACGCCAATCCAGAGCATCCCGAACATGCTCAATGGGTGACATGTCCGGTGAGTATGCTGGCCATACAAGGAACTGGGATATTTCAGGCTTCCGGGAATTGTGTACAGATCCTTGCCACACGGGGCTGTGCATCATCATGCTGCAACATGGGGTGATGGTCCTGGCACGACAATTGGCCTCAGGATCTTGTCACGGTATCTCTGTGCATTCAAAATGCCATCAATAAATGAACCTGTGTTCATTTATGATAACCGCTCACCCACACGACACTACACATGCCCGCTGCCATCTCCCCCGAACAGTGAAAACCATGAAGAGAACACCTTGCGACAACAGACTGTTTGTGCAGAAATTCTTTAGTTATGCAAACTGGTTGTTGCAGCAGCTGTCCAGGTGGCTGGTCTCAGACCATTATGGAGGTCAACATGCTGGATGTGGAAGTCCTGGGCTGGTGTGGTTACACGTACATGTTGTTACACATCACCTTTGGAGACGGCTTGTGGTACAGTTTTAGTCTTTTTGTGCATGAATAGTAGATATCTTAGCCGGGGACATTTTTTGCATATACATACATACATATGTACATATGTATTGCACAATTTTTGCACTTTTTTTTCACAGTTTTATTGTTTCATTTTTCATTATATTATACTAGAATATTTTGTAAGATGTTATTTTATTATATTGAACCACTAGGCGTTTACCTTCTCAAATTTCAGCTCTCTAAAACAGAAATTGCTTCTTTTTTTTTTACTGTCAACATATCTGCACTCCTCCCGCTCAGTGACGGCCTGAGGGCAAAGAGAGCAAAATGACTTCTTCCTTTTGTGCTCCCTGATGTGAAATTAACTCTCACTAACCGTGTCGCACACAAGCTGCAGGCCGGTGTTTGCCTACTACAGGGAGCAGATGGTGGCAACAGACACCCATCCCCACACACATCATCATTAATCTCTTTCTCTCCCTCTCACTCACACACACAGAACAAAACGTCAGCCCTAAGATGAGCAACATGACTTTAAGTAGATTTCACAAAGTTATAGAAATTCGTCATCTAATGTATCCATTCACGATAAGCATAAAGACGAGGCTCTTTGTATCTAGTAAACTCAAAAAGGTGAATCCGGTGGGTTTGGAACTGTATATTATTATGTTTTCAGTTTCAGTAAAGTACATGTTGTTAAGTTGAAAACATTTTTCTCATAAAGTCCATGTAATTGTGTCTTTCGTTATGAGTGTTAGTTCATCAGAAACTATTTAGGTGATTGTGATTGAAGTACTTATTGCAGCCGGAGGGTGGCAGCACTCAAAAAAGTGAATCGGGGGGGTTGTGATCTTTATTAGTGCTCCGGGAAGGAGCACTATTGTACTTCTGCGTGTTTGTCCTTCTTCTTCTTATAGCAAAATTTCGGTCATCTGTAGCTCAAAAACGCTTCATCGCATACACACACAAATGATACATCAAAACGTGCGGACAAGTTATAAAGAAGTTTTGTTCGTGACACTCTCCCGGACACGTTGATCCGAATCCAAATTTTGACAAAGCTCCACAAAGAAATAACACTCTTTGGCTCTGCAAAAAAAAAAAATCCCATAAGAAATGAATGGGAAAAAGCGAGCAATTTCAAAAAATAACCCTCAAACAAACGTTCGCCGTAAAGTCACACATTGTCGTAGAAACTTCATTCAAACTTCAAAACTTGTTGTACCTGACGGGATGTTGATCGTTTTTTTTATCCAGGCCCTCTCAAAAACATGTGGGCTTGGTCTTTTCAATGCAGGCAAAAAACGTCCCGCATTGGAGGGTGTCATTGTTGGCAACCCTACCCTCATATTTGCTATCAGTTAACAAGCATGAGGCTTTAGTTGTCACTGAAAACCTTTGTATTGGTCCGTGGCTCGAGGGCTACAAGTCAGTCAGACTATTCTTTGCAGTCCTGCTAGTGAAGGATACTAGGGCTGCTCGATTATGGAACAAATTGTAATCCTGATTATTTGGGTCAATATTGAAATCACAATTTTTCTACTACTACAACGTTTCGATGATACTACAGTGTTTCGTAGTATCCCCTTGCGGTGCAGCCACTACTAGCATGTTTCTGCTCCTCGCTGGATCCTCAAACCTAAAGCGCCCCCAGACAATGGACTTGACTTTGCCTTTCTCGTTCACCACACGCTGTAGCTGCCCCCCCTTCTGCCATCCCTATTCGTGCTGAGTCTTTAAATTCCAGGGCTAGATTATACACAGCACAGGACCTGCCTCGCTCTTGCCGGGAGAGTTTGTAGCTACGGCAGGGGCAGGTGTGCGCATGCACGTCGTCATTCAGACCGCAAGACAAAATTCTTGCAAAATTCAAAATTCAATTCAATTCAATTCAAAATTCTTGCAAAATTCAAAAATTCAAAATTCTTGCAAAGCAGAACATGCTAAATAGTTTTTTTTTTTTCTTGATTGTACTATTTTGGTGATCGTTAGGAGCCAAAATCAAAATCCAAATCGAAATTGAAATTTGATGAATTGCACAGCCCTAAAGGATTATTCTTGAAGATGTGACTGGCAATTGAGTTATATGTAAGTACAATTACCTTAACGGTGTTGTTTTTGTGCTTTACTTTTATATACTTTTTTAGATTGCCAGGTTTGTGACTTTGTGTTTGCCTTTAGAAGTGAGTGCTGGTCAGGGAGCATTCACTATTTTTGTCCTATATTGTTAGTTCGACTCCCTCCTTTCTTGTGTCCTGTCCTGGCAGAATCATAGTAACACAATGTTTGCTTTTGAAGGTTCCCCTTTGTCGTGCACTTTGCCATCAACACTGACATGTCAATGTCGATGATCCCTGTGTTGCTCGAAGGTCAGCAATATGTCCCGACCTACAGATTTGGCCAGGACCACTTGGAGCTTTTATTTAACTCCATCAGAGCGTCCATTAGGGTTCATAATATATATTTACCAGCCACACCACTAAAATGAAATCAAGTTTCAGCAAATGCTTTTGTTTGTCGGTCCATATATATATGTGTATACATATTTTTTTGTGTGCACAAATTTCACAACTTTCACATAACTTTTCACACAACTTTTCACATGTCTCAAACTGAAAGCATTTAAAAAAAATGTCTGCATGTTTGCAGAACTCATCACTACTGATACAGTCAAATTGTTTGATCATCTTTTTCTCTTCATCTTTTCTTTTCGTTGCAGGGGCAATGTTACAGCACAGGATGGCACAGAGTCCCTAACAGCGACCATTGACACCTCCACAAGCCTGTCAGCTGTAGATGTGTCCTGTGCAGCAGGAGAAGACCGTTTGCAGACGTCCCTATCCAATCATGATTCCAACTTCGACCATGTGTCTGTGTAAACTGGTTTCCTCCCACAGTCCAAAAGAAAATGCATGTTTTAATTAATCTCCTATACTGAACTGAGACATGAGGCATGTGTAATGTTTAGGTGCCCTCTAAGTAAAATTTAAGCTTGCATAAAATAAATGTAATTGTAAGTGTATGTGTTAGTTGAGCTGATTTCTATTGAGTTTGTGGAGATGATGCGTCACCTGTACTGAAGTTTCAGAGATGTGTAAGTTGTTCATTTCACTTTGGCCTGCAGCCCTGAAACATGTAAGACAAATATTTCCATCCAAAACTGGAAATATGAACCTGTATTATCTGTCTCAAGGCGTCAGTGCATAAGTACCGGTATGCAGTGTCATAAATATGACAGGGTGGGAATGTCAACATGCAGCCTTTCTTATGGCCCATTTCTAATTCAGAACATTGTTCTATTTGTAGGACAGTATACACAACTATGCAGTATCATAAATACATATTGATGTTTATAACACACCAAACCGAAATTTGAACAAGTTATGTATCCAAAAAGTACATGTACCAGTGCCAAGACAACGTAACAGACAGAGCGAGCAACGAGGACGAGACATCTAGCTTTCTATCTGTGTTTCTATATGTATATTTATGCTTAATCCCTTCATCCCTGCCAACCCTGCTCTGTTTAGACAGAGGGTATGTGAATGTGTGTGTGTGTGCGCGCGCGCGCGCGCCCTTCAGGTCAGACCTGTTCCTTTCGTGGGACTGACGGGAATGTGACGACCAATCAGAGAGCAGGTTACTCGCGTCACCCGGAAGTAATATACCACAACAAAAAATTGCCGGGAAAGCTGCAGAAACGGCGAGAGACCTATACTCACAATACACCAGTCGATACAGACTAAATTAGACTCTTTGAGCGCTTCATATACTGAAGCCGCCATGGACGAGTACGACGAGCTGTTTGAGATCGAAGATGACTTCGAGAAGCAGTTTGCCGACGAGCTGGAGGTGTTGGCTGATATGGACAGTGAGTGAAGTTGGCTAACAAATGCAACACTTAGTTGTATCGTTTATCCCCGGACAGCAGCCGAATTCACTACTTAGCCAGAATTTTGTCAGATAATCTCGCTAACATTACTGAGCTGAGAACCTGAACATGACCCCGAAACACAACGATAGTTCGTGCAGTTGTTATAGATCTACTTCGACTTGTCGCATTAACGTAGTTCTCTCAGTCGAATATGTAACGGTATACGTCACGCATGTTAAGTTGTATGGTATTGTTGTCATTATAAATGATGAAGCTTGACTTGCTAGTTTGTCATTTTACATTAGTCCGTGATCTATGAGTGGAACGTGGTTACATGAATATGAAAGACACTTCACGTTCATCCCAAATGCTTCAAGTCCAGTGGTCATGATTTATGATTCCTGGGATTACAACCGGTAACCTTCACAGACGTGTTGTGACTTCTATTCGTTGCATTAGCAGTTGATCGCCTCACTTCGTATTCTCCGTGTCTTGACTGGTCCAGGGGAGACAAAGGGTTGCAGAGATGACATGTCTGACATGGAGCACCTGCTAGATGATCGGCCAATCGGTGGGTGCATCTATAGAGCACATTGATATTTTTGCTCTCATTCCGATTGCGCGCAAGTTGCACCTCAACTCCGACCCCCGTCCCTGCAGCTCCCAGGGCCAAGCGGCAGAAGCGGGATGCGCTGGTGGTCAAGCGCCTCTTCAGCACGCAGCAGAGTAAGGAGAACGACGCGGCGGCACGGAGCTGCGACATCACGCCGCCCTCCTCTCCAGAGCGGTATGAGGCCGCCCCCGCGGTCAGGTAGGGGGGGAGGAAAGCCAGGGGCCATCGTCTCCACAGAGCACCTGCTAATAACTCGCAACATTGCTTTTGTTATGCGCGCTTCTTTCGCGTGCGTTTCTACCCGTAGGTCCGTCCCAGAGGTGTTGGACATCAGTGGCCTGGCTGAGATCCCGGCCACACCCCGGCATCGCACCCCGGCGTCCCGGCATGCTCTGAGGAGACCTCCCCCACAGGGAGAGTACGTCACTGTGACGGACTCGTCAGGGAGCCGGGTCTACCTCCGACAGAGGGAAGACTCCCAAGCAAAGGTTGGAAGGCCGTTCACCCGTCGGGCCGAACGTTGCCTCCTCTTCTACCTCCACTCATCCTGAGCAGTCACATTGCGTACAACTCAAACCAGCGTTTGCACCTGCCTGCTCCTCCAGGTGGTGGACACCAGAGTAGTTCCAAACTCCCAGGGTGCGCTGGGCCTGCTCTCGCTGCCAATTGGTGTTTTAAGAGAGCTGGAGGAAGAGAGGGTGAGTGACTACTAAGCTTTAATCTTTTTACTTTTTAACTTGTCTATAACTCATTTAACAACTCCTTTGACTCATTTTTACTTTTAACTCATATCGGTCAATTATAAAATATGAGGGGTGAATCGAATCACTCTAGTCCTGATATACCACAGACTTCATTTGTGGATGACACTGTTTCGGATTTTGTGCATCTTTGCGTGCGTTTTGCGAATTCACTGCTTATCTAGGCAGACGGTACGTACGGTGTGAGCTGTGCCCTTGAAGCTGTTCCCTTTCAGCTCCGGCTAAATGCGCTCTCCTTCGCTGAAACCCCCGTAGCGTCACAGTCGGGCCGTGGAAGAGTCCCAGCGTCCGACAAAGCTGCTGGCCTGGTAACGACCACGTCTCCCGTCTCGGCGATACCGATGTTGACTGATATCATGTGTTCCGAGCTTGTCAATCGTCCTCGTCGTTTGTCACAGCGACGTCAACGACGTGCTCACCGAGCCTGGAAGTCGAGAAGACGAGGAGAACGGGGACAGCGAGGAGCCCTCCTCGGAGCTGACCTCCCGGCTCTGGGTGGACAGATTCTCTCCTCGACACTATACGGAGCTGCTCAGTGATGACGTGAGTCGGCGCTCGCCGTTCCCGTGTCCCGTTGCATGGGATTGTCCAGGCTAAGTGTCCCCGCATGTGCCCGATCTCTCTCCCCAGTTCACCAACCGCTGTCTGCTCAAGTGGCTGAAGCTCTGGGACGCGGTCGTGTTCGGGAGGGAAAGGAAGGCCCGCCCCGCTCGACCGGCTCCCGGTCAGAGCGCCGTCTCCTCCAAACCCAACCAGGCCGTCCCGAATCCCAGTCGATTCAAGAGCAAGGTCGAGGCGACGGAGGAGCTGCTGGAGGCCGAGCTCGACCCGGACAAGCGGCCCAAGTTCAAGGCAATGGCGGCGGCGCGCCATCGACTTATTGCCCCACAGTCGCGATGGTTCGTTTAGTCAGTTTGTGTGTTTTTTTTCTTTTGTCTCCAGGTGGCGCTGCTGTCCGGACCTCCGGGTTTGGGCAAGACCACCCTCGCGCACGTCATCGCCAAGCACGCCGGGTACAACGTGGTGGAGATCAATGCCAGGTTGGGGGCCCGTTCACGCAATCGAGACCTCGCATTGAATTCTCGACGCTCCGCGTCTCAGCCGCGAGGATGAAATGTATGTTTCCCCAGCGACGACCGCAGCGCCGAGGTGTTCCAGAAGCGGATCGACGCGGCCACGCAAATGAAGTCCGTCTTGGGGGCCAGCGAGAGGCCCAACTGCCTGGTCATCGACGAGATTGACGGAGCGCCCTCTGTACGTCGCTGACACTCTCCATCACAATATGAGACCTCCACTGTCCTCAATGCAGACAGAAGCTCAGTTTGCCTCACGGATGCAACCAGTGACTAGCTTTGTTTATTCAGTTTTAACCGTTTGCTACCGGAGCTCCTGTTTGGATCTCCCCAAGTGTCCTCAGTTTGTTACTATAGCTTGTTGAAGTAAGACATAGGTGTTCCTTCAATCTCTACGGTTTCCGTCCGTCTGTGTTGCTTTCCAGGCTGCCATCAGCATTCTGCTGGCAACGCTGAACCGCAAGGAGGGCCACGGTGGCGAGGCTGGCGCCGAGGCTGGGAGGAAGAAGAGGAAGAAAAAGGAGTCCGCTCTGCTCCGGCCAATCATCTGCATCTGCAATGACCTGTAAGACGGGGAGGGGGGGGGCTGCAGCGAGGATTGCCGACCTCTGCTCCGATTTCATGCACATTTGACAGCATATTTTCTTAGCAGTTTTTCCTGCCTTGATCAGTTTTTCCGCCTTTGATCTCTCAGTTACGTCCCGGCTCTCAGGCCGCTCAGGCAGCAGGCCTTCCTCCTCAGCTTCCCTCAGACCCAGCCGTCCCGCCTCGTGCAGAGGCTGACAGAGGTCAGTGCCTGCGCGCGCACACACACACGCACACACACGGCTGAGCACGGCCCGCGCCGACACCGGAGCTTTGCGTGCAGATCTCGCTGCGGCAGGGCATGAAGGTGGACGCGGCCGCCCTGGTGTCGCTGTGCGAGAAGACGGACAACGACATCCGCTCGTGCATCAACACCCTGCAGGTGGGTGGAAGGCCCCGTGCCGGCCAGTATGACCGTTACGCGGGTCGTTGATAGGTGTTTACAGCGCTTGTGCTGCGTCCACGCCTGTGCAGTTCCTCCACGGCCGCGGCCACAAGCGGGTGGACGCCAGGACCGTCCACGGTGTGTCTGTGGGCCAGAAGGACCAGAACAAAGGCCTGTTCCACTTGTGGCAGGAGATCTTCCAGTTGCAACGGACCAAACGGTACAGTGTCCTCGATCACGCCCGCACCAGCTTCAGCTTCAGCTTCAACTTCATTTTGAAGCTAAGCAACAATGTGCACATAGTAAACACTCAGACACTGTGAGAGTGAGAGACAGAGGAGTTGATTCTCACCCAGGACAGAAAGTATGCAGCAATACATAGATTTCTGGCTAACAATTTAGATAGCAGTCTAGAGGTTAAATAGGTTTCTAGTAGAAATGGTGCATGCAGCAGGAAGATCCAGGTCGAGGGACCTCGTCCTGGATCCAACTCGGCGTCTGTGGGGCCTGGTAGCAGAGAAAGACTCCAGGGACGCAAGGTTCCTGGTCCATATGTTTGTCTTGCACTATCGAGGAGTAGGAGTAGAGGGGAGGAAATCGAAGAGGAGGAGGTGGAGGACAGATGGGGGACCAGGGACCCCCAGCAGACTCAACCTGTAGCAGCCTATCTAGGATATAAGGTCTATCTGTAGGTAGTAGGGTTTTATCAGGTCTGAGATATAAGAGGGTGCCAGACCATGAAGAGTTTTGTATACAAGGAGAAGGATTTTGAACTGGATCCTTAATGGTACAGAAAGCCAGTGCAAGGAAGCCAGAACTGGAGGGATATGATCTCTCTTTCTAGTTTTAGTCAGGACGTGTGTTCTGAGTGAGCCGTAGAGCTCTCAATGACCTATTGGAGCTTCCAGCCAGTAGAGAGTTGCAGTAGTCCAGCCTGGAGGTAACAAAGGCATGGACCAGCTGTTCACACCATGAGGAACGCACAAGAATCCCAAAGAATGCATGCGAAGAGAAAGCACCGCTCTGGAGCAAGCTAACTTGTCGTCTCAGGAAACGCGTTGGTGACTGCTTTGAGGAGGCTCCAGGCTCCGGGGGAGGAGCCCAGAGGTTCCAGCACATCCTACACTTGGCCTCATCGAGCGGGGAGTACGACAAGGCATCCCAGGTGACGAACGCCGTCCCGATGCGTCGCTCTTTGTGAAGCGGTGTAGCGAAAGTGTGACGCGGGGCTCACCGGGGGCTCGTTCTCCTCAGGGCCTCTACGATAACTTCCTGTCCATGCGTGTGAGGGACCCCACCATGCAGAGTGTGTGCCAGGCCCTGGACTGGCTGTCCTTCTCCGACAGGCTCAACCACATGATCCTGCGCCACCAGAACTTCTCCCTCATGAGATACCTGCCCTTCCTGTCCGTCACATTCCACTTCCTGTTCGCCCACACGCACGTGCCGCGCCTCAGCTACCCCCACAGCCAGCACGAGGTACAAAGCAACACGCCGGCAAGCAGAGGGATGGAGAAGCAGGCTGCGGCGGCTGGGTACTAATGACTGAGACACTTTGTGTCCCCCCCCCCAGGCCTCATCCAAGCTCCTGGGCAGCAGGAACGCCCTGTCCACCATGCTCTCCGACATCCCGGCCGCCGTCAGGACCAGGATCAGCCATCTCAGCCTCACGCTGGACATGCTCACGCTGCTCCTCGACATCATCTGCCCCAAGCTGCGACCCGTACGTCCGCCCGCCCGCCGTCCGCCCGTCACGCGTACAGTTGCGGGATGTCTGTGTCGAGCTGTCTGTGTCGAGATGTCTGTGTCGAGCTGTCTGTGTCGAGCTGTCTGTGTCGAGCTGTCTGTGTCGAGCTGTCTGTGTCGAGCTGTCTGTGTCGAGCTGTCTGTGTCGAGCTGTCTGTGTCGAGCTGTCTGTGTCGAGATGTCCGTGTCGAGCTGTCTGTGTCGAGCTGTCTGTGTCGAGATGTCTGTGTCGAGATGTCTGTGTTGAGATGTCTGTGTTGAGATGTCTGTGTTGAGATGTCTGTGTTGAGATGTCTGTGTCGAGATGTCTGTGTCGAGATGTCCGTGTCGAGCTGTCTGTGTTGAGCTGTCTGTGTCGAGCTGTCTGTGTCGAGATGTCCGTGTCGAGATGTCCGTGTCGAGATGTCCGTGTCGAGATGTCCGTGTCGAGATGTCTGTGTCGAGATGTCCGTGTCGAGACGTCCGTGTCGAGACGTCCGTGTCGAGACGTCCGTGTCGAGATGTCCGTGTCGAGATGAGCTAACAGAGGGAGGCCAGATGGCACTCATTAAGCCGGGGAAGGTTCTGGTTCTGGTTCTGGACGTGCAGAGCCATCTGTTTCCATGGCAACCGCACGTTGGGGGGGGGGGGGGGGGGGGGGGGGGGGTTGGAAAGACAGGGGTCGGGTTCTCTGGTCACGTTCCGATCGCTCCGTGTGGCCGCAGGTCAACCCCCAGCTGTTCAGCAGCCGAGAGAAGGAGCAGATGCGGGAGCTGATCGACACCATGCTGGCCTACAACCTCTCCTACAGGCAGGACCGGACGCCCGAGGGACAGTACACATACGTGCTGGAGCCGTGAGCACACGCACCCACACACACACACACACACACACACACGTTTCTGCGTTATTGCCGACCTGTCACTTCACTGCCATGTTGTTATTACATGTGTCGGCCCAAGTTTAGGTGCGAAATATTAGCTGTGCTGACCTACCTGCGTGTTTCTTGCATCCATAGTGATTTCTAGCAGTAAATAGCCCTCAGACAGGATATTATGGCATTCAATGCTTGATGGGTAAATAGACAAATTAAAAGAGTGTGTGTGTGTGTGTGTGTGTGTGTGTGTGTGTGTGTGTGGGATCAGCAGTAAGAGGATTCAGGCTTTGGAGAATGACAGATTTGGCCGCATTTACAGTGCAAAACGTGAACAGCGGCGCCGCAAAAAGCTTTTGCTGCCTCGCGGCGTCGCAGGCCGCCGCCGCCCCATCGCGTTCCCCCGCCGTTCAGCTGACGCCGCGCGTGTCCCCGTCCGCCTCCGCAGGCGCGTGGAGGAGGTGGTGCGGTACCCGGGGCTGCCGCCGCGTCGGCAGCTGACCTACCAGGCCAAGCAGACCGTCAGCCGGGAGATGGAGCTGGAGAGGATGAGGCGGGCGGAGCGGGCCGCGCTGCTCCGCAACCCCGCGGCGGTAAGACCCCCCGCCGCTGATCCGCCCGCGGCGCCGGCTCCCTCCGCACGCGCTCTGATGTTTTCCCCCCCTACTCCGTGTCTCGCAGCGGGAGCAGGACAGAAAGCGGCCTGCACCTCAACCCGCCCGGAACCATCAGCAGAGGCTGGAGAACATCGTCAAACAGACCGCCGTGGAGAGCAGGGTGAGACGACCACGCACACACGCACACACGCACACACGCACACACGCACACACGCACACACGCACACACGCGCGCGGTGGTCCACAGGCAACGAGTTCTATCTAACAGTTGCCTGCAGGTGGCGCCAGAGAGGAGCAGTCCTCGCCAACAGCGGGGCATCTGTGTCATGGTTCGGTAATAGAGAGAGGGAACCTCTAGGGGGCAGAAATGAGGATAATGAGGAGCTGCTGGGTCACAGTCCCCAATGATGAAACTGTGAAATGAGGCTAGTGTGTGTGTGTGTGTGTGTGAGAGAAAGAGAGAGTGTGTGTTCTTTGCTTCGACCTTCATATTGAGCACCCTCTAGAAACTTCCTGATGAACTTCTCTGTTGTCTTGTGTGTGTGTGTGTGTGTGTGTTTGCAGCCTGAGGTGGACTTCTTCGGCCGGGCTGTGGCCTCCAGACCCCAGAGGGCGCCGCAGCCGTCCGACTCAGGTACCGACGGCCCGTGAGCGCGGCCTCGCTGGTCCAGGGCGAGGGTGGGGAACGTGGGTCACTGAGAGGCGATCGGCCCTCCGCTCCGGGCAGCAGGGAGGAGCAGGCCGTCGGCCTCGTTGCACCAGGCGTCTCGTTTGGAGCTCCTGTGGCACTCTGCAGCTGTAGCGCTCTCATATTTCCATAAGCCAACATGAAAACACGGGAGCCAGCAGATCTCTAGCCCCCTCCTGAGACCTCAGCGCCAGGCAGCAGGTAACCGAGCAGCAATTAGAGTTACACGGTCAGAGCTGCTAAAGCACGAGCTGGCCGGTGGAGTGGCTGTAACTCTGCAGCCCCCCTAAAAGGGCAGGCGAGCGCGGTTCCTCTGGCCCAGCCCGTCTGTAGCTCGGCGCCAGCGGAAAGTTGCAACGCATGGCAACCCGAAATGGCGGGTTTGCATAAACGCCGAGAGGCCTTGACCGAGAGGGGAGCGGCCCGGCGGCTGTCCTCCACCGCGGGCCGGCTGCAGTGAACGTATTCGGAGCGGGCTCTCCCCACCCGGGCCGTTCAGAGCGAGAGCAGCAGACCCCCCCCCCCCCCCCCCCCGAGCAGCCCTCAGCCCGCATCGATCGGCGGCTTATCGGCTTATCGATCACCTGAACCTCTGGCAAAGTGGCAACACGGGACGCTTTGAGGCCCGTGCCCGTCCAAGAACCCCGGGGGGACGCGGGATTTGACGAGTCGGGAAAGGTGCCCCTGTTCATCCTCTGCATCGGTCACACGCTTTACGGACGGCTGGTCAGTTTGCCGTGTGGGGCTGGGGACGCAGAAAGGGGATGGCAGAGTTTTGCTGTCACACGGTGACACAACGGCTCTGCACTTGAACCACGGTTCACTCTGCCTCTCACCTTGGAGCAGGTCTTTGCTGCTTTTCTTTATCCTTCAGATGTGAAGATGTGTGTATCCTTCAGATGTGTAGATGTGTGTGTGTGTGTGTGTGTGTGTGGTCTGGTCTGAGCCGGAGCGCTTTCTCTCATGTGACGTTTCCCGTTCGAAGAGACGTCCCCAACATTTGCTGCTTTGCTGTGCCCGGCAGGTGAGAGGTGCGAGACGGCGCGCATGGGGACGGCGGTGGGCGACAGCCACGTGTGGTTCCGCTTCAACGAGGGCATGTCCAATGCCGTGAGGCGCAACGTCTACATCAGGGAGCTCCTGTGACGCCCGTGCCCCCTCCGAGTGAATGCCGCAGTCCAGCCGCTAAATTCAAAACAGTCTTTATTTTCGATTGACAGTGTAAAGAGCCAATAAAAACATGTCGTTGAACATTTCTCAGCAGCCCGTGGGGTCGGACCTCGAGAAAGCCACTCGGCGCCGCACGCGCTCACACAGAAGTGTCAACATAAATCAAAACGCATTCCGGGGTTTCCCAATAAATAAACAAACATGGTCATAGCGTGGTGTGTGCACGTGTGTGTGTGTGTGTGTGTGTGTGTGAGGGAGGGAGAGGAAGTGACTTGTAGAACGGCGTCTGTGGGAATGCATGATTCTTGAGGATGTGTGCTCGTGTGTGTGTGTGTGTCCATTAGAGGATCACACACTTGCCCTTCTCCACCCAAGGGTTGGCCCTCATCAGCTCCGGGTTCAGAAATGGATCTTCGCAAACGCAGCTCTCGATCCACTTCACCAGCCTGGCAAACAGAGAAGACAACACACACACACACACAGTCGGTACCAGTGTCACACCCCGGTATGCGCATGCACCTGTTTTTCAATGTTCAAACCACCAGACTTAAGTAAACTCAGTTTCCCATGAGAAGATGGAGCCATTACTGCACCATAAAGGAGTGAGAGGGAGTGCTTGTATGGGACTCCACACACACACACACACACACACACACACACACACTCACTCGGTAACGGTGATGGAGGACTTCTCTCTGTTGATTGCCAGCTGATACTGCAGGCTCTCCACTTCTCTCCTCATCTGTGGGACGTCCAGCTCTTCCATGATGATGATGCTGATGCCGCTGCTGACACATAGAAAGATACAGCAGATTGCAGCTTCTGAGTTCAGGCGCACAGACATCTCAAGACCTTCGCGGATGGGAATCCAACATAATCGGGAATCGAGACGTATGAACAGGCTTAGCTGTGCTTATTGGAGTCTAATCTCTCGGCATCTTCCTCCTGATCGCCACTTTGCCCATTCATGGCACTCGACTCGAACATGTAAAAAGTCAGAAGTGGAAATAAATAGCCGGAAATATTACATGTACTTCTGTTGCTTTGCAAAAAGGCAACATTTTCTAACCGTCACATGACCTCATGGTGGGAACCGATGCTGTGTTTGACAGGTTTCTGACAATATGGGATTCAAGACTTTTGCCTTGGAGAGCACGCTGCACCGAACAACAGAGGAAGTGGCATTTAGGACATTCACACGAAAGTAGTTCCTCTCCAAGGGTTACAGTGACCCATTAATGGGGGGCTAAATGCATCTTCCCGGGAGAGGATGGCGTACAAAGTAAGATTTGCTGTTCTAATATTGGCACTTAAAAGGACACACAACTCACCGAAGTGTCTCTGAAAGTGTGACTCGGAGGAAAGATGTTTACATACATTTGCCTCGGAAACTAGGGTGAGTTTAATAGTTAATTAACAGACTAATCAGTAGAAAACCACAGACGGACCATGAATCTATGAGTCTATAGCGGTGTTCGGTCCGTTTAAAATGAGACTCCGGGGAAAACGGTTTCTGTTTGACAGAAATGCCGTTTATCCTGCTGTGGAGGATAGCCTCGCTGTAAAATCACCAGACCCTGGGAGCGGACATAGCCGTCACGTAGCGGCAACCGCACTTCGTTTGGGAGTCGTCGGGCAAGGCGAAGATGCGGAGCGGCGGTTTGAAGAGGCCCGAGGTGACCGATCCTGCTCGGTCTCGCCTCTTTCCCCGTCTCTCTGCCTCATTCACCACTGATGGTGAAGTGCGCCCCACCCTGCCACAAGACACACAACACACCGAGAGAAAGGCCCCGGATAGGAGTCAACAGCGACCCTGGATCGCTATGGTGCGATTGGAGACCCTCTCCTCCTCGCCACCCCGTTGGTAGGAGAGGAGCGTAGGAGATCGACTCCTCCGCGGTCTCCATCCATCCTGCTGGGAGCAGCTGCGATCGGGCCTCCATCCCGCATCATCGCAGCTTCAGCCTCCAGCTCCGTGTGGAGGAAGCTGGAGGAGCACACAACACATCCCTCCGACATGTAGCGCAAACACACACACACACACTCTCTCTCTCTCGCTCACACACACGCTCTCCCCCTCTCTCTCTCTTTCTCTCACACACACTGAGCCAGGCTGTGTCCGGCCTACCGGAGAAGGGCTGCTCGGCTGGGTGTAGGAGGATGGATGCTGACCGGGCTGGAACGGCGTTATGACGGCGAGAGTCGCTCTTGTTTCTCCGGCGGAGAGTCCGGTGTCAGTGCAGGCAGCGGGGAGAAGAGGAGGAAGAAGAGGAAGAGGAGGAGGAGGCTGGGTGTGGGCTGGATGCGAATGCGCAGGGCGGAGACACGGAACGCCTGCTTTGACAGTCAAACCCAGCAGAGCTGCGCTGCAGCTGATCCCAGCTCCGCATGCAAATCTCGGGGAAAGTACGAGACACGCAAATGAGGCTGAGCTCCGGGGGGACTGCGAGGCTGATCCTGGAGCAGATGTTGACTCGCTCTCCAGAGGGGCCGAGCTCTCAAACATTCGCGGACACAGTGTCCTGTCCGGGTCCGCTGCACTGCACCTGCAGCAGACCCGGGTTCATCTCCATTCCGTCACCAAGGCTGCATGTGCACATGTGCTCCATCATACCTACACTACACCTAAAATCTATGCCAACACATTCACGAGACTTGTCTTTAGCGGGTAGTTGACTACTGATCATTGCAAGGCTGACAATGCATTGGCTGTAACTGGAACCACTTTCTCCACTGATTTTGGAGCCATTTTTAAAGATGCCACAGAGGAAGATGTAGTAGGTTGAGCAGCGTCTAAATGATGGTTGCCGGTAACATTCATGTTTCTTTTGCCGAAGTTTAAGCTGATGTGGATAATTCATTTCATGGCATTCACATGGTTGAGATGCACTACAATGCTGAGGTTTCTTAAGACATCCCCATTTTATAGCAGTTTCAGCTGACCAATTCCTGCAGTGCTTGCCTGCCCCCCCCCCCGAATAAAGAACCACAAAAAAAAGATCATTCAGGATTTGACATCTTCAAAATTTATTTAAAACAAACTGAGCAGCTCCTCCAGACATTCAGGGGATGCAATTTCTTCCCCTGGCCACATTTGACTATGGCTTCAGGAAACCTGAAAGAAAAAAAACAAACAGATCAGCCACAGAAACCTGATCCCTTGCACCACACATAGTATGACCAGGAGCCAGCCACTCCACTAAGGTGACCCTGAACTCACCTTCAAAGTCAGCTGTTAATCAGCAGGATCCTGGAGCTTTGAGACTACAGAAGGTCAATCTACCTGTAAAAAGAACAGCTTTAATGTAAAACAAGTGAGCGGGCGAGCCTCAGGACACAGGTAGAATCAGGAGCTGTGGCCAGCTCTCATAGTAGGTGTCAGAAAAGTTTCATTTAGTGTGTCCTCACAGGCTAGAGCTCGTTCTAGGTGCCAACATGCAGCGTGAACTTACCAGTTGTCCGAGGAGACCTCATGACAATGGAAGGCAGTCAGTGTCCGTCATGCTGGCCTGTGGCAGGGAGACAAACGTCAACTTCAGGGAAAGTGATGTGATGAAGCAGAGTCTGCAGGAACACTGCAGCCTCAGAGTAGAGCTAGAATCAGGAGCTGTGGCCAGCTCTCATAGTAGGTGTCAGAAAAGTTTCATTTAGTGTGTCCTCACAGGCTAGAGCTCGTTCTAGGTGCCAACATGCAGCGTGAACTTACCAGTTGTCCGAGGAGACCTCATGACAATGGAAGGCAGTCAGTGTCCGTCATGCTGGCCTGTGGCAGGGAGACAAACGTCAACTTCAGGGAAAGTGATGTGATGAAGCAGAGTCTGCAGGAACACTGCAGCCTCAGAGTAGAGCTAGAATCAGGAGCTGTGGCCAGCTCTCATAGTAGGTGTCAGAAAAGTTTCATTTAGTGTGTCATCACAGGCTAGAGCTCGTTCTAAGTGTCAACATGCAGCGTGAACTTACCAGTTATCCGAGAGGAGACCTCAGGACAATGGAAGGCAGTCAGTGTCCGTCATGCTGGCCTGTGGCAGGGAGACAAACGTCAACTTCAGGGAAAGTGATGTGATGAAGCAGAGTCTGCAGGAACACTGCAGCCTCAGAGTAGAGCTAGAATCAGGAGCTGTGGCCAGCTCTCATAGTAGGTGTCAGAAAAGTTTCATTTAGTGTGTCATCACAGGCTAGAGCTCGTTCTAAGTGCCAACATGCAGCATGAACTTACCAGTTATCCGAGAGGAGACCTCAGGACAATGGAAGGCAGTCAGTGTCCGTCCTCATGCTGGCCTGTGGCAGGAAGACAAACGTTAACTTCAGGGAAAGTGATGAGGTGCAGCAGTCTGCAGGAACACTGCAGCCTCAGAGTAGAGCTAGAATCAGGAGCTGTGGACAGCTCTCATAGAAGGTGTCAGAAAAGTTTCATTTAGTGTGTCATCACAGGCTGAAAGGACTCCACAGGACAACACTGAACTCACAAACTCCCAAGCCTGGAGGGGGACCCATCTTTACCTGGAGCCTCAGGGGACTATGGCAGTGCAGTCATCCAACTTTCAACTCGGGAGACTCCAGTCACAGCGTTCAGTCCCCCCTAATGCCATGTGAGGCAGCTTCAGGCTGGGGAAGGAAAGGAGGGAGCTGGAGTTAGGCATGAAATATGACTACAATCCTCAGACTTCAATTTCATCCAATCAACTGAGACGAGATTGAGCACGTGAACGGCGTGGGGTAATGTAGCATTGCATTACAGACCCAGTAATAGACTACAGGCCATGGCTCTGTAGTCAAACATTACCACTCGTGAGCAAGCGCAGTACGCAATCCGCCTTGTGGGGCAGTTCTTCCTACTTTCCACCACCGATGGATGGCCTTTCGGTGGCGCTTGCCCCAGCAGATGGTGTTTTGGTGGCACAAGCTGCGACCATTAGCACTGGAGGTGGAGATCCTCCAAGTGTCGGAGGCGCAGCCACGTGGCGCAGCTCTACTAACACTCACCGCGTGCTCCGCAGTGCCGCAGGCCCGGGCCCTGGCCTGCTCCGCTGCACCGGGACGAGCAGGGCTGGGAGACCAAGTTGGAGCCCTGTGAGGGCCATCTCGACGTTCTCCCACGTTGCAGGTCAGCGAGGAAAAGGGACAGCACATGCTCCGGAAGAAGCTTTAGCGCTCAACGAAACCGGAAGTCCCACCCCCCGTGCACGGGACCCGGACAGGATGAGGCCGGCTACGTCATGTCTTCAGTTGAGCTCAACGGAGCCTGGGAGGGGGGAGCAGCTGCGCGAGTCCACAGCCTCGGTCTGCGTTTGTAGTGGAGGTGGCCATGCCGCGCGAGCTCGCCAATCGTTCATTAAACTGAGATGAGAAAAATAAAACGAATAAGAAAGACCGCGTAAGGAGTGAACAGCTTCCGCCGGTACCCAGGAAGTGCAGCAAAGGCTCATGGGAGTTGTAGTTGAATTGGACTGGACGGGTCCGCCGCACACAGACACTCACACGGTGCGTGCAAGTCCCATTTGCATGTGAGGCACCCCGGCAGACTGTGGATTCAAGATTTGTATGATTTTCCATTTGCAACCCGCTGCGCAAAGCAAAAAAGGCCAATAACGACAAAGAATGTATATGATATACAGACTCCATGTTCTTTAATTTAACAGCATTAAACCCATGTTCTTATTTGTCATATTGCTAATGTTTTGATCTGCAGTGTACTGGACTGCACTGATGGTGTGGGGAAGTGGCTCTCCAGCATCCAGAGAAAAAGCTTATTGATGGGGTGGTGAATGTCCTCAATAAAGATCCTGGTTCTGGGCATGCACGGCTCATGTACTTGTCCTGCCATGGTTGTGCGCTTGGCACATTGAAGGAGTCTGTAAGGAGCTCTCGTGTTCAGAGTAGAGCAGTTTCCATACCAGGGATACCATACCATGCTGAGGACAGACATAATCACTACAGCCACATTATTGATTCGATGAATGAATTTCAAAATATCTAAACTGAACTGCAAGAAAGACATTGCTTATTGAAGTAAGTGGATTTTACAAAGCCACCTATGTGTGGCAAAAGTGCTTTTATTGAATCAAAACTACAATGATATAGTTATATATAACTATCACTGTTTGCATATACAGTGTGATCGAATCATGTGGGCTCCTCTGAGCCTTTTTAGTTCTAATCAAGATAAATCTTAGCACAACAGTGTGACAAAAGTGATCAAGCCTGTCAGACCAATCAAAAATGAGATAATTATTTTGTTTTTAAAATCAATGTTTCAGTTTTGTAGCATCAGTGCAGGGCATCGCTGCCTTGTACCTCTGGGCCAGGCCCTATCACCTACTGTGCTTTGGTTCCAGTGTGTGAGGAGTGATGATTTCAAAGAATCTTGTGAACAGAGTCATATAAGGTTTAATTTATACATTTATTCTGATCACATCTGTACAGGAATGCATCATCACAGCAGAAACACAACCTAAACCCAACCATGGCACAACAGCCATCACAATACATCCAGAGCTCAACCATAAATGTACATATTCAATCAGCTCACCTCAAGTCAGTGTCTAAAATTAGCATCATTTTTTTATTATTGTTATTACTATTCACATATAACCGTCTGTCTCTCAAATATATCTTTGTTTTCAAAGAGCATAAAAATACAGGTGGACTCTTTATTGGGATGGACACTGGTGGTCTATCCACTGTCTGATCTACATGGGGGAAGCACTGAAAACTGGGGAGCACAGGAGTTGAGCCAATTTATTACAGCTACGGGTGGGGAGGGGGCTTCTATGGACTCATACAAGGCTTTTCAATGGTGGACGGAGGACTGCAGACATTGTGACCAGTTTTAGGTATCATACAAGACTCACAGCTCAACCTATAAACTACTTTTGGCATAACACGCACACGCACACACATACAGGGAGCAAGGGGTTATAGGGGACCAGAGTGAACATGAATATCTGGAGTGGAATCAAGAAGAAGGAGACAAAAAACAGAACAAATAAATGAAAGAACACTACCAAGGCACAGAGAGATGCAGAGTGAACAAAAGAGGGAGATGAACAGGTAGAGGAAGACAAGAAGGGCAGATTAGAGGCAGTTTCACTATCCAACACTAGAGGGAGCGCTAATAACAGTTCAAATACCCAGGTACTGTATATAATAAACTCTATACTGTATGTACTATATAAAGCATTGAAATACAGGATTATCTTTTTAAAAACACTGTTCACTGCAGCAGGACAAAGGGGTTACACTGCATGAGTGTGCTTGTGTGTGCATATGTTTTGATGAGCGTTTATTCATGTGTAGAATCATGTCCAAGCAAAACTCCTAAGGACGGAGTTAAACACCAACAAAGCAGAACACCAGCAAGATTACGACCAAATGTATAGTGCATCTCTGCGCGTGTGTATGTGTGTTTTTTTATGTGTGTGCGTGTGTGCGTGCGTGTGTGTGGCTGTGTTTGTTTCCGTGTCTCAAAATTTATGGACACAGCATTCAGTTGATCAATAGAATAACTACTGTACGAGTGGGAGGACATTGACATCAGCGGGGACTACACACTCGAAACGACAACAACGGCAACAGTAACAACAAGAGCAACAACAACATGAAGAGAGAGACAACACACAGGTCAGGAAGTCCGGCTAAACCACAATCCCCCAGTCATACAGAAGAGAAATGAGCGGCTACGACTTGTCTGGAAAAATGCATCCCTTTGACATCACAGGGGCGAGACAGGCCCAGAAAGTGGCCGTCTTTCCATGTGCTTTTGGAAATTCTCTCTGCATCTCATCTGTATGCATCTTGTCTATCTATCTAGCTATCTACCTATTGATCTACCTGTCTGTCAGTCAGTGTATGTGCTTATTTTTTCGCAAGCAATATGCTTATCTGGCTGTCTGCCTGTCTGACTGAGTTAGGATCTCTGCCAGCGTGTGCAGAGATAAAAAGGATGAGGAAGATGATTGTGCTTCTCGATGCAGGCAGTCGTCTGAGGCTGGCTCAGGTGCTGGCTCGCTGGGCTGCAGAGGTCAGAGGTTGTGTGGGAGCGGCCTCGGCATATTGGGAGACATGCCAGAGCTACAGCAGCGGACAGAGGGGACCCCCCCCTCCCCTCAGCGTACTGTACAAGGCTACATGAGAAGCGCTCACACAGGCATGGACACACACACACGCACACACGCACGCACGCACGCACGCACGCGCACACACACACACACTGGGAGCACCAGCAGTGAGCCTTGGGAGAGTTTTCTTTATACAACTACAAATGATGTGGGCGAGGGGAGAGGGCTGCTTGGAAATAGGACGTTGGCAGGAGATCAGTCAAGCATGGCATCCAGTTGGTCTGCCAAGTCATCAAACATGCTGCCAATGTCGTCCAGGATGGACACTGTTGCCTTTTTGCTGGAGAGAGAGAGAGACGGGTGTTGGACAAGACAAGAAAACAGGAGTTTAGCTCATAACGAGGCACTCAGGCACCACAGCAGAGCACAGCAGAGAAGTGAATAATGCAAAATGGTCCTTTCCCACGTTTTAAATCGATCAACATCGCAAAGAAATCTTTTAGGGAGAAACCAAGTGAGTACACAATACTTCTGAGCTGCAATGCCAGATTTGGTTGTTCTGGCTCCTTAGCGGTGACATGTTGCGCCGTGGCAAGTGAACAAAGTGGAACTGGGTTTTTAGAGCTGTGTTGCGGAAAACAGCCGCCAGCTGCAAGAGCCACAGTCAGAGTGAACCAAAATAGTCAAGTGACAATGAGCTGCTACTTGCTAATTGTCTGCAGGGGAGGTGCATCTCTACACACAAGCCCTGACACAATGCGACGTGATGTAGTGGAATTCTGAAAATATTCCGAAAATATGATGCAAATCTATGTAAGACAAATACTGTAAGACAGTATTTAACTACAGTGGCCGACAGGGGCAAATGCCGAGAACACACAAATGATGCAAAACTAAAAACACACAAACTCGCAAAACAACTGCAAGGAAGAAATGCTGCAAACGAACTCCACATCAGGCCGGACCGATAGGGACAATTCTCCCAGTGTCTTAGTGGGAGTTTGTGTACTCCAGTATTTGCAGCATTTGATTTCACATTTGTTTTGTGGCTCTGTAAGTTTTGGCTTGTTTTGTTTAGCATTTTACTCTTGCAGTGTATTTCCGTTATAAATGTTCTATATGTTTGTGTGTCTTTGGTTAGGATTAGGGTTGGGGGTTGCGTCATTCTTGTGTTTGCAGCATTTTGTTGTTTATGGTCAGAAAAGTCCAGACTTGACATTGCTTTAAACTCTTGTACGGTTAACAACGCAGCGTGCAGTTTAGTCTAGAACAGCGCGCCTGCTTACTGCTCATTCACACTCAATGTGAAGTCATTACAAATGCAACAGGGTAAGCTGCTCCTGCTGCAGGGGAAGTGCCATGAGTTGCTTTGATTGTGCCACACCAGTTGCTATTCTGAGCTGCACAGTCTTTGCTGTAGTACTCACACTTGGTGTTACCTTGGTAACTGAGGGGGTTGCCAAATCAGAAGGGAAACTTCAATGACTCTATGTCAAAATCCTCCATTTGTTTTGATGTAAACACTGGGTGTCAGAAGCAGGGACTTCAGAGCTGTGGAAGCTGAAAACTTCTTGTGGTCACAAATAGGAACGGGAAAAACTGCACACTGTCCCACTGTCCCAGAATATGAAAGTCAAAGGGATTAAGAACAATAAATCTTGCACTGGGAGTCTGGGACACGTGGGACTAATTTAAGGTCTCCAGTTAGTCTTGTATGCTTTTAGACTGCACAAGGAAGGACCCTTTAGAAGGGTCAGAAAGACCAAACCCCGTACCCCCACCCCCTTATGCTGGAACAGTGCATGTACACTGTATGTTCAGTGTTAGCATGTGCTGAAGAGCCTCAGAGCTACTCACTCGTTTTGTGTGTCCTCCTCTTTGATTTTGTGCTCCACTGCTTGCACAGCCGCAGCTAAGGAGGCACTGGTCTCCTCCAACCGATGCTGCACCTCCACTTCCTGCACTGGAGCCTCCCCCACACTCTTTCTCTTTTCTTCTTCCTGCTCCTGTTGCCTCATGTGCTCTCTTTCCCGCCTCCTCTCCTCTTCCTCTCTCCTCTTCTCCTCTTCCTCCTCCAGCTCCCGGCCTCCCAGCAAGTCGATGGACAGTCCAGCGATGGAGGAACGAGGAGGCTTGACGGGGTGAGGCGAAGGGGTAGAGGGACTCTGGGCCGGAGAGGGGGACGTTAGAGGGAGTCCTGGGGAGAGGGAGGGAGCAGAGGGGGTGTCGGGGGCAGGTAGAGGGGCGGCGGGGGAAGCGACCGGGGAAGGGGGCTCGAGGCTGGGCGTTGGGCTGGCCGCAGCAGGACTGGTGGTAGCAGGACCTGGGCTCACCGTCGATGAGGCCACCACTGCTTTGCCTGGCTTCGGGGCTGTTGGAGGCCCGCGAGGCTTCGGAGACACAGGCGGAGGTATGCGCTTTGGCTCTGCTCAGAGAACCCCAAGAGAAGATGCTGGGGTTAGAATGTGCAGCAAATCAAATATTCACTGACACACACACGCTCTGGACCGATGCTTCCTCGTGATTAAAATGAGGTCAAAACATCACAAATAAGTCAGTTCCTCATAATGTTCCATTCCATTATGAGGACACGACAACATTATAATGTTCCAATCATTCCAGCTTGTTAGCCCTTTAAATACAGATGTGCATCTACTAAACCAGAAACAGAAGAAGTGAAGCAGAAGTCATTTCTGGGTTGCAAGACTTTAAGGTAACTGTCAGTGTGTGCATGCAAATGCTGCTGATTGTTGGTTGGAGAGACAAGGTAGTAGTTGACGCAGATAACGTTTACTTGGTGAAATCAGGTTGTGTGTGTTACCTGGGCTCTGTGCTGTCTCTGCGTTATCGGGGCCCGGTATGGGGACCCTGCGAGTCGGGGTTGGAGGTTCAGCTTGTACTTTCCTCAAGGTGACAGTGGATGGTTTGGGGGAGACAGGCGGCTTCAGGGATTTCCTGGCTTCCATCCACTCACAGCTCTCTTTGCCACTTTCCGTCCTATCAGAGGCCTCGGACACTGGCCTTCGCCTAAGGACTATGCCCCCGTTCTGCTGCAGCTCGCCTCCATTTTTCCAGCAGCTTTCTGTTTGACTGCTGGGAGAATCCGATTGGTTATTGCTTTGAATGACGCTCTGTGCAAGTTCTGACGTGCGCGGCCTCCTGCGTATGGTGTCAGAGCCGGTTGTCATGGTGACGACGGTGGTGGCCACGGAGGCGGGTCCTTCCGAGTCTGTTGCGAGGGGACGCAGCTTCCTCCGCAGCGTGGCCGTGCCGTCCGTGACCTCTGATGGGGAGGAGGAGGAGAGCACAGTGGAGCGAGGCCGTGGCTCTGGACGCTGCTGGGCTGGTTGCCGGGGCAACAGGTCGAGCTGATCACCGGGGAGACCCTCGGGCCCACTGATGGTCCTGCGCCGGCTTAAGACGTCATCGTCCTCAGATCCGATACCCCCAGCACCCGCCTGCCGCCTCAGTGTAGGAGGACTCACCTGGAGGTCAGAGGATTGTCAGACGTGCTTAGTCACAATGAAGACTGAAAGACACACGCATACACACACACACACACACACACACCTGTAAGTAGTTGGTGCTGCCTCCCAGGTTGCGGGGCAGGGTTTTGGCTCCGCCCACGATGGACGTTTCCAGCATGGCAGCGAGGCTGCGAACACTCCCAGACGCCCCCTCTGATCTCTCCAGGCCTGCTGAGTCTCGGGATCTTAAAGCTGATCCCAGGCTGCCACAGTCGCTGGCTCGCCGCTCCCGATATGTTGGCAGGCCCAGGAGCCCTTCCCCCTGCCCCTGCTCCTGCCCCTCCCCCTCCCCGTCGCCCCCTGTGATGGACGAGCAGGAGCGCTTCGGTGGCGTCGGGGGCCGACCTTTCCGCCGCGGCCGGAGAGTGACCGATGACTGGCTGCGGTTCACAGTGACATCATTGAGGGGAGGGGTCCGTGCTGAGCTGCTGCGGCACACGGTGGCGTACCTGGAATCGGACTCAGAGCCGATCAGACTGTGAGTCCTGCGGCGCTCCTCCTCATCACTGGGGAGGCGCAGCAGTGGCACGGCGGAGTCTGGCCCCGCTCCCTGGGTGGAGGGACGGGGCCGGGCCCGGGGGGAGGCCTGCTGGGGGCGGGAGTATGGGGGCGTTTGTGGCGGGGTCTGGGTCGGTGTGTGAGGAGGGGTCTGTGAATGTGTAACGCCGGGGCGGGGTTTGGCCAGCGGGCTGGGGGCCCCGTTCCTTGGTCTCTGGGCCTCCCTGCGGGGCTCAGAGCTGCTGCTGCTGCCCCCCGGGCTGGATGGAGGGCTGGAGGGACTGTGAGCAGGCTCTGAGCCGCTCTCTCCTCTCTGCAGCTCCTTGAGCCTCCTCACTCCCAGCATCAGTTTCTTCTGATGGCCTGAGGGAGGGGACAATCACTGTCAGCTCCAAGACATTTGACCGTTACAGCCTAAGCTTTAAAGCATGATCATAGTCATCATGTAGCTGTACCAATTATGTCAAGACATTTCCAAACTGCTTAATATCAGCTGAAACTACGCAACCAGCAAGGGGAATAGACAGTGTACATTTGAGTTTGTGTTCAACTGTCTCTAGGCCATCAAATCCTACCTGACAACTAACCTTATTTAATAGCCAAAGGTATGAGACCTCCTGTCTGCTGTGCTGTACCATCTCCCATTTCCTGAACACCATAACTTAGGTGCCAAGTTGAATCTGCCCTCACAATCACAGATCAGTTTTATCACGACGTCAAAAACATGCCTTCAGTGACAGGTCTTTCAATGTGGCCCCCCTACTCATTGGAATCCGTTTCCCTGCTAAAATCTGTGGTCAACTTTTCATCTTTTTTATTCATGGTCTTTCCTAATTCCATTATTAGTCTTCTTCATTTGTTCTCTTCGCTCTGAAGCAACATCTTGTTTTTCATCCCCTTTTCGAACAGTTGCAGTTCATTTGTTAAGATTGAAGATCATTTGAGTGAACATCTCCATGCCTTACCCAGCTTAGTGATGCCGATCTCCTGCAGGTCCTCGAGGCTGATGTCGGAGACAAAGTCAATGTTTTCATAGCCATTCTGAACTAGAACCTGGTAGTACTGACTCAAGCCCAGGTGTGACAGCCAGTCTGCCAGATTGGCCTGAAACACACAATCGGGGCCCAGAGTTAAAAAAAAAAAACCTTGTGCACAGCTTACAAGGCGCAGGAGAGTTGCATTGCATTACTGCACGTGCGGCTGCTTGTGTATCCGCGGCCGACATAACTCAGCATCTTCTCCCTTTGTCTACTGTGTGGCACAAGTGAGAGCGCTTACAGGCTTGCGGTCTGGCAGCCAGTCGGTGGAGGGCAGCTTGCTGATCTCTGATGTTAACTTCTTCCGATGTCCAGGCTTCATAACTCCGATTGCCGTCAGGTCCTTCAACACAAGTGCAGGTCATGACGTCAGGGATTTGGCACATGCGCTGTGGGTGTGTTTTTTCAATTCATGTTCAATTTAGTTCTAGTTCCATGCGCAAATTTGACATTTGAGCATAAGCGGCGTGTGATATGCCTTCAGGGGTGCTTCCTATAATCTCAAACGAGTGTCTCCTGCCCTTAGTGGGTTTACATCATTAACCACTGAGCCCGGTTCATTGCATACAGATACACACACACACACATATACATACATGCACACACCCAGAGGCACTAAAAATACACAAAAGTACATACACAGAGAACTTACAGCACAGACTGGAGCACACGGTCATGTGTGAACACAGGTATGCAAATGAGGCAGAGTATGAGAAGTGACTGGCTGAGGCTCAGGACTCATACCGGGGGAGCAGGTGACAGAAACAGGGGGGGTCATGATGACATCGTCCAGGTCAGGGGAGAGCTGATTTGAGAGCTGTGCTGGGCGGAGCCTTGACAGACAGGGGGCAGGGCGTGAGGGGGTCAGGGGTCATGACCTTACCTCGGGGGTCATGCAGCTAATGGTGTCTAGATCATATCCCGCGGTGAGGAAGTGGGTGGTGTAGAACTGCAGCTGAAACTCACCCAGCCACGCCACTACTGCCTGCTTCTAGAACATAGAACACAGAACACTACTGCCTGCTCCTAGAAGAGTCCACAGGCTTCTTCTCGAGCACAGCACACACCGCTGTTCTAGAACATGGCAGGGCAGCCTGCTCTAGAACGCGGGAAAGAAGAACTCACAATATCACCTTGCACCACCACGAAACATGGACCGCCTATACCAGAAAGGGTTGGGAACAGTTGTTCATGTTTGCGGCCTTCAAGACTGCAACACAGAGTTAAAGAACAATGCCGCCTTTCTAAATATTATCAAGAGGTTCAGACACCTCGGGAATAATAGACGGACTTGTCTTTGTCATTATTCCTCAGCAAAACCATTTCTAATTTATCAGGTTTGGCAATCCTCACCTGCCGCTCATGGGATCTTGTCATGCAGATTCATTTGCATGGGTTGTGAGACCCCTACTTGCAAACGCTTTCTGATAAGACGCTGGTGAATATTTATATTCGGAAAAACCTCAAACGCAGCTCGTTTTTCCAGAAATGGGAACAGCTACATGGCACTACATTCAATTAGGCGATTGTCCCGGGTGACATGGCGTCACGCGCCTTGCTGTGAAAAGTTCTCCACTGAGAGTGGAGATATAGAAAAAGCAGATCCGTTTAGCGGCTGTGGGGTAAAACCTGTTTTTTTGCAATCGATTCTGGGAGGAGTTCTGATGTTTTAATCATCAAAATTCAGTCTTCATTCACATGCCTTGTCGTGTGTACATGTGAATGTTAACATCGCCCTAAGGTGCCACCACTGGGATCTCTAGTGGCAGCCCACTATGATTATTGATCTATTTTGTCAATGGCTTTAGAGTAAAACAACACTGAATGAGGTGGACCAATGCGGGTAAAGAGCACTACTGCTCACACGGTGTTGTTACAGTACCTGGAAACCAGAACAGGCTTGATTCTGGCACAGGCATAGAGAATTTAACCCTCAGCCTGACAGATCCCACAGTACTGCTGGCAGGTTCTAGGGTAAGGAGACGGTATGCGAGCGACTAGGGCCTCAGTGTGGAGTGTGTCGCGTGTCTGTGTGTGTGGCAGGAGGGTGGGGGTCTGGTGGGGGAACAGAAGGCAAGACAATGACAGACTCCTCCATGTGTCTGTCACTCTGCATGTCTCCATAGAAACACACTTGCATGCCCAGTCACAGCGTGTCGTCTGTTCAGGTGCAACACTGCAGCCCTGGCAGATGCCTCTCGCTGGCACCTGAGAGGGGGGAGTGCCCAGAGCAGGGCGAGTGTCGACCTGCCCTCCAAAAACTCACTTTCCCATCATCCTCCTCTGCCTTCCGTTCAAAGGGCCGCTGCTCATGGACCGTGCCACTGGAAGAGCCTTGTGGTGGAGGTGAAAATGAAAGACAAGGAAGAGATAAGGAGGGAAACGGGACCATTAACAAAGCAGTAACGGCAAAGCCCTAAGTGAGACATCACAGTCTAACTGTCTAACACTGTTGTGTCTTATTTCATACATTTCTATATCACTGAAGCATGGACTACAGGCCCATATGTGCTCTAGCTATTAATTAAATGCTTGTTTTGCTTCAGTTTTCCAGAACAGAGTACATCTGTAGCTGATGATGAGGTACATGTCATTATTTGCTCATTGTAAAAATGGAGGAAGAAAGTACCATATTCTTTTATTAATAGAAAACGGAAGACGCCCTGAATGAGTATTCCTGGTTAATTATTTAAGAGATGAGCACCTTTTTCCTTTTCTCTGTTCTACTGAATTATTAAGAAATAATAATTCTCTGACATGAAATTCCCCCTGACATAAAAATGGGACCTTGTTTGGGTCCTGCAATACTGCCCAGCCAGGACACGGTGTTTTCTAATGGCCAAGTGCAGCCTTTGAGCAGGATAAGTAGTGAGAGATCAGTCAAGCAGTACTGTCCTGGATGCGCCATAATAATTGTGGCAAGACCCCTTCGCACTGTTGTTTTAGCACCACACTATCCCACATATCATTTAGGGCAGGAGAAAGACAGGAGATTTAAAGCTAATAGCTATGCTAATTTACATGCTCATTGAACCGACATGAGTGACTGATCTCCGCTGCAAAGTTTTGCACATGGCGGAAGGTGGTTACCTGACACAACAGACAAATGATTATACACTATACATGTAATAACAAATCAAACACATAATGGATGCACTACTTTCTATAATCCCAAGCAAATACTAAACTGATATATCACTGCTTTCAGACAAAGTGGGCCCAGCTTTAAAACTTAAATTAAGTAATTCAGCAAAACAGTACAAGAGTAAATGACATCCTAACCGTTGTGAGATCAGTTATTATTTTCACCATTTCTGATTCGTGGCTATGACATTCGTGCTCTGCCATTATGCGCAGCCGATGCATCCCCTTTCCTCAGGAACCAGAACGGGATTTGTCCCACGGAAGAACAACCTGTGGGCTGGCTGTCTGGAGCGATGTTCCACAGCGGCCTTTATAAATAAGGCATCACTCAATTTACTGTTGTAAAAGGATGGGGAAAGGAAATGCTACTTGTATCTGATATAAACAGACAGGTGCTCTTTCGGGAGTTGGAATGAAATGGAGAAAAAAAAGATAAATAAATCATAAATGTAGAGATCTAAAACCAGCCCTGAGGAACCTGTTGCACTGAACAGCGCTTTGATCTTTTCTTTCCTGGCAGAATCTCTGCCGGTCAACATTCATTAGATTTTTTTTGGTTTTATCTCTGAATTCACTTCTTGCGATATTTCTACAGAAAAATGCATGAATTGTCATTTCCAATGACGCCTGAGATATTGCTTTTCTGCTGCAGTTGAGTGAGTTTGTGTGCTTACTCGCAGACTGCTCAACAGACTGTGACTGCTCCAGGAGATGCTCCTTGGCTTTTACTGACTGGGACAAGACGGTGGCCAGGAGCTACAGCACAAACACACACACAAATGCATACAGACAGAGAGAGAGGGGGGGGGGCGGGGTTACTCAAGCATTATCATTACAATCCCAGAGATGTCTCGTGACTCAACTCGGTGGACTAAATGCACCTATAACAGACCGGCTCAGATTGTGAGCCGGACTTCACACTTTTCACTCTAATGAAGTGTATAAAGTTTTGATTGAAGTCAAGATTAAGCTTGTAACCTTTCTTTAAGAAAAACTTCAGACTAAAATCAAAGAAGAAGAATTAGTCAAATACAGAGAATTAATCAAATGCAAACTGAAAGAGGTGCAAGGCAAAGGAGATATCCAGAGAAGTGAAGCTGCTACAAAGTAGAGCTGATCTATCCAGCGGAAGAGTCAAACTGTGCAGGGAGCAGATTTGTGGTTAGCACTCGTCCCATTCATGACATGCATGCTGCGATGTACAGATCCTGCAGCGGCATGCAGAGGCAAGGGAACGTACGGAGCAATTCACTGACCTTGACCCCTTCCGCCTGTGCATGCAAGCCTGGCGCATTAAGACCATGTGTGTTGACCCCTGGGGTGGAGGCTGGGTGTGGACTGGGTGCAGGGGTGGTCAGCACGTGTGTGTTTCCAGAGCTCTGCAAGCTGCTTGATGAGCGAGCGCTGCCCAGGCTGCCCACACTGCCACTGCGCTCGCCACCTTCGTACACACGCACCCATTATGCAGAGTACTATTAAAGGAATATATACCCAGACCCACCTACCTACAAAACATCCTTATGAGTTTACCTGCCAGTGGTTTTCGAAGCACCCAGATATCCTCACTGGTGCTGCTCTGCTGTCCCAGAGTTGGAGAGCCCTGAGGGCTTGGCTCTGCAGTCCGGGAGCCTGCCACACACACACACACACACACACACACACACACACACACACACACACACACACACACACAAGCACAAGCACACAAACACGCATACGCACACGCATTTGTTACTGCTTTCATTTTTCAAAGTATAGTATCTTCTAGAAGAGCTGCAGGAAGTCATCAGTAGCTACACAGCCCAAAGGATGTGTTATATATGTTTCAGTAGCATGCAAAGTAAATAACAGAGACAGCACATCTAGACAGTATATCATATAGAGTGTTTGAGGTGTTGCTAAGCTTGTGTGCTCTGCGTGGCATAAAGGTGGAATAAACCATAACTCATAGACCATTTTACTGTTTGTAAACAATGATGTATGCGCGCGCATTGTGGCAACGGAAGCGCCGTTGTTCCCCATTCATTCTCAATGAGAGAGACAAAAACATTGAGAAAAAAGCAAAACATTCCCAGCATGAAAATGTCTGGCTGTTGATTTTGCAGTTGCAGAATCGATATTCTACCGATAGAATAAAGTTTTACAGGATTCCGCGAGGATCGCGACCATTTCAGAGCAACCGACAGCGGCTGTGACCGGGTACATGGAGGCGTGCTGTGATTCTTGTGGGTTATCTCTGTTCCTGAGACCAGGTCTAACAGTCAAAAATGTGAATCTCTGATCTCGGCGAGTGGCCGAATAAACAATTCCCCGATATCTATACTCATTTAATTCAGAAACCGAGAGAAACCGAAAGTTACGAGCCTATAAGGTACTCGATGCGTACGAATAGTCGCCTGTGTTCACGTACAGAACATCCGGTACCATGACGTACATTCCGAATTCGGTCTTAAAAGTTCTCCCAACTAAAAGTTGTTGTGAAAAGATGAATTATACTTGTTCCATTCAGCGGTGGAGTGGAGCTGGGGGACAGCACAGCATGAGAGGGGTGTGGCAGTCAGAGGCTGCAGCTGCTGGGGGGAGCAGAGACTCGGAGCCGGGGACACAGAGACACTCTGGACCATGGACGCAGAGAGACTCTGGACCATGGACCGTGGCCGCGGCACACAGTAACGGATTACCTTAACGGATATAAAGTGGGCGCTACAGACATGAGCATTTCTGATTACGCCCTGTTTCGAGTCAACACGTTTAATCGCCTGCAGCAACAAACACCTTTAGAATGGCGCGATCCTCTCAGAATCCTACAAAACTTTACTCTGCCGGTAGAATATCAGTTCTGACACCTGTAGACACAGCAACCAGACATGTTAATGGAGGAAACGGTTTGCTATCTCAACCTTTCCCTCAATGTTTTTGTCTCTCTCATTCAAAATGAATGGGGAACATCGACACTTCCGTTGCCCCTATGCACGCGCAGCGTTTTGATAGCGTCAGTTGTAAAAGGGTCTATAACAGAAAATATACAAAAATATAGAAGTGCTGTTACTGCATACTGGTGTCAACCATTCAATCACTGGTGGTGTATCACTATATTTTACTCTTCACCATCCTTCAAAGACACGCAGTCACCTATTAACACATATACTGAATGTTCATATCCAAGTGGAAATGATTTGTGAGCTTAATTACAAGACCCGTGGATTTCATCCACAAGAGAATAATGTCTGTGTGACATAATACTGGATGCAATAGCAATTTGAATATTGCAGTTTAAAAGGACAGTTTACTCAAATAACAAACAAATACAAAAGTTTGATAAGTGCTCATTCAGTCATCTGGGGATGATTTCCACTTTGCTCTTTACCTTACCAATAAACTTATATTAGAGTATGCTGATTGTTCGATAAAAGGAAAACATTTACATATAAACACCCACATATAGTAGACAGGTAAATGTTGTTGTAGTGAGACGCTGAGAGGCGGCACAAAGACAATATGTTCTACAACAGCGTAGAAGGGATTCTTATCTGGGATTCAAAGTGATGCTACAGTATGTACCTGTCTGACTCTGCTGCTCCTGAGAAGTGGAGAGAGGAGGAGGAGGAGGAGGAGGAGGAGTTGACAGAGGAGGAGTAGACAAAGAAGGAGGAGAGATGGGAAGAGGAACATACCCAAAGGAAGAGAACCGAGGGAGGGACTGTGTGTTGGGGTTGGGGGAGGGAGGGGGAGGTAGATGCAGGGGGAGGACTTTGGAAGGGGGGTATGAGTGTCCGTTGACCGAGGCAATGGGACAGGGGTTGGGCCTGCGGAGCAGGAGGGTGTGGCACTGTTGAGAGGGGGAGTGGCCTAGGCACGAGCCAGGTGGAGGGAGGTGCAAAACAACAACAACAATGACAACAACACAACAACAACAACTGATCAGTCAACTTGAAACAAAAGAAATCTACTCATAATAAATATATCAAATAATGATGACCAATTAAAATCAAAGTATGCCAAAAGAACACATCCATATATTCACAAGGAATATATCTATATAACTTAAGATAGAACATCACTACAGCAATACAGCCAAGAAACAATATAAACAAAAGCATCACAGTCTAGAGTGGGTTGGGTTTATAATTAGGGGGGGTGACAGAAGGAGCATAAATATAGAGGAAGAGACGAGGGAGGGAGATAATAGAGGGTTGACAGTTGATAGAGGACAGACATTGATCAATGAAGATGATTGACAGGTCAGGAAAAACAGATGGGCTGCCCGGAGAGGCTGACGATGCTGCGCTTAGCTACAGTTAATGATCACCTACAGCTACCAAAGTCACGAATATGCAGAAGCACACACGCCTTCGCGCACACCCAAACTGCATACACACACACACATACACACACATTAGCGCGCACACATGAACACACAACTGTGATGTGTGGTCACCTGCCCTCTTGATGACTTCCACCATGTTGGATGGAAAGTAGCCCACACGATCATTCCCCGTGCGGTTGTCATGAATACAGCCTTTCCAGCGGCCGTCAGAGTGCTGCTCCAAAACCTTTAACACACACACACACACACACACACATGCACACAGACACACACACGCAGTTTCATAGAGAGGTAACGCACAACCTGTCACTTTCCAACCAATACCTGGACCGAGGAAAAGCAAGCTAAACCCCTCAAACTAGTTCCACAACCATTCTGAAGGTGCTTTTATGTGACACCATTAGAGCTTCAGTCGTATCTTGCCATGTTATAACTGTAGCAATGTGACAATAAGTTACGAAGAAACTGTTAATTTCTATGTACCGCAAAAAGGAAATGATTGGACTGTTGTAAGCTATAATAATCATAATGATAATAATATAATATATATAGGCCAAAAATAGTTTTTTGAGAATTAGTAGGAACAATCTGATGACACTAACCTACATTTTGAAAGGCTTGAAATATGCTTTTATGAAACCTTATTTAGGGTGTATTTTATGATTGTGGAGCACTTTATCAAGTGTCAAATGTATCCAATATACAGTATTCCATATTATCTTCCCACCTAGGTTAAAGTGTGGCATTATTAGGAGGTTAACACCAGATTTGTTGTTGATTGTCGATCTTCACACCGCACGGGGGTAGCACTCCTCTTTGATAGTATGGCAAATACTTTTCCACAACTAATCTCTAGGTAAGGAAAAGGTCTGTGCAGCTTTATTGTCATTGAAATCGGTGATGGTTGATGAATGGTTCGTTGCATCGGGGGCACTGAGCGTATTTGTGACTGACGCGATGGGCTTGTAGATGAAAGAGAGAATATTAGAATCCTGTACCGTGATAATGTCTCCGGCTTTGATGTTGAGGCTGGTAAGGTCGTAATTGTTGCAGTAATCCTTCAGTGCACGCACCTGCATGGCAGCCGAAGCATCTGTAAAACAGGGTTGGAGGTTGATCGCAAAGCGGATGATGATTTGTTTTCACCATATTGATGAATGCATAACATGTGTTCTCACACGCGCATGATCCAACACCAGAACACAATGAAATATAAGGAAAATAAGTTCAAAAGATCAGTATTGTTACCCTAACCCTCGTATCATGTATTCAATTATGATGGGAACATAAGGGCATTGGGGTGTGTTTGCACTCATGTGCTCACCTCTCAGTAGCTGTTTGATCTCCCGGCTGGCTTGTGTGGTGGTGAACTGGTTAACGATGTCCAGGGCAGTCTGACTCAGAGTGTTTCTCACGCCTGCACTGATGCCACTCTGCATGGAAATAGAGAAGGCAGAAACGATTCAGAGACGCAATGTGAAATGGTGTCACTCTTGAGTTCAGGATGAAGGCACGGAGAGGCTTACGTCCAGCAGCAGGCGCACTACCTCTGTCTTCCCACAGAGGGCTGCCTGATGTAGAGCTGTGCCAGACTCAGACTGTCTGTTGATGTCAATTCCAGCCTGAATGAGCAACCTGCAGCACAACATTTCAAGTCAAGTCCATTTCAATCTTTTCATTACTTCATTGAATTGCTTACAAAGAACCACAAGTTGAAACAAAATCTATGAAAAATTATTATTGTGTTTGAAGCCATCATCAAAAAGTGCATAAAACTAAATGGTGAGCAATTTTAGTTCATAATCATCATTAAGAATCACAAAGAATAGCTAGATAGCTGGCTAGCTAGCTAGCTAGCTAGCTAGCTAGCTGGATAGATGGATAGATGGATAGATAGATAGATAGATAGATAGATAGATAGATAGATAGATAGATAGATAGATAGATAGATAGATAGATAGATAGATAGATAGATAGATAGATAGATAGACAGATAGATAGATAGATGGATAGATGGATAGATGGATAGATGGATAGATAGACAGACAGACAGATGGATATCTGGGAACTGGCAGACTGGACATGACAAGGTTTTCAGACCGTATGACATCAATGTGCCCGTTCTTGGCAGCTAAATGCAGAGGTGAGACTCCGTTGGGATCAGATGGTTTTGGTTCAAGCATGGCCGCACACATGTTACTGCTGAGCAGGAGTTGGACCACCTGAAAAACCAAGAGACGCACATCATTAAGCCTGCAGTGAACAATATGAGCACACTGCAAATGTGCGGAGCAATGATTACATTACACAGAGTTGTGGAATTCAATCATGCTTGTTTAACTGAGGGTCTACATATATCAGCCTCATTAAGATCGATGTTTTGGATGGTTATACATTTATATTATGGTTATACATTCTCTTACAGAGGCAAAATCTTTTGTTTGTGTTTTATCACATTTCATAGCAACACGTATAACAAATATAAAGAATAAAAATCAAGACGTAATCAATTCACTTTGTGTACAACAGTGTGTTTTGTGTGATGAAAAGTGCTGAATTGTACTCACTGCAACACGTCCAAATTCACAGGCCAGATCCAGTGGTGTTTTCCCAGCTGAGTCTGAGATGCATGGGTTGGACTGATGCTGCAGCAGCATCTCCGACTGCAACACAGCCACACACACGCATGCATGCATATGCACACATCTTAAGGCTGCTCATGACTTTTCTGTCTCATACAGCGCAGACACCGATCAAGTATGTGTCGCTGGGGACGCGACTCACAAGAACACACATATGGCCACTGTGCACAGCACAAGGCACATGGGCGGACAAAGTTACCCCGTCATAGTGTCCATGCTGAGCTGACAGGTGCAAAGGGATCTGCCCTTCATCTGACTGGCCGTTGACTGAGGAGCCTGCCTTCAGCAGCATTTTCATTGGTTCAGTCTTCCCCTGCCATGCAGCGTAATGCAGAGGACGCATCCCTGCACAAAACACAGAAACGGAAACACACACATGCACAGAGACACAGACAAAGAATGAGAACGCACTGACTCGTGAATGCATGCAAATACAGTACGAATGCTTCATTATTGTTTCTGCACTTGACCCGACAGACCGGCAGCAAAAATACCTACGATTCTCTGAACACATTCTGCAATGGGGACACTAAATTCAATACACTACTCATTCACTCAACCAAGTACACCCAATAAATCAAGCTGAACTAATTAGTCAACTGACACCATGCTGATCAGCAACTTCACTGATACTAAACTGAAGTTTGGCAGCTCCAACGACCTAGACTTTAAAGCTTTTCCTTGCAAGTCGTCTTTGTTGACAAACTGCACACCACTGGGTTGTGAATTATTGTCTGGACCAAACAATTTGGGATGACTGCAGGGGTTAACTAAGCAATCCGATGATGGGACAAGCCATTCAAGAAAACAGTCAGCGTATGAACGAATAATGATAACAATCATTAGCAGCGGGCATGTTTGTGTTTCTGTTTTACTCTAGCAAAAAGAGTCTCCTTCTCCCCCCTGGAGATGTGTTCTACTTGGCGTGGACTTGACTTGTGACCCCTCGTGGCACACTCAGGGGACCATGCTGACAAAATGCTGTCAGACAAAGGGCAAGACAAAAAAAAGCCTCTGAACAGCAAGTGGCTGAGCGAGACCTGAGAAGGGGGAGAGAAGAGAAAGACGACGAGAAAGCACAGAAAATGACCACCGACTCATTACCCATGCCTCTCAGCCAGAGACAATAAAACACCACGTTGTAGCAGTGAATGCAAGGAGCAGCGGCACGGAGGGGGAACTACACCCTGATTTTGCAGATGGAGAGAGAGACACTGACGGTTGGAGAATCCAACATGTATTTATTGGACACTGCTTCATGTTGGGTGTTGTTTTGGGAGGAAAACGAAACCACAAACACTTCCCTACGAAGGGCCGATCGGTTGTCTCTCCGTCTTGATCGTAACCAGGTCATAGAACAGTAGATCTACATCTCATTTTGGCAATAGTTGATCACAACCAAGTAGATCATATGGTTTTAGAAGTACCTTTTACTCTGTTAAAAACACAATTTCATTTCTTTCTGATGTTGTTTTCAACAGGAATTAAAGTCCAGGCCTGCAGGATGTCCAGGCCAGTGACCTTATTTGGCACCTTGGACACAAACAGTTTGTAGACAGAGCTCCCGGATCACACTAGACCACACACTTGAGCAAAGAACAACAAGACTGTTCTTTGTTCATTCTTTGTTTGAAGCAATGCTTTTCACCAGCGGGGGCACGTTTTGTCGTTTTTGTGTAGGGCACTGGATAGACCCTCTTGTTTGAGTTCTGTTGTGCTTTGCATCTTTCCCCGAGTGGGATATCTGATGCTTTGGCCGCTAATTGCGACATACCCTGCATACTCACTAACTAGCAGCCGGCTATATCCGCTGGTCGGAGCTGGGGAGGCGCTGGGGCCGTCTGGTAGGAACCCAGGCAGTGCATCGTTCAATGTGGGGCCAGAGTGGGCACAGCTGACTGGAGTGCACAGACGCAAGGCCTTCATCTCGGAGGGCTTCTATCTCCCATCTGCCCTGAGATTTCTTCTTCTTCTTCCCTACTGGAATTTGCCTGCGTGAGATGGAGGTACGCGCTGCCCTGCCTCCACTCGACTCTCAGTCCAGCAGCCTTCTCCTCTACTGGATTTGGCTTGCTGTGCCCAAACACCTTTCACTTTACACAAAAAGTGTATCCACACACACACACGCTCTGATTTTATGACTAACCTACATCGCGACCATGACATCACGAGTCGCAAGGGGACATTCGTTTTTGCTTTTTGTGTTTTCTGACCGAACGTGTTTGTTTGTTTTTTGCCTCTTTGGTGATGGCACAGTGAGCTGCACTCAGTGGACCTTTGTGTGACGTTACCTTTGTGGTCTTTAATATCCACCGCGGCCTGGGCCTCCAGCAGCAGTGAGATCAGTTCCTTGTTGCCACTCAGAGCAGCATGATGCAGCGGCGACAACCTTCACACACACACACACACACACACAGATTATGCACAAACACACACGTTCTCGTAGATAGCAGCGTAAAAACCAGAGCACAACTTTGCTGAAATAATCTTCAGCGTGGCACAGCTCCGCCCCTCTGCTCTGTGTGAGAGACAGGAGGGGGGGAAATGACCTACTTCCATTAATAAGCAATCTCTCACCCCCGAGCCTAGCGCGCACACACACACACACACAGCCCGTCTGAGTGTGCCTGTGTGTGTGTGTGCGCGTCTAATGGATCCCTGGTGAATATAAGGACGGCCCTGGAGTCAAATCAGCGAATCATCGGTCATTACGCAAGGAGCCGAGTCCAATTATCTGATTCCAATCAACATAATAAAAAGATCTTTGTTATCCGATAGCACCAAATGGAACACAATTGCAAACCAAGCATGTGCACACGTAAAAAGCTCAACCAATCACGGATCTAAATATAGCCAAAACTCATAGCTGTGTATTCAGAGTTGACAAGGGAACACTTCAGAGGACATGAAGAGCTGGAAAATGCTTGCGTTCCTTTAAAGTATTTACATATATAAGTACTTCTGCATTCATAATTTATATTCATATTTATAAAGTTCTAGCTGTCCTCCACACGGCAAGGCAGCGTCATGTTTCAGACAGATTGAAGCTGCAGATGTGGGTGAAATGAAATGATTTATGGTACATTGATCTCTGACTTCTCTTTGGCTTGTTCCTTTCAGCCCAACGGTCAGGCCACGCGTGAACAATAAAACCACTGGAGGTCGGCAAGTCATTTTCAACTGCTCGTCATTTATTCTTCACATGCGGCATGTAAGCGAGTGTATGGTCATTGACACACTATTTAGGAGTCAACATTGTAACTGGTTTCTAGCCATGCTTTCATATGGTCAAACCTGCTTCAATGGTCACTCTGGCACTGTCGCTGCTTACAACGCTGCCATACTTGACGGCAAGTCACTGACATTTCCGTTTGCCATTTGGTGTTCACAGGCTAGGGCTGTGGTTGGGATTTGAGCTCTCCTCACACTCCTGTTTGCATCATTCCTCAGGGGAAACGGATCATAGGTGAAAGGGCCATGACCGGGTGAGAAAGATGCATCCTTGAGTTTCATCTCATCATAATATTGCTTTGTGAAACCGGGGCGGCTATGGTGTACCCATGAGCTTTCCATTGTCTGTTCTCCCCCAGCAGAATCCTACCACACCATTAGTATAAAACGGATGAGATAACTGATAGATGGATGAAAGCAGAGATGAGCTGAAGATTTTGATTAGAAAAATCGAATCAAAGTTCACAAAGAAACGTCACGATACGCCACTGCTGTTGAAGCCAAAAACACAGAAAAACACGCATGAAAAGAAAGGATCCATGGGGCGAGGATGAGGTAACCAGTTCAAAAAGGGATGATGCCAACGTGGAACAGCATGGAGAACATGAACTTGTGGCGGTCCCTCACCCATCTGCATCCTGGATGTTGACGTTGACCCGCTTCGCTGCTCCGAGGAGCTCTGCAAGCACATGTGAGAGAGTGAGAGAGAGCAGGAAGAGCACAGTCATTACAAACAACAGTCCAAATGGATTTGCTCTGGTATGCCAATTCAGCATTCATGTGTTGTATATGTGTTCATGCCTTGTGTGTTTTCCAACCCTCACTCTCTGCAGAGTTGACAGCTATTGGTTCAATCTGTGGGGCCTTAACGAGCAATAGTTCCCTCACTCCAGACAGAGGTGACAAGCTGACAAAGACAAACACGGGCTGTTTACAACTATAACTCGCCGCAGTTTACCCAGTTTGTAACCAAACCTCATACACAGTCCAAAGAGGTGAACTGCTTGATTCGAAATGTTGATGATGTTGTTTATGTTTACGGCTTGTTCACTTTTTGCTGTTGTGATTTGGACTTTGTGTTCTGCCCGTTCCCCCTCTTGTTTCTGTTCCCTTGCGGAGGCCCCCCCCCCCCCCCACCTTAATAGCCTGGTCTTCACTCCTGCTTGCTGCAAGCAGGAGTGTTGCTGCTCCAGAATATTCCTTGGTCTCCCTGTGCATGCCGTCCCCCTGCCACGCCGCTGAAGGCTACCACCTGCCAGTCAGCGCCCCGCCACCTCAGTCTGCTTTTTGTTCGGGCATTTCGGTCCTTGAGCCGTTAAAGAAGCTCCGCTTTCCACTCGTTCATGCCACCGTCTCTCCTATGGGGCCCGAGTCTGATGATCCTTCGTACAAAACTCTCATCATGAGCAGTCGCTCTGCTGCTTTTGCTCATCGAAAACGCCGCTTTTGTTCACCAGAGACGTCTTTTAGTGGCGCGCCGGACAGAAACGACGATAAACGCACATCAGGGAACAGACAGGGTTCACTTTCCTCTCTGTCAGGCAGGAGAACGCACGTCCCGTGTGCAGCAAATGTGCGGCCAACGCATCTGCAAGATGACCGTGGTCTTGACAGGAAGCATCAGACGAACCAATGACAACGATGCCAGAGTGCACCAATGCACAGCCATTAACCTAACACACACACACCCACCCACGCACGCACACACACACACACACACACACACATACACATACACACACAGAAGCGGCTTGTTTGTCTCTCTGCCTTCACTTTTTTTTTTTTTTTTTTGGTCAAACCCTCATAATCCACAGGCCATAATCTGTAGCTGTTCTGTAATCTGGGGAAAAGCTTCTCCCTCTTTCTGCAGCTCTATCTGCACTTCATCCCTTCATCCTGCTCTCACACTCTAATTTTCCCTGTAATTTGCTAAAGAGCGCGCGCTGATTGGTAGTTGGGCTGTTTGTTTTTACACTCGGTGGTTGACACCATTCTCCTCCGCGTGTGTCCGTTCCTGTGCGTTTCTGCACATGCGGGTCCCCCGCCGGTCCATCTTGGATTAGGAGAACACCGACCCCACCCCCACCCCCACCCCCAGCAGATGAATCAATGAGTGCAGAGATCTGTGTCACCACCAGACTATCACACAGCCACGCGGGCCCCAACCACAAACTTATGACGGGGTCGCAACATCCAGCACACCCAGAACGAGTCGATCTGTTTCTGAACAGATTATCCTTCTTTCATGACAGTCTGGAGCACAGCATGACTAAATAATGCTCCCGATCTGACCCAGAACCATGATGTAATGTATATTTAATCAAAAACTGACTAAGATGGGGTAGCACTTGGCCCAAAAATATTTCATCCTTTCTTTTTTTTGTCTAATCTACACACTCACACCGTTGCTTGTTTTACTCGTTACATTGGGCCTATTTCCGTTACTTAAAGGCTTTACCTTCAGACTCATGCGTTCACCTTCTGTGACACAAGTTTTGTTTTCTTGATGCCTCTGACAGTGTCCTTGGACCAAGGTTCATATTATTTATGATAATTCGATGCCTCACACGGCAACTGAGCCCCGGTTACCATGGCAACCCCCCAAAGTGCCATTCTCACGGACTGTCAATCACTTAGTGGGGATTACGATGGTACTATGCTGCAGCATTTCCCCTCAATTTGTAGCTTCAGCAAGAGTTTACAAGGAAATTACTGCTTGCATTGCGTGAGAGACCCTTCAGCCCTCAAACAAAAGTCAAGTCATGACACTACATACAGTGTAGGCGGAGAAGCATATTGCTGCAGCGGAACAGATCCCCCAAACCTTGGGAGAGGTAAAGTGGAGAGCGTCTCGAGGGTTCTCATTACCCAGATGTGTTTGGAAGTCGACTCTCGGTCACCTTTGACTCTCCTCAATGAATCGTCACTGTCGAAGTTTTTTAACTTTTAACATTTGACAGAAATGAAAATGAAATGGAATTACTTAACCAAATCTTGAAAATGAATAGACACTCGTCCGTGCATGTAGTGAACGTACATTAATGTTCTAACCATTCTAAGAAGGGATGGAGGTGCGCGGGGGAACTTCAAAGAGCAAAAGCCTCTTAGTAACAAACTTAGTGCACTGCAAGACTCATGGAAATATATGACATGCGCATACTATATTGTAGGACCCTGGCATGTCCCAAAATGTTTGTATACATATGTGTCTCAATATAACATTGTTATGAGGTTGAAAGGAAAACAGGTGACACTTTTAGGACTTTATTGTGCGAGCAAATGACAGAACTTTGTACCTCAGTCCACTCTGAGCCACTACTGACTGTAGCAATTACTTTATCTCTCTCTATGTATCTCTCCACCCATTTCACTTTCTACCTTCAACAGAGACACAGTGGTGATAAGGATGTTCTCCTATCTCCAAGATTAAGAGCTTTATTGCAACTGGGCCAAAGATAAGAACATCATGAAATGATACAGAAATAAGCCAGAAGTTCGCTAAGAAAGCAAAGATCATCTACTCATGTAGGGCAAGCGCTGACACATCTCTGTGTCTGAATCGAATAGATCTTGAAATAAATGAATGTTTAGGTGATACACTAACAGTAGATTCACTCGTAACAGTGACGGTGAGTATTGTTTTTGCTCATCTGGTCATCAGGCACTCATCAGGGACTCATCTGGTCACATTCCATACCTTTCTACTGTTCAAAAGATCCCATTAAAAGACCAAAAGTCAACAATGAACCACCCCTTCTAATAAATATTCTGCATCATCTATTGAATAAGACACTGAATGTCCAAAGCATGGTATTACTCAGTAGCAGATCAAAATGACTGTGTTTACAAAAGCTCTCTAAACTTTCTATTAATACTGTTGGACGTTGATACTTCTGCCCCCCCCCCCCAGCTTGTTGAGTCAAATGATTTATATGGATTAAGCAGTTGCAATATGATGTAAATGAAGATGGCCTACTTTACATTACTGCGGTGATGTTGAGACATCCTTCCTGCCACATTCCGGTACAGCAACTGGCGCTATGGCTACGCGATACACTACATGAACACGCTGAAGGAGAGGATCGAAGTAGTGACACTCTGCTCAGTGGATGACTCTTACTTCTCCTCCTCACCCTCATCAGTGGCTTTGCACATATTGCTATTAGGATGGACGGAGCAAGTCTCCTCAACAATAGATAAATAGATAAACAGGCTCGCTTCCAAAAAGTGTGGCCGTCGTGTCCAGCAGTGCCGGAGGGACTGTGCAGTGGCCCCGGGGGGGCCTGCCACTGCTCCAGCTCCCCTCATCCAACAGTGACAACCTGACAGAGCGCACGGCCTCAAAATTAGCATACTGTTAATAATACGGGCGCAGCTAGGCACAAGACTAACACCTGACGCGTCAACTGCATCTCTGTGCATGCATGCCTGCTATTGTGGTTGCTAGAGATGTGTGTGTGTGTGTGTGTGTGTGTGTGTGTGTGTGTGTGTGTGTGTGTGTGTGTGACGGCGGTGATGCCAGCAGAGAGACCTGGCTTCCTGTTCAATTATTCAAACATAAACCTTGATTCACACAGCGGCACACACACCGATTTCTGTCTGCACTCTTTCTTCTCTCCAACTCTTACCCTTTGCCTAACCCCCAGTCCCTGCACCCTCTGCCCACCTCCCCCTTCCTCTTTGTCAGTGTGTGGTGGACTGAGCACTCAGAGCAGATCCGTTCTGGCATTTCAGGAGAAGCATTATTATTTTCCATGGCATTGCTGGAATGCTCAGATACAAACGGCACATGAGGGGGGAGAAGAGAACCAAGGAGGAGATACCGGGAGGGGAGAGATGAGCGAAGTACGAGATGTGGAAGAGGTGAGAGATGAGAGGAGGGACTGGAAGAAAGGAGGAGGCAAGAGGGAGAGTACAAGACAGGGGTAAGAGTAAGCAAGTGTAGGGAGAAGAGACTAGAGGGGAAGAGAAGGAGGAAGGACCAAACAGCCAGTTAGAGTGCAGAGCATAGTGGAGGATATAAAGGAGGAAAGAGGGGAGAGGAGTGATGATAGAGGGGAGGAATCAAAAGGAGAGAAGAAAGGAGGACATAGTAGGAGGGGTGAGAACACAAGGTGTCAAAGAAGGGGAGAGACAGATATGGACGATGGTAGAGAAGAGGGGAAGACAATATGGGAGGGTTGAGAAGCATGGAGAGCAAAGGCAAGAGGAGCACAGGGGAGGAAGCCAGCAGAAAGGAAAGAATGTGTTGGGAGTGGAGACAGATGATGAAACAGGAGGAGACGGGAGGAGTGCAGAGGAGAGCAGGCGAAAGAAGAGGAGAGGAGAGGAGAGGAGAGGAGAGGAGAGGAGAGGAGAGGAGAGGAGAGGAGAGGGAAAGAGAAGAGAGGAGAGCAAGAGGAGCAATATGGAGAGTGGCCCGCAGCTGAAATGGTAGAGGAGGAGAGCAGTTTCAAGCCTGTAATTGAAATCTAATTATCACCTCAAGTCCCAGCTGACTCCAGTAAAACACACACACACACACACACACTTTGGAGGGCCACATAATATATACATAATATATGTGCGAGCACACAGATGTCTGCACGTGTCCACGTCCGAGCATTATTACCACAACATCTGGTGTCTTCACACACCAATAATCCCCCTGTCCCAAGAGTAGTGTAAGACTTTCGCACACTCACCATGCAAGCACGCACGCGCACGCACACGCACACAAACACACACACACACACACACACACATTTTTGAGCATCCTTGCAGGCACACAAAACATGTAAATGACAATGGTGGTAAATGGGTGGCAGGCCTCTCTTCCTTTCGAGATCCATTCTCATGACTCCTCTCACACGTGCAACGTCATCACTATCACACACCCAACGTCACAGCGCAAACACACACAAGATAACTGCACACATGCACGCTAGGATCCGTGCGCGTACGCGTGCACCGTGCACCATTTAAATGGCATCACATCGGATTCGGCCTGCACTGTCCTGACCTGGAAATGACAGGTTACGTGTGTGTGTGTGTGTGTGTGTTTGTGCGTGCGCGTGTGGATACTGACTGGCTTTCCCTGGCCGAGGTCTCTGTAGCAGCCTTTGAGCTGTCAGCAGGTCCTCGGTCTTGACGGCCTGGAGCAGCTCCTGGTCCTTCCCCATGTCCCCTCCGTCCCGTCCGGCTCTCAGCCAGTGAGCGCCCCGCTCTCCTCTCCTGTCCGCTCTCCTCCGTTAATCCGCTGCTACATCCTGCCGCGGCTCCGGGCCTCCCGCTGGGGCTGAGGATGTTGCCGGCGGAGGGATGCTCCGCTGGGGCCAGGAGTCCAGCTCAAGTCCTGCTACCCGTGGACCCGCACCGACCGAGCCCGGGTCGCCCGCCCGGACCTCTCTCCCCGTCGGGATGGTTCTCCGGCGGCGCTCGCGACAGATTCCACAAATGTCTATCCGCGTAACGATTTCACCGGCTCTGCGTGCGTGCGTGCGTGCGTGCGTGAGGACGGTGGAGCTCGAGCGCCCTCCCGTACACACCGCCGAACCCTCACTAGCCTGCAAAACTCCACGCGCGGCCGGCTCCCGTATGTTTAATAACGTGTGACCGCTGTCACCGCAGCGGCGCTGGACCAGCTCGCGCCAGCTCCAGCGCTCGCGCACGTCCTTACGCACGCACACACACACACACACGCACGCACGCACGCACGCACGTACGCGTGCAGACGCGCACACTGTCTCACATCACATTACATAAACACACGAGTCGTTTGCACGCGCCTCTCCAGCTGTTGTAAATCCAGCGCGCGTGTTCGCGAGCGTGCACGCGGGCAAGTCACGAGAGGTCGTTTGACGTTGGCACGGAGTGTCGCGTGCAGGAGCGTACCCAGCGCGCGGGACAACGCGAATTCGTCAGACCGCTGCGATGCAAGTGTGAACTCGATTTAAAACCATTCAACTGGAACTGTTTTTATTCATTAACATATTCCTTGGGACATTTTGCTGTCTTTTTTATGTTATTTCTGTTAGTCTTTGTTTACTTGAGTCTCATTTGTAGTATTTCGTAATTTACAAACACATTTGACAGTTGTGATCGTCATTCTTCTTACGCTTTTGTGAAGAAGGGCGTAATACAAATAAACCGGCCTGAACATGATGACAATACGTTTAAGGTTAATGAGAGACAATTTCAGGGCAGGAGATGTGTGTATGTGAGTGTCCCTAGTGCTGAGCTAATTTAGATTTGAGGCGCCACTGCCAGTCAGATTTAGGACAGGACATGGAATATGCACGAAAGACCCCCATCCCCCCACCCTTCTGGTAAAAAAAAAAAACTAAAAATAAGGGTTTCAGTCTTTTGGGTGGTATATAGGGATAGCTATTTTTATGCCAGTTTTTTACTGACCTTTTTTTGTAAAAGAGTTCAGTGTACCGTCAGGATAAGAACACAATTGTTTATATTGGAAAGTAACTGGACAGTTTAAAATATTCACCCGATGTTGACAGTAGAGGCCTAGCCTAGGAGCTGTGTTGATAGGTGCAGTTTGCATCTGGTAGGGCCTTCCATGACAAAGAGGTCTTGGGTCAAACAAAGAGGCATTTACACTAGTCTGGGTTCCTTGCACCCAAGTGACTGAAGGTATCAGGCTTGGTAGCCTGTACTTTGCAGATCATCCCATTGGCCTCATCAAGCAATGACCTTCAGCTTGCACAGGGATGAAATGTAAAACAGCTGGGATGAGAATTAGCATCAATGTGTGCACTCCAAGCACCAACCCTCTGTGACGTCACCCACTGGTTTGTGCAGGACGCTTTATGAAGCCAGGAGTTTCAGGAAGCCTTTGTCCATCTTTTATACACAGTCTATGGTCCACTCTTGACTGGGGAGTACCCCTCCACGTGGAGGAGTTCAAGTATGTTTAGGCCAGGGTGACCGGACATCCCGAATCCTCGGGGACAGTCCCCGACAGTTGGTTGCAGCAACCAACCAACGTAGGTGTCCAAGTTAGAACCAGACAATTAAACTAAAAACTAGGCAAACAGGTGTTTAATTTTGATTCCCACACATATTTGTAATTTTCATTTTATTGAACTCAAAGTTTGGCAGTGTATAGAGTATATAGATCTTATACAACATGTGGTTACTCAAAATTAAACAGGGTAGCTGCAGTATGAAATGATTTCAAGTGTTGATGAATAGCTGAAATTCCATTAATCTATATTGCTATAATACAATTTAAGTACACTGCATGCGTGTGAAGGAGGGTGTACTTATTCAAGAACACACTGTAATCACTGAGGCTCCAACACTGGGTTCTCATTAGCCAGGTATAACTAGTAAACTGTTCCAACACCTGGCTGTTGAGCAGATGCTGCAGATAGAGTGGCTGCAGTCATGTCAGTATGTCAAAAAGTTGTTTTCTCGTGATTATTTTGTGAGAACTACAAAATAATTCCAGAGAAACCTGCTGTTCCATCAAGATAGTGAGATAATGAAACCGTTAACAATATACTGTATGTCCTGAGTTGACCAGATGAGACCATGATGATAAAATAATAAATAATTACAACCACTTAGGTAAAATTATTCTTTCATCCATATGGTCAGGGACATATTAGTTTGACATTTCAGCGATCACATTAGAAGCTAGATATATTTCTGCCCCCTAGTGGTCAAACCTGAAATAATGCAGCTTTATACTTCGGAAGGTTTACATTTTATGAATATTACAGTTGATAAATAATTCTAGAAGCACTGGTGCAAACATATTCTGAATGTGGGAAAAATTTGGATGGATTAATGCCATTCCTTGCGTACCATATTGACAACATGTGCAAATATCACTTAAAGGGGCTTCATGGATTTCTTTGCAATAATATGGACATCCCTTGAGTTTTCCATTTTGAGCATACAGCTATGCATTTTTGCTTTCATATTATTCCTCTGTCCACATAGAGGTGTAAGCAGCAGGCCTAGCATCATCACTTATGTCGTTTGTTTCTGGGTTGTCCTGCAGCTGCCACTTCATGCTCCTGACACCTGTGCTTCCTCACTCTGACCTCAGTTTGCTCTATATCCTCTTTCCTGAGTGTCACACAGAGTGACCAGTTCTCAGTGGTATCACTCACTGGTATCATTTCTATATCTATAAAAAAACAGCGTCTTATCTATAAGAACACAAGAACAAAACTTTTATTTCATGATAACACAGAATCGTCTTCACTCTGACCACACTGGTGTCTATATACAATAATGGTATGCATGTACATAATCTTTAATTTGGATACTCAGTCCAGCTAAGGTGCTTATATTTCCAGCTCCATATGTGCGTACGAGGGCTCTCCTGCATATCTGCTTCAGGAACTCCGGCCGCTGCTTGCGGTACGGAACAGTCAGCTTGCAAGAGGAGCTGGTGTAGTAAGTGAGCAGGGTGAAGAGGGAAGAGAACGTCCTGTGACTGCCATACAGGCTGAAGAGCAGGTTGTTCAGCTGGACACGTACGCTGGTTGGCCCCGTGTCACTTTGATAGCTCAGAGTGAAGAAGACGTCTGGCTGGCCACTGTCCCTGCGCCAACACAGCAGCATGCAGTCACGTTCCACACGTTCGCACACAACACACAGTTTCAGCAATATCAAAGGAGAGCCATGCTGGAAGACAACGCGGTGTTCATTTAACATTTATTTTTACTTTAAAGAGTTTTTAATTGAGTGTAATTAACATAAAAAATTGCTTTAAGTCAAGTGGATGTTTAAAGAGTCAGCACTTGTGGGTTTTTCCCCACATGATGGGAAAGACTGAGCCAGAGAGAATATTAAAACAACAGCTCAAACTTTACTATAGCCCTCAGCGTGGTTGTTACCTGATGAGGAAGGTACCAAGAGGTGCGTGTTCCAGTATCTCATGCGCTTCCTCCATGGTCATTGATCCCCAGTAGTAGCCACTGTGTTGAAGCTGCAGGAAAGTGTGTTTCACCAGTTTATACTCTGCCCTGCTGCTGAAAGGACGGAGGTGTGTGGGAAAGCACTCGGCATTCGCTGCAGTTGTTGACTACAGGACAGAAGGCATTTGGAAACAAAGACAAACCAGTCAGCATGTACAGACAACATGGTGCCATCACAGTGGAAACCTGTGGCACGTATGGATCAGACTCTTCCATGGAAACAAGGTTTTATCACAAGCAGACACAACACAGCTATTGTTTAAGGAGACATCATGCCCATATCACTTTCTTTGACATACACACCAGTTTCACAACCCTGCTTCAAACACTCAGTTTTAGTGCCTGTGCCTATAATTGGGCTGGAGCATGCCCTGCCCGCTATGCCACCAGCCAGGTTTGCTTTTCCTCCGCATCAACACAAGAAAACGTGTACTTTTATGACATTGCAATGCCTGTGCATTCACCCATTTACTGTGCAAAATTCAGTTAGAATTAAAAAAGGTTAACAGTGGGGATTCAGCTCTCCCATTCCCAAGACACCCTCTCCGCCAATTGTGTGATACAATCCTTTGCTGTAATAGCAAGGCTGTCACATCAAAATGAAGTAAAGACGAGGTATTGGCGGAAATGCATTGGTCCATCCTGAATGGACGGTACAACCTGACATCAGGTTTTGCACAAATCCCCCGGAGGTCTCATTACCTCGCGTTCAGGGAGACTGGAGACCATGTGAAATCTTGTTGGTGGGTTACGGCCAGACCCCTACAGCTCATGTTGTACAACTTTGCAGAGGTTCAAAATGGACATATGACATAATAAAGTTGTAAAGATGTTCTGAAATATGGAACAGCACAATACGTCTCCTTTAAGGACTCCTGACAGTACTCTTACAACGTCCAAACACAAGCCTAACCATTGTGCCCTGAGAGATACCTCTCAGGCATTGTTCAGTTTACCCCATGGGTAACTTACATACAGCCTGGAGAGATTTCGTGAATACCCTCCCCAGGGCTGCGGAAAGACATATGAATATGTCAGTATGTTTGTTATCTGACTGTATCTTGCTCCAGTCGTCTATCTATCAATTGAGGCATCTACAAGTTCCCAGCAAGGCTGGAACAGACTCACTTTAATACCCATTTAATTCGGTCTTTATTTAACCAACAATGGTGAACAAAGCTATTGGCATCCTTCAATGCCTGCACTGACCTGTTCCCAGGTTCCAGGCTCCTGAATGTGGAGTTTGCACCACAAAAGTAACTCCGGGCTCTCCGGTTTGGCTCTGTCGGGGCTCTGTGCTCTCTCTTCACCTCCAGTTGCTCCTTCACACACTTCGCTTTGGCTCTGCGTCTCAGCTGTGCGGCTCTGTTTCTCACTGTTAACGATTGCACGTTTAAGGTTGTCCCTGACCATCCTACAATGGAGAGGCGTCCTCCTCATCGCCTGTTCGACCACTGACGTGCAGATCCTCCATCATCAACGTTTGTTCACTGCTCCATCCTCACTCAGACGCCACGCTTCTTAAACAAATCGATTGAGACTCCAAATTTCCGCGCATTACCACCTGCCATTGGGGCAGTCTGGAGGCTGCATCTGCTTTGTCACCTGTCCATGACAGACAAGTCAGAGGAGAATTCTGCTCGAGCTGAAAGACAGAAAGGGGAATCACGCTGTAAATTCTCTCCACAAGACAAATTTCAATAGAAAATATCACTCACAACTGCCTTAAACCACCATATATTGTTGCAACACATGGAGGGCTGATTGAGTGTGAGTGCATGTTGAGTGTGTGGTGTATCTGTGTCCACACCCAACCAGAATCAAGGGTTACGTAGTTTTATGAACTTCATGTTATTGTCTCTGTGGGTGGAGACTGCACTGTGCTTTCACTTTCACAACAAGACAGTATCACATGTCCTCTGGTTAACTGTTCATTATTTGATTCCCTGTCACTCCCTTTATGGCAGTGTCACCTCTTCATAAAGTCGCCATTTACACATTCTAAACTACAGTTTGAGAGCAGCAATGATTTTTCTTTTCTGGAATGCTTTTCATTCCACTCTCCGGGCAAACTTGTTATAAGTTTGTTAGGCAAAAGGACGTAATCAGTTTGTGTCATGTGTTGGGGATTTTACCAACTTTTTTATTTTTAGACTGATTTGAAATCTTTGAATTTTTCAGTTTTCTTGGACAATTGACCGTGAGCCTCAGCTTTCAGTTGGCAGTTGTTGTGTTGTACTGTCTTTACAACACCATAGGAGCTATATCCTCACACAAATGTTGCGCCAACAGGTTACGTTCACGTTACATGTAGAAATGAAAGCGGACTTTGACTTTCCTTGACTCTTGTCACCCCGGTCTCCATTTCATCTCCATTTAATGCAGTGAACGTGTTGGACTGAAGCGAAACAGCTGCACAGCGCAAAACGTCTCTTCTCCTGCTATTATTATCACCGTTTCATTGCCATTGTATCAGCCTTGAAATGATAAAGCAACGGAGTTTATTCAGGTAGTGCATAAACATGACTGAGATGCGCTGTCATACGTCGACGCGCGTGAAAAACAATCAATCATATTATTAAACTTGTATCATAAACTCACTGTATTTTACTTTTTGTCTGACGGAATAAAAAAACAGATACTTCCAAAAAACACTAGAATCCTAACGTACAGTCGGGAGCGGACTGTAGAGTGGATGACAACGAGTTGTCGTTTGAGCAGTAACTCTGGATTAATTGTCAATAGACACTCACACATCAATTTGTAGCTGTCACCCCACACTTTCGGATACATTACGGTATTATTTGGCCCTGAGGCCACTGCGCGTCCCCTCAGTTCGCGGAGCTCTTGGTTAAGGAGGAGGGGCGGAGGGACTGCAGACCCCCACCCCAGCAGGAGCGTGTCCTGCTGGGGCTGATTCGTCTTACCTGTAGCGGCGACAGCAGCTCCCAGGAGGAGAGGATGAACTCCTGGAGGATGAACCAGGAGGAACTCTCACCGAACAACGGGGGCAGAGCCAGATCTCCGGGTCAACTCCTGCACCTCAATGACTCTAGGCGCACGCGTGTCTCTGTGTGTGTGTGTGTGTGTGTGTGTGTGTGTGTGTGTGTGTGTGTGTGTGTGCGCCTGCGGGTGTCTGTGTGCGTAGGTAACCTGCTCCGCGGCTGCTGAATGAGGAGTGCACGCACACGCCGCGGCTCAGCCAAACAGGGGAGAGGAGGCCGAGCGCAAGAGAAGGTAGAAGGAGAAAAAAAAGTGTAAGAAACCCAGCTGCTAAGAGCTTTCGCTTTCACTCTCACCCCGTTTCTCCTAAATCACGTGATCTGCAAGCAGAGCGCGCGTGCATGCGAATTCGTGTGCACGCGTGCAGTAGTGGGTGCACAGTATTTTGAGGTGCTGCTCGATGGTGGGGGGTTGCTTGTTTAGGTTCAAGTTTCTAAATGTAAATCATCTTTTGACAAACAAAAGACACACACCACGAGGCATTTCTGTACTCCAATTCTGTAGTCTAATTCTTGGAACACTGAGGCAATTGTATCAGCATGCTGACATGGATAGTTCATGAATGTACAAAAACAAAACACACACATGCCCTGACCATTGATGAGACATCGTCAGGTAGTCACATGGAATTTATTAACAGTGAAATTAACAGCTTTAACCTTTCCCATACTTCATCTGGGATATAATATGTAGCAACGGATGGACAGAAACGAGGTTGAAGGAGGTTGATCTCTCAGGCCGAGGACGTGGACGTCTGCCTTTCTCTGCTGGTTTGTCTGTGCACCAGGAAAGCAACAGCTGACATGGCAATGATCCCATATGTAGCCAAGACGCACTGCAAGACAGTGTTGGAAGAACCATCTCAGTCTGAGGACATATTCAAACTTCCACATTCAGATCCAGCTAGGTAGTGTGTGTGTGTGTGTGTGTGTGTGTGTGTGTGTGTGTGTGTGTGCGTGTGTGTGTATGTGTGTCTTATGTACATTTCTGCGGCCCTGCAAGGTGTAGCTGTTAAAGTGTTTCCTCCAGCCAGTCAGTTCCACAGCTGCTGGGGCCTTTATACCAAAGAGTTGGCTCTGATTTGCAAAGAAGAAGAGAAGAAAGAAACAATGTGTTATCAGTTATCGTTACCAGAACACTGTAGTTTTGGACATTCTGCTACGATCAAAACGTAAAAGGGAATTGGACGTAAATGAACTTTGGGAGCATCAACGACTACCTGTGCGTGAGTGTGTGGGTGTTCTATCAATTTGCAGCATCAATAACTTGAGTCAAAGCGAATGTGAAATGACAATTGCAGAGGACAAAGCCTGAAAGGAAGGCTTACTACAGTTAGCACGTCAAACACTTTTGTTACCTGACTCCACCAAGCCTCAGTTCATTCGGATCGAAAGTTTTGCCATGGCCATGGGAACCTCATACAAGCCAAATTAAGCGAGCAATGTGTCTACGAACGTCAGTGACACTTGAAGTCAGACTACAAGAAAGATGTCGGGATGCTTTGGCACGTTGAGACCGATGACCGGCACAATGTTTCAGGGAGGGGACAACACATGTTCAACACGCCCTCAGAAACAGATTAGGCTGAATTATTCATCAGAACTCCCATCTTTTTATCCATCTTTAATGGCAACAAAGAGCTTGTTCTTTGCGGTGGGGGCTGGGCCGAGAAATAAAAGCCAGGCAGCTGTAGTTAACTTTGTTAAAAAGTTTTCCTCTAGATGCATGTGTTACTGGGAAACAATCACAGTCTTCATTCGCAACCACAGAGAATGTATTTAGAACCTCCGAGAGGGGATAAAACAGCAAACGTAACAAAAAGAAATTTCAGAAATTTCTCCGTAATGGATGGGACTGACAGAGGTTTGTTCTATTCTTTTCTGTTCCATCTTGTCTTCATGGGTTAGGGTTAGGGTTAGGGTTAGCTAAGCATGTTCTGTGCGAATATGAAGTCACAGGCAGAGTAACAGAGAAAGAGAAAGCAAGTTTTGTGGGGAGGAAGCTAAGCAGCCGATCGTCACATCTTATCATTTTAGACTTCACAGTGCAGATTTTCTTGAAGACTGTGTTTTTTTGCGTCGCGTGCTGTTCACACACACACATACATACACACACACACACACACACATCATCGTCATCATATTGATCCTTTATAGTTGTATTGCTTTACAGTGTCGCTTGAGATGAAAAAAAAAACAATTGAATCCTCATTTTCTCTTCACTTAAATGCGTCAGATTTCAAAAGAATTAATCAGTTCCTGTGAAACGAGAAGTCATTTCCATTACAAACATTAGAATTGTGTGACGTGAGCTAGGGCGATGGCAGTGCTGATTTATTCTGCGGTCATTAAAAGCATTTTAAGAGCGGAGCGGAAATGCATTCTTTCCTTGAATGAAAATTAATTAGGTGAAAGCTTAGAAACACACAGTGCAGATCTGACCTTTGTTCTATGCACTGTCAAATTGGTCTGATTTTTCACTGGAGATACAACAACAACTCTGACATGCAGATGCCACATCCAGTGTCTGGGATACGTCTGCAGGACCATGACAAGGTCTGTCATTTCACTTACTCACTATTGCCTGCCTGAGAAGGGAGAGTGACAAGGTAAAAGAATAAGAAGAATAAGAAGACCTTTAATTGTCCCACAAAGGGTAAATATCATTGTTACAACAGCATATAGATATTACATGTAAAATATAATAAAATACAAATAAATAAACATGAAATAGAGCTAACAGTGTTGATTGTAGCAGGGAGGAAAGTTCTCTGGAATCTCTCTGTCACACAGCGAGGGTGAATCAGTCTGTGGCTGAAGCTGCTCTCCAGAGCGGTCAGAGTGTTCTGCAGGGTTTGAGACTCATGGTCCTGCATAGATCTGATTTTAGCCAGCTAGCTCGAAGCCTTTTGTCCCCCACCTCCTGCACTGAGTCCAGAGGACAGCCCAGGACAGAGCTGCAGTTCTTGACGATCTTGTCCAGCTTCTTCCTCCCCCTCTCTGTGATGCTGCTGTTCCAGCAGAACACATCATACAGCAGGGGTCAACAAGTAAGTTTGGCCTCGGGCCAAAATTTTTCTGAATGGTGGGCCAAATTTTTTCTGAATGGTGGGCCAAGACATCACATCTGTCAGAATGTTTTATTAAGAAAGTCATGTGTTTAAAATAGCTCAAGTTACAGACTATCTGTGTGTTATTACTGCTTTAGCTCCACTAACTTGGTGATGATAAAGCTGCTGTCTTTATCAGTGACTGGTTACACAGACTCAGCAAACTATTTCCCCCACACATTTAATAAAAATGTGAATAGTTTCCATTTTGAAAAGGAGTCCTTCTTTGATCCCAACTTGTGTATTTGTAAAAAAAAAAAAGATTTGTGAATAAAGATTATCAGGATTGGACTGTCTGTTGATGTATTCTGTGATGCATTCTCGTGTTATAATAGTGTTATTTTCTGTGTGCCTCAAGACATTAGCAGAAAATGTCACTGTACAAAACGTTAAAGCGGAGAGTTGACAGCGAGAGTAGGAAGAACAAAGAGGAGTGGGAAGAGACGTACGCGCTCATCCTACCTGACTCCACAAATGCCAAGCCCGTCTGTCTCATCTGCGACGACGTTGCAGTTTGCAAAGAATATAGTATAAAACGGCACCAAAAGCAAAGCATGGCAGCTTCACAGCGTCCTATCCACTCCAGACAGAGGCAGAGATGCGCAAACCTGAAGCACTGACAGCTTCAAGTCAACTTTGCTTCATTTGATTTGAATAGCACTTTCTTTTTTTGCTTTCTCTTTTTTTGCCGTGTCTCAGGAGCACATACCCCACTCTCCCACCACGAGCTGGTGTACGTCTGCGGGCAAGACGATAATGCTTTTATTTCGTTTTATTTCTTGTCAAATAAAGGTTCTGAATGTGCTCCTGATGAGTTTCCAGGGGATCTGTATGCTGGGGGAGTGGAAATGTGCCTGCAGCTGTGTAGTGTTGTGGAGTTGGGGTGGGACCAGGGTGTGAAGGACTGAGGTAGTGGGGCCAGGACAAGGTATCGGGACGGGGGTATGCAGCCGAATGGGTGGAGGAGAGGATAATTGATCAAATCTTAATGTAGACATATTGTAGACATAGAAATTAGAGTTTGGTTATTGCTTGAATCGTGCCGAAATTACATGTAGTGACTCCATTAGCTTGATTTCAGGCTTTAAAGGCCAGGATTGAATATGTAGAATTTTTATTAATAGCTATATACATCCATACGGCTTTCAGAATGGTGCAGAATGTAAAAATAGTGTTCCTTTTATATACATACATATACATCATTCATTTATCATATTAGACGGGTTCGACAAACAATAACTGTTAACATTGTACTATTGGCTGGTCTGGTATATCGTGCAGGCCAACACAATAGTGGCCAGGCCTGGTGCGTAGCCTGCTATGGTCTCGACGCTGGCAGAGCTCTGGGTGAAATAGTGGAGTCTGAAGGACCTGTACAGGTAGCTGCTTCAAAGCCAGGTATTTTTCCTTTGTTGGTGCAACTATGACACCAGATGGTGATAACGAGTCTCAGTTTACATATCCCACATTAATAACAACAACAACAACGGCTGCATGCTACGACTTCAAGGAGGGAAGGAAAAGTCAGAAGTGACACATCAATTAACACCTCTATTGGCCTATCTTCAGTGATTATTCATTAATTGGCTAATAACTGAGCTCTTTTGAATTCTTTTTTTTAAACGCTCCTTCCATCATCCATCGTTCGGCACACGTGAGCACAGCTATAGGCTAAATGCAGATATTACACATTACACAGAAATGCCGCATTTGTAGAGTACAGCCTAGAATGCGTCCTCAGCGTCCTTAGTTCATTATTTGAACGTTACCCAGTGCGATAAAAACTCATGTCAACATGTTTGTGTTTGAGTCCGTCCTTACCTTCACCTCCGTTATGAGATGACCAAAGCTGGTGAGGGGGATCCGCGTTTTCACTGGAGACGTCGGCATTACTGAGGGCGAATGGAAACACTGGATGTCACCATTTATCCTGTCACACACAAGCGCACCGCAGCCACACGTGGCATTTTACTTCGCAATTTACACGCGGACACCGATACTTACTGTCCCTCTCAGCCGGCGGACGGCACGACAGTACACTTACACAATGCATTCACTACGGTCCAGGATGCAACGCAACATCCCGGCCAATCAGGTGTTTCTGCGTGACGCGCCGTCCAATAAGATGGCGCCTGGTGAGTGGGCATGCGCCCGTTACGCAACCTGCGGAGGGAGGTTACTGAGGCATGTTGGTCCCGGCTGCAGCCGCAAGATGGGGCAGAATGACAGATGATGACCAAAGTGCATTCGCTGTACACCTTACCCGAACCGGTGACGCTCTGCATGATGGCTCCTCCAGATCCATGCAATTTTCCTGGGACTCTTCCTGCACAGCTCACATTCAGAAGCTATGCTACGACGGACCCCTCATCAGTGTTTTGTGCTAAACCATGTGCTAAACTGAGGCTTTGAGGTAGTAAGACGGGAGAGTTGGTTACTGGTTGTAGTATGGTTTGTACGGTTTGCATTGTGGTATTGGAAAATGTAGCTGTGATCCAACATATAAACTGTAAAGGTCAGGGCCAAGCAATTTTTGGCAAAGTTTTAAAGCTGTAGCACATATAGTTGATTGTTGATTTGTCATTCATTTCAAGGTTTTTGATATGAAATCACAATTTAACAAAGCCAGTCGGTCTCCTGAGATAGCAGCACTTTGAATGAGAGCAAAATTCAAAATGCTGTAAAAGATTCAGTTTTTGCGATACAATTCTGATGTTTTCCAAACATTGTCTACCATCTTCAGTGAAAGATTTTGATGCACTGTCGTCTCAATTTCTGATCAATCAAAAATCAGTGTGGAATTTGTGTAGGACAGTCTGAAGATGCACCACGTAATGGACTTCATACCTTTCAATAGGTTTAAATGTACAAAAGTTTCTTCATTATTGGCACTACATTTTGGTGAAAGTTGCAAATCTATGCAGTAGCATATACAGTTGATTTGTTGTGAACCCCCCCCACCCCTACCCCCTCCGCGCATGGGGGGCTACTGACTTGTTTTTGCAGCTGATGCAATTTGGCAAGGGACTGGACCTTTGTTTAAAATTTGGTAATTTTCTAGGAAAGAGGATTTGCTCATAAGAAAAAAAAAGGAAGAAAAAGAAGAACATGCTGAGAAAGAGGGAGAGGGAGAGAGTGCAATGTAATGTAATCTAATCTTTCTAATCTTAGGTACCATTAATAGTGGGCACTTAAAATAAAATTTGATTGAATTGGATTTTTATCATGCCATCTATCTAGATAACCGTGTCTGCAATGTAAAGCAATTCCTTTCCAGCCAATCCTTCCCCCTCTTGACCAAATGTTTTTCATTGCAGCTCTGTACATCACTCTTGAGAGCGAAGTCTTAGCTAAGAAACGTGAGACATGATGCCCCTTGTGTACACAGAGTGATTTGGCTTTATTCCATGATGTGCTTGCAGCAGAAACACAGACCAGAAGTCTTGTTAGTCAGTACTTCATGGTCTGAACTGCACTGTCACCTCCAGGTTTGGGGCAGGGAAAAAGAAGTGCCTACAGAGAAAAAAGAGGCGTTTGACTGTAATCCTGAATAACAACCTGGGCTAGTTCACTTGCAGCACTGCTGTAAGTAATTGCAATTAATACATTTCTTCAGCCCATTTATTGGTTTTTCACATCAATGAATACTTGTGGAGAGGCCTATATACTGTAGAGTAGGTATTTAAGAGAACAGAATAGTAAAATGTCTACAGGTTTTTTTGTTTTATTGAAAAATATCAGTAAAATGAATATAAAATGATGTATGAAATGAACAAATGTTTGATTTCAATTAAACTTAAAATCCACAAAATATTAAAACATACGACTAATTATCTAATACAGGTTGTTTTATGTTTAAACCAAAAAAAAAACAATGCATGAGTTTAGGCTCTTTTACAGCACATAGATGAGAGTTATTGGCAGTGAGTTGAGCAGAAGCTGCAAATGAGCTTGAGCTTGTTGCATTTCCTCATAGCCTTGCACAAACTTCCATTCTTGTTTTCTTATTTTCTGGTTTCAAAGTTTCATTCAACACTTCACTTGTGACTGCTTGTAGGATTGATTCCGCCTGATAGAAGATGATTTGCTTTTATAAACCGTACTCTCATATTAAACCTGTAACAAGACAGGTTCAAATGTTGAAGGGAGGCGACATTTCCTGTCATTAAAGCCACAGTCCTCTTTCAACTAAGCCAAAAAAGGACATCCAACATCAGAAAACCCCTTATTCGGGACAAGTTAGGCAGTGACTGTAATGAACAGCCTGTGACACCATTTAATGTCTTCCTTCCTGGTTAATGTCATCTCCTCTTGTCCTTCCCTGCCCTCTGTCTCGTCTATCAATCTCATCTGCCACATCAAGTCCTCATTCCCTGAATTCAAAGAGTAAAGTTCTGATAACTCTTCATGTACTTGTTCAAGGAAATCATTGGCTCTATCCTTTACAAGAATATGATGATAAAAAAATATATATATTCAAACTAAGTAAATTAACTGTGACACTAAACTTTGCTTAACAGTAAACATCTCTGTTTGCTAAATCTGCTCAACTCATGATGTCCAATGTGCGATGGACATCAGACTTTCCGTAAAATCCTAAATCCTGTAAATGTACTATATGGTACATGTTCAAAATAACAAATATTATCACTTGTAACAGTGAAAATTACATTGACAGAGAATTTGGTAGGCCAGCATGAACATAAATGTATATTTTTGATTAAGAATGGACACTTATTCCTCCCTCTCTGCAGTCGCTCCAGCATGCTTGTCTTGCCAGGTGTCTGTCACTCTCTCAGTGTGCTTAAAATCATGACATGATTGTGGATGGATAATCAGGATCCAATTACTAACCGACATTGCTGACATAATTCGATTACAGATCATTTATTCGTTTAGAGACAGATGAAACATGACCGTTCCAATGAACACAGGGGCAGAAGGCGGTAAATTTAGGTCCAGGCCCATTTCCTCCAGGTGACTCTCACAAGGTCGAGAGACAGCATCACAAAACGCTGAACTTGAAGATGCTGGAATTTGACTCAGTGGATGCATGTGTTCAGTGTGGTGATGGCTTGTGGAAAGAGGCTGTGTGTTCTGGTTCTGACGAACCTGTAGCACCTGCCAGAGGGCAACAGGTCAAACGGGTTACAGGTTCAGCTCCCATGAGGCAGTGGGACACCTTGATATCATTCAGGTAGGGGAGGGGGCAGCCATCTTGTCCACTCTCTGCAACCTTCTCAGGAGTGCCTGGTGCATTGGGAGAGCCACACTGAGAGGCAGTGTGTCAGGATGCTCTCAGTGGTGAAGCTGTGAAGCTGTGTAATCACCAGCAGCTTCTCACTGACCTTGTTCTTCCTGGCCAGTCTCAGGAAGTGCAGACACTGCTGAGGCTTTCTGATGCGTGTACAGTACCGAGAGATGGCCGTACCAAGGGAGGGGAGGCAACCTGCCCTGTGCTTCCTGAAGTCCAGGATCATTGTATTGATCTTCGTGATGTTCAGAACCTGATTGTTTACTGAACACCAAACAGACAATGCCAAGGGCACGCTCCACTCCACCACGGCACTCATATCCACCTGTGTGTGTGTGTGTGTGTGTGTGTGTGTGTGTGTGTGTGTGTGTGTGTGTATGTGTTTGTGTGTGGGTGTGTGCGCGTGTGTGCATGTCTGCGCGCGCAGACACGCACATAGTTTTGACATCAGAGAGAAAGAAAGAGAGAGAGACAGAGAGAAACACACACACACAGGCTGATAGAAGCCACAACACATTGGCGAGGACAGCGAAGCGAGCTCGCGGCCCATGAACCAGGCGGCGACGGCGTCCTCCCGGTCGTGAGTTGCAGAGCAACAGAGCAGCCGCAGCGCAAGCTCCGGTGAGGCTGTGAGCGCGAGGGCGGAGGGAGGAGGAGGAGGAGGAGGAGGAGGAGGAGGAGCAGGCTCATGCTCCGCGGCTCGTCCCCCCTGCTGGCTCCATCGTCTCCCCCCTGACTCTCTCTCTCTCTCAGCCCTCGTCTCTTCCTCGTTAAGATGGCTGACCCCGGCAGCGACGGAGAGGCACCGGAGAGCGCGCGGGGCTTCGCCCGGCAGGGTGCGCTCCGCCAGAAGAACGTGCACGAGGTGAAGAACCACAAGTTCATCGCGCGCTTCTTCAAGCAGCCCACCTTCTGCAGCCACTGCACCGACTTCATCTGGTGAGAGCGTACGTGTGTGTGCGCGCGCGCGCGCGCGCGTATGTATGTGTGTGTATGTATGCGTGTCTGTGTGTGTGTGTGAGAGAGAGAGAGAGAAAGAGAGAGAGCAGGACACAGGTGATTCACTTGCTGCTGCCGCGGCGGCGCCGGAGACTCTGGCGGGGGGCTCTCTCCCTCCTGCCTCCCTCCGCGGCGACAGCGTTCCCACTACGCAGTGTTTCATTCATTGTCACCGTGAGAAGCACCGCGATGCGCCACCCCCCCCCCCCCCCCCCCGCCCCCAGCACCGCACAATGCGACAGCAGCTTCGGGCCTGTCGGGGGGGGGGGGGGGGGGGGGGGGGGGGGGGGGGATGCGGTGCCGGTAGCCGCAGAACAGCAGCCGCCGCTGCTGCTGCTGCTCGCCGTTTACCGCATCGACACCCCGACTCACGCCTCTGAACCTGGAGGAATGCAGCTGGAGACACAGGGCCTCACTGTTGCTGCTGCTGCTGCAGCTGTGTGTGTGCGAGTGTGTGTGTGTGTGTGTGTGTGTGTGTGTGTGTGTGTGTGTGAGTGAGAAAGAGAGAGTGTGTGATTGGACGTTTGTCTGTGTGCATACGTCACTGGCAAGTGGATTGCCCAAATCATTCCACATCTCTGTCTTATGTCCACAGGGGCTTTGGGAAACAGGGATTCCAGTGCCAAGGTAAGAGCAGTGGCTCATACACAAATCCCCGTGGGTGTTTGGACTGATGTCAACTGTCTGAAGGGCTGTTGCTATGTGTGTGTGTGTGTGTGTGCGTGCACGCGCGTGTGTTGTGTTCACGGCTGCTGGTCTGCTCATTGTAAAGAGCGACCTGCTAGCTGTTGATGGCCGATGGCGTACTGGTGTTGGCGGGCAGGTGTCAAACCCAAAGCATGGTGCTTTGCCAGCAGTGACAAATGAGAGTGGGAACACTCAAGAGGCATCGCAGGCACAGGAGTGTGAGATGTAAGAGTAGAAGAGCTGACCGAGTGGTGAAAGCTGAGATGTCTGGTTTTGGCCGAGGAGAAATAGAAGGAACGTGGACCAGGAAGTCAGCGTGGGCCGGGGGTTGTCGGCCGGGGGAGGGCAGCGGGGGGGGGGGGGGGCTGTGATGGTGTCTAGACGCAGACCTGTGCACGTGATGTTTTCGTGTAGGCCGTGGCTATAAGGCAATGGCAGCCCTTAATCACGTATGTTCTACAGCACAGCGGCACACATTGCCCTCCGGCTTGCGGTATCACTTCCTCCTCTTCACTGATCCATTTCAGACAACCACCTCCACTCGCATAGCTCTGTCATGTGACCAGCCGTCTCAGAGCGAGGAAGAAAATGACCGGAGTTTCCACATCCTAATCTTGCTTCAGACTTCACTGATTTGAAAGAGTTGTGCAAAGTTGGGCGGGAGGTTGCGTAATTTTCGTGAGCTCTGACTGCCTCATCTTCTAAGGCTACCGGCCTGTCAGCAGCTCTGCTGGCGACACAGGAAATGCATTGGGGGTAGAGAAAATGAACACTTTACATGCTCAAGCGAGTGCACGTAGTACCCACCACCACAGTGAGTCAGTGTGAGGTGACTAGATAACACTTGCATATACTCAAGAAACCATCAACTGGTCAGGGTCATGCACAGGTAGGAGCTGCTGCCAAATCAGATATCGTGTCATGCGAAGATCTAAAGATCTGTGATGAGAAATCACTGCGGTGACCTACAAGTCAGCGGAGACGGGAACACTGCGGTGACCTCTTGACATAGAAGTGTGTGTGTGCGCGTGTGTGAGAGAGAGAGAGAGAGAGTGAGCGAGAGAGACTGCTCAGCACGACTAGGGTCAACGATGTGAGACATGGCACACGCATGAAGCGCAGGGGTACACGCAACCTTGACGCGTTTTGCGTTCGCCTTGGTTCCACATGGAGGACAGATCTGTCGGGGGGTTCTCTGTCCGAAAATCACAACAGTTAAAAAGAAGGGAGTGCAGCCGCGTGGATCCAGCATTACATGATTAAGCCGAGGCCAAGTTTTGTGAGAGCGGTCGAGCAAATCCCCATAAGGTGGTGTGCAGGTTCAAAAAACAAAGACAGCGCTCGGTCTGCGTTCGAAATGGGATAGACTCGGTTTTAGGTCGGCGTTTTGACGAGAGATCAGTCATCGTTTTGCGCTTGCGGGATTTCAATTGGGAATTGGGTCACTCGATCGTCACGTCTGCACACGTTCCAAGCTCTGACTCTCCTCTTTTCTCCCCCAGTCCGCAGTTAATGCTGACGTGGCGATTCGCGTGCAAGCTTCTAGACGTTTGGGCTCCAAGCGGCCCCGGCGTGTCCACAGCTTTCCTTGAGGTGTCCTCGGTGGAGAGCTGGGCCGCTGAAAGGCAGGGCCCTCTCGTGTACAGTAAGGTCAATATCCAGAGGAATGGACGGCTTTGGTCCTGGCGCCTGGCGCCGGGGCGTTGGCGGCATGCTTTCTCGGTCCCGGTGGTTGGGAGGTGGAACCTCTGCGGACCCGGACTTGCTCCGACACGTTCCTCAGACGCCTCGTCGGACGAGGATCTCAGGATCTCGGCGCCGCCGCTCTCCTCGGCGGTTCTGTCATTGTGGCCCACCGGTGTATGTTGGTGTCCGGCCACAGCAGATGATCAGTCAACAGTTCAGCGGGTCTCCCCTCAAAGGCCGGCGGTGGCTGATCTGACACTTTCATTTAATGCCAGCTCTTTCCATGTGGAAGGAAACGCTGTCAATTTCACTTTCAAGCCTCGTTGAATGTATTGGAGTGGAAGGAATTGAGTTGCAACACTTAAAACCTCCTCGGTTGGGTTGAAAACTGTGACTTTAGAATGTCATCGAAAAAGCATTGAAACAGCATTACAAGACAGCAAACGAGACTTCGAAGGACTACTGATCTAACTGTGAGTTGAAGACGAGCTTACAAGGGAAAACGTTCAACGCAGTACATACACAGAGGGAAATGTGACAGTGTCAGTGTTTCGCAGTGAGCGCGAGGCACACACGAAGGGTGTAGGCGCGTCTATTCAACGGGAACGGGCGGAGCTCAGCGGGCTCTCTTCTTGGTCAGGAGGAATGTCAGCAATCTGGCACGGACTTGTTCTGGCAAGCAGGCCTTGTGTGTGTGTGACAAAGGTGTCTTCTGTGCGCGCCGGGTGTGTCTCCGTACCCGTTCGACAGGTTAGCACCGCCATCGGCTCTGACACTGCCAACTGCAATCAACATTTCTCTTACCGCGTCCTTTCTGAGCTGCTCCGTCGCCAATCACGGTAACGATCGCTTGGGGTCATGGCCGCGAAGATTCCAAAGCGTGCAACCGGCTCTGCTCGCTTTCATGCGCGCTAGGTCTCTCCAGCACAGCCTGTGAATCTGACGCTCTCCTCCTCTACCATGCTCTGAATCTAAACGATCACATCAGCTGGTTAGCTGGAGTAGATTGTTCCCGATGTTGAGATTTAAAAAAACAACAACTAGCCAAGTCATTGACGGTTACTTGACATGTGGGGAGGGCCGCGACCGGTGCTCTCTGCCGCTCTGTTTGACTTGTCCGTGCTTTTCCGTATGCTCGACTCCATTTAGATTCATTTCGCCTTCAGTCCGATTGCAAGGGGGTGTCGCGCAACCGGCGGTGTCCGCCCAGACCAACGATCGGGCGCTAGAGCCGTGGCCCCCTGCCCCACGACTTGAGTCAATAGTAAAGGAGGCGGGACGGTTTTTACCAGTGTGAATGATGAAAAGACGAAAATATAAAATGAAAAATAATCTCTTATTTTTCTTCAGCAACACCGCGAGCTACAAAAACTCTTCCCGCGGGTTCGGCAGTTGGCAAAACGGCTCCTCGCAGCGCTCCACCTTAATTCGGAGCCTCTGGCATTGACGGTGTGTTACAACTCATACGTTTTTTTTTTTCATCGTGAGGTAATAACCTCGGAGGCGTTTCATGATTCTCGCTCGACTCGACTTAACTTGACTTGGGGAAACCAACCCAGAGAGCAACATCGAGCTATGACGGGGATGATGATGAGCCGCTCGTACGTCGGCCTCAGTTTAGTGCGGTGGTTCGAGACGGAGGGAACTTCCCGATGCCCCTGTCCGTGCCAGTCGTCAGCCTCCTGTCACTCTGGCCGTCCGTGGTGGGGATGCTTTTTTTGGGGGCCGCCTCTGATTCGCCATCGTTGCTGTCGCTGTCGATGGGGCGGCGTGCGTGCGTGTGTGCAGACCGACTGTAGGGCTCAGCCTGGTTGCTAGGCAACAGAGCGGAGACCTCCTCGGCAGGTCAATAGGCTCGTCTTTTCGTGCTGTGCGTGTGTGCGTGCTTGCGTGCGTGCGTGCGTGCGAACACACAAGTGACGGTGCAGATTTCCAACCAAAAACAAGCGCCACTGCCGCCTTTGCCGTTCTCTTTTGCTCCCGTTCTGTTTCTGTCTCTCTGACACACACTGCAACACACGAACGAATTCTCCACCCCCTCACTTTGCCTCAAACCCAGCTGTGCCCCATCCCTTCCCACGCACACACGCACGCACGCGCACGCACACGCACGCACACGCACGCACAGTCTCTTTGACTTCATGTATTCTTCATTCTCTCCTCTCCTCTCTTGCGGCCTTTTTCTGTTTTTTTTGCTCCTCCCAGTTCCCTTTTTTCTCCCGTCACCATCTTCACGGTGAGTTGGCCCGTTTGCACTGCGCGTTGCTGCAGGCACAGAGAGAGTCCGGCCACGTCCGGGCCAAATCTTCATCTCCGCGTCGACCGGCTGCTGCTGTGTGTGTGTGTGCGTGCGTGTGTGTGATGCCATTTAGAGGTCGGAGCAGCGCGAACCGAAGTCTGCCACACCTGTGGATGGCCCGGGCTCCCCGGCGATGCCTCCGAACGTACGCGCACTCACGCACAGGCCCTCTGTTGCTTATCTGCCAGGGACCTGTGGTAAGGGTAGCCAGCTGCCGCAGCGTGTCTCATGAAAGTGTAACGAGAGTGTGAATAATTAAGATTCAACCGGTGCGTAATGTCACCCTGCGTGTGTCTCTATACGTTTGTGTGTGTGTGTGTGAGAGAGAGAGGGAGAGATTTGCTTCACCGCTTTGACGTCCTAGTCGTGGCGAAAAAGTTGTCGATGCTTCCACAATCACACTGGTTGGCTGCTGTCGTCTTAAACCGATGCTTGGTTGATAGAATAGAGTAGAATAAAGTGGTTTATATTGGCGTTTAAGGCAAAAGCGTGTCCCTCTAACCGCTTTGGAGCTCCCCGGGCGTCGCGTTTGGACGCCCACTATTCCTGAGGGATGGATTCAATGCAGAGAATACATTTGATGAGTCCGACACCCTCGAATCTTCGATCCTCCGTCAAAAGATGTCGTCGCCTTCAATGGAAGCAAGTAAAATAAGTATAGATGTCAACAGCAAGCAAAGAGCAGGTGGGAACAGCTGGAGTACGAGCAGCCTGTTGCCTGTGCGACATCTAATACCTTCCGATTGACTTATCGATTGATCCCTTTGTCGCCGCCACGTCACCCATTTACAGAGACGAAGCCCGGACTGACACCGTCTTCACCCGCTTTTCTCTCTCCTCACAGTGTGCTGTTTTGTGGTTCATAAGCGCTGTCATGAATTTGTTACGTTTTCCTGTCCGGGCGCCGACAAGGGGCCTGCCTCGGATGTAAGTAAAGAAAGCACACACACGCACACGCGCACACACACACACACACACACACACACACACACACACACACACACACTCCCATCTTGAGAGAAGAAGGGAAGGACTGAAGCCACGGTGCAGCGTGGGACTCCACTCATGTGTTTATCACAAATACTTATTCTAATCGTAGTTGATGAGCGCTGTACTTTGGCAAGTCAACAGTGGCTGTTTGTGTTTGTGCCCTTTTTAGGTAGTTCCTGTATTTGCTGCTTAAATCTCACACGCACACGCACACGCACACACGTAACCTCTTGTCCTCTCTCCTGCTGAGCTGTCAACCCCGAATCACACTGAGATGTGTCGGTAAAAAGAGAATGTGCTGCCTGGCTGCCTCAGGTTAATGAGCCGGTTTTCTCAACTTGTGTGTGTATATATGTGTGTGTGTACACACACACACACACACACACACACAAAATATGTGAATCAGCATTTGAAGGTTTTGATGTTTACAAACCTCTTCCTCCCCTGTCTATCTTTGTTTTCACTATGTCACTGAAGCTGTTTCCAGATTCTGAACATCTTCCAGACCCCCTCAGTCAATACCCAAGTCTATCTCTCTCCTTAACTTATGAAACCACATAAGTGAAGACTATGATCATGGATCGGCACAGGACCCTTTAATATCTCCTCCTGTTTATTATAAAGGAACTTACAGAGCGTGCAGAACGGCAACCTCCAGCCCATACAGCGCACCAGGCACCTGTGCCAGGCCTTACTTGCCAACATCAGAGGCCAACCCACCTAATGTAATGACAGCTTCCAATAAGCAGTGTCAAACCCCTTCAAGAGATCCATGAAGAGATAGTTTCAATCTTTTCAGTTCTCTTTAATGCTTTATTACTACATTCTCACATAGCTCAATGGTTCTGTGTCCACATAGTTTTGGCTGTGTCAGTCTTTTGCACTGGAATGGCATCTGAGCATGGCCGAGGCATCACCTGCATTGAAAACATCTGGAAGTTTTGAACTCAAGAACCCCCAACCCCCCGCCCCCACCCTTTCACGCTTTGTTTCTGCCTCGACAGGATCCTCGAAGTAAACACAAGTTCAAGGTCCACACCTACTCTAGCCCGACCTTCTGTGACCACTGCGGCTCCCTTCTCTACGGGCTGATCCATCAGGGCATGAAATGTGACCGTACGTACACAACAGCAGTCTGGGTCTCTGGACACTTGAATGTCCTCATTAACCTTTAACAATTCTTGTGCTACTCATTGATTGTTGTTTTTAAGTACTGTCGGGGGTCTCCCAGTGTTTTAGGACGAACTCACTATATTGCACCAGCTCAGCCTCAGAAGCTAGACAGAGTTAGCACGTAGCTGCTGAAAATGGTTAAGCTTTGAGCACGTTCTGGGCTTTTGCTTGGTGAAGTGTCAAGACAGAAATGCCTCCAAAGATACGTCTGAGTGATGAGGTTTACGCTGCTTCGCTGCAGCAGCGTTGGGACCCACACATTGCCAGGGTGAAGTGGGTTATGGTGCGTCGTTCAGCCTCACCCTGACCGAAAACGCTGACCCGTTTTGCAGATATTTGTGTCTATTGTTGCCAGTCCAATGACAGGCAGAAGAGCCCTCCCAACAATGAGTTCAAATTCACGCTGCCATAATATGTTATGTGACGAATAGAATATTTGTTTCTGCTCGTTTGTGTGTTTGTTGTTAACAAACACACATAACGGGAAGTGAGTGTGTGCGGCGCAGACATTGTTTTTCCTTTAGACGGGTCATTGTTTTACTTTTTTTTACATTCAGCTGCAAGATCTGCACAAAACAAAACGCGGGGGGGGGGGGGGGGGGGGGGGGGGGGGGTTGGGTACTAGGGCGGCTCCTGTCCACAATTCACAGACACGTTGATCGGTTACGTATTAACCGGAATAAACAAACGGCATGCGACACTTAAGTTCTGTGCCGCTTGCAAATGTTATTTATATGCACAGCTTTGTTTTTAGGCTGTGAGCTAAACAGAGCTGGAGACTTGCTAGTTACTTCCTAGTTGCATGTTCATTCCTTATTTAGTATTTAGGGCCATCAGGGATTTCAGTGATATGAAGTTTGTAATCCATGTGGCTACTACTGAGGCAAAGCGGCGCAGTAAGGCGTCAGCACGTGCAACTATGTTTTGAATACAGCCGTATATGCTAGCAAGCACCTATGTCAAGTTAAATGTAAAGTAGCTTGTTGTCTGGCCCCACATTTGCCCCCCTCCAAGGGGGATATCTCAGGAACCCCTCGATGGGATGGGGGAACGTTTTGACAGAACGCCCTTGTAGGATGAGAGGGTCAAATTTAGTTTCACTGATCACAGCATTCTGCAGAAACATTTTTTAGACATTGGTCTACTTATGTGTCCTTCAACGTCAGGTCCGCACCCTTGATTTGGTTAGTCTAGTTGCGGCGACACAAGGTTGGGACGTGTTGCTCGGCTGCATTAAATGCATGCTCTTTTGGGGGCCATCTCCCCTTGAAGTGCGTCGGGTTCTACCGGAGACCTAGGTTTGGCTGCTCGGAGCCTGGGAGGAATGTCTCAGAGGTGGATGCCTGTAGAGAGTCAGGCCACCGCAGACAGCCGAGTCTGCGCCACCTGTGGAGCGCAGCCACGTTTCAAGTGTCAGAGCAGTGGGACACCTACTGGGGAAACGGACGCATTACACCGAACCGACGGCTGTGTCCGCTTTATTGTTGCGCCGTGTCTGTCGCTGGTTCACTGCATCACTAAAAGCGGTGGAGTGGAGCAAGCCACTAGATCCCGCTGATTATGGAGACAAGCCAACGGCTCTATACACATGTTTATTGTTTGTGTGTAGTGCTCGGGGGTTGGGGAATTAACATCCTAGCTCGATGGTAGCTGACGTACTTTGGTGTTTATCAGGCAGACAGCACAGGATATCTAGGTAACCTTGGCAGACAATGCAGCGACAAATTTGGAGAGGATGGAGGTGGGTTAATAAGCTATGCAATGTACATGACGAGTCAAATGAGCGCGTCATCTGCGTGTCTGCGCAGACTGCATGATGAACATCCACAAGCGCTGCGTGGCCAACGTCCCAAGTCTGTGTGGGACGGATCACACGGAGAGAAGGGGCCGCATCCACATCTCCGCCCAGATCACCGAAGACACCCTCACCGTCACCAGTGAGTGCACCCTCGACCCCGCCCTCTCACTTTATTCACCCCGACACACAGCGCAAGCGCCTCCCAAAGCTCTCCCGGCCTAAGACTAATTCTGGAAAGTCCATTAGTCGATCAATGGTTCAATGATTGACCCACATTGCTACTCGGACATGCATCCACGTGCCAGCGCTCTCTGTCTCTCAGACCGCTGTAGATTGATTATGGAACAGAAACTAAACTGTTGTTAAGTGTTGTCAAATGTGGCTGGGGTTTTTTAGGGCAGGCCAGAACCAGACTCGCGCCTACAGGTCCACAGAGTGCCGAATTTTCAGGAGTGTGTTTTGTCGCTCGCAGTTAAAGAAGCTAAGAACCTGGTGCCCATGGACCCCAACGGCCTGTCAGATCCCTATGTCAAGCTCAAGCTGGTCCCAGATCCTAAGAGTGAGAGCAAGCAGAAGACCAAGACCATCAAATGTTGCCTCAACCCCACCTGGAATGAGACCTTCACCTTGTGAGACATGAATGCGAATGCTTGCTGCCCACCACAAACTTGATCTTTTAGCTCGTGTTATCATTTCATCTGTTCTGCCCATTTCCTTTTAACCAGAGCCCATGCAAGTGACCCTGTCCCCATTCTTTATCCTGTTTTCTTTTTTTTCTTTTTTTTTTGCTTGTAGCTATTCTGGGTCGCTGTATCTGCAGAGATGTTAACCTGTTTAAATAAGGAGACGCTGGAGTCATTTGGCCTCAAGGGCAAATTGTGATCTTCATTTGAACCCTTCTGCATCACGCCCTTCATCTTCTCCACCATCTGACGGGTCTTTAATTTTCCTCTAACTGTCGCAGCAACCTAAAAGAAACTGACAAGGACCGTCGTCTTTCAGTGGAGATCTGGGACTGGGATTTGACCAGCAGGAACGACTTCATGGGATCCCTGTCTTTTGGGATCTCGGAGCTACAGAAACTAGGAATAGATGGATGGTAAGTTGTCAGCATGAGGAAAGGAAATGGAAAACTGACATAGATGTTGTCAGAACCGATGAAGGCAGGATCAACTTAGGTGTGAATGTGTATTCACTGTTGTATACCATTGTATGTATACTCACTCTGCGTGGTGATAGCCTCCGACATAGTTCTGTTTTGTTCCGGGATGTAGGTTTAAGCTGCTGTCCCAAGAGGAAGGAGAATACTTCAATGTCCCTGTTCAGCCTGAGGGAGAGGAGGGGAATGAAGAGCTGCGACAAAAATTTGAGGTAAGGCCCGCGATGACCAGACACTTAATCGATGCTGTACTTCCCGAGTATGAAACGGCTCTTTTCTTCCCTCCGTTTTCAGAGGGCCAGGGTCGGCCCGGGGAAGCCAACGGATTCCTCCTCATCCTCCACGGTGTGCAAATACGACAGCAATGGCAACCAAGACCGGGTCAAGCTCTCGGACTTCAACTTCATCATGGTCCTGGGCAAGGGCAGCTTCGGGAAGGTGCCATGCGCGCGATATTAGGCTCCTCTTCTTTTCCCCGTCGCTCCAAAATGAACATCTTTTCCAGTCAAAGTGTTGCGCGCTCACTGTGGACCATCCGCAGGTGATGCTGGCCGAAAGGAAGGGCACGGACGAGCTGTACGCCATCAAAATCCTGAAGAAGGACGTGGTGATCCAGGACGACGACGTCGAGTGCACCATGGTGGAGAAGAGGGTGCTCGCCCTGTCTGGGAAGCCGCCCTTCCTCACCCAGCTGCACTCCTGCTTCCAGACCATGGTAGCGCACGATATCTGTCATCCATGAACCGGTGAACAACGCACGCCTCCTCCGTCTGCCTCATCCGCTCATCTCTGTCCCGCAGGACCGGCTGTATTTCGTCATGGAGTACATCAACGGAGGAGATCTTATGTACCAGATTCAACAGGTCGGCAAGTTCAAGGAGCCTCATGCTGTGTGAGTGCACACACACAGGAGTGATGCAGTGGTGACGAGGTTGTTTGTTGTGTACATTTCTAGGACGAACTAGCCACAATAACAACAATATTTTTGTTTTTATCATAACAAAATTACAACAAAATCAAAGATTTTCACATGCTTTGTAACATTGTTTATACCAGTGTATCGTTAAGATGAATTTTGCACTCCTCCTTAATCTTGTTTCCCTCTTGCTGTGAGCTGTGCCTCTGAGACTGTACTGTACTGCACTACACTATGCCTTGGACGTGCCTAGAGACTGGTCTTGTCCGCGTTTTAGGTTCTATGCTGCCGAGATCGCCATTGGCCTGTTCTTTCTCCACTCCAAAGGCATCGTGTACCGGTGAGTCGCCCAGTGAGTCGGTGTCGGTGTGCCGTTTGCAACCAATACAGAAAACATACGCGTAATACGACTGTGTGTACGTTTCCAGGGACCTGAAGCTGGATAACGTGATGCTCGACGCGGAGGGCCATATAAAGATCGCGGACTTTGGCATGTGCAAAGAAAACATGTTTGATGGGATAACCACGAAGACGTTTTGTGGCACGCCGGACTACATCGCCCCAGAGGTGTGTTTAAGGTTGTTGGGGGGGGGGGGGGGGGCTTTGTCAGCTAAGCACTTGAATGAACCCCCGACTGTGTTTTGCAGATCATAGCATATCAGCCGTATGGCAAGTCTGTGGACTGGTGGGCCTTCGGAGTGCTGCTGTATGAAATGCTCGCTGGACAGGTTAGTATGCAGTGCTAAGCGGTACTAACGCTGAGCAGCTGTTTTTCTTTATTTTGAAAACACACAGTGGTGACCAGAACTTCTAAAATGACTTTCTACCCGTTTAGCCACCCTTTGATGGAGAGGATGAAGACGAGCTGTTCCAGTCCATCATGGAGCATCACGTCTCTTACCCGAAGTCCATGTCCAAAGAAGCCGTTGCTATCTGCAAGGGGGTGAGGCCACGTGCTCTCATGTGCCTTACTCGCACAATCTCGGTTGCAGCGTGGTTTGCAGTGAAAGCACGCAGGATTTACCAATGGAACTGTGTTGCCTAGCTCGTGCTGTAAGCAAATGCTGTAAGCAAAACTGCAAATAATGCACCAGAAATAGGAAAATGGGACATCTCATGTACAGCCACTCAATAGTCCATCATTATCCGTGGCTACAGGCTTTTGGAAAAACAAAACAAATATTGCTTAACTTCTCCCGCCCTGTGCATCTGTGTGTGTGATCCTCAGCTGATGACCAAACACCAGGTAAGCGTCTGGGCTGTGGCCCGGAGGGCGAGAGAGACATCAAGGAGCACGCCTTCTCCGCTACATAGACTGGGAAAAACTGCAGAATAAGGAGGTCCAGCCACCTTTTAAACCAAAAGCTGTGAGTATATTGCTGCACACTCACACACACACACACACACACACACACACACACACCTCTGTCCAGCTGCTGCGTGTCGCCTAAACTTCAGTATTAACCATAGAATCGATGACCCTGTCAAAGTTAGAAGTAGCTTGATGCCGTGTGGAGGTAAGTGAAATAATGGTTAGATTCCTCATCCCGCCCCCCCCCCAAACCCCAATCATCGCCTGCCATTGCTCATGGCTCTGACGAATGCCAAGATTAGATTTGTGAGTCTAGTCGCCAATGATGAAAAGCTGAGCTGTCGCCGGGCTCGCGCGCGGACCAATGGACCTCCACAGTTTCGGCTGTGAGCGATCTGATTGGTCGATGCCACGTTGTTTTAGCCGTGTCTCTCTTTTTTTCTCTTTGTCGTTTGTCGCTGTCGTTTTGTTTCCCCCTTCGCATCCCACACCAATTTCACTCCATCCTCCCCCCATCTCTCCCCCCCCCCCCCTCCCTCTCTCCATCTCTCCTCTCCATGGCAGTGTGGGCGTGAGGCGGAGAACTTTGATCGCTTTTTCACGCGCCACCCCCCCGAGCTGACCCCCCCAGATCAGGAGCTTATAGCCAACCTGGACCAGGAGGAATTCCAAGGCTTCTCATTTGTTAACCCCGAGTACCCTCACTCGACCCACTGACCGTGTCGCACGTCGCTGGGCCGCACCGGCGCCCCCCCCCCCCCCACACACACACACACACCATGGAGACACGCATTTACGACGGCAAACATAAATTTCACCACCATGTCATATCGAGGCTGCGTCGAGCGGGATGCGAGTCCTTAAAGGAATGGTTCGAGACGTTTTAGAAATTTGCGTATTGGCTTTGAAGGAAACAATTTTCGATATCGTTCTCATGTCTGTGCCTGAAGATCAAAACTGGGCACCGGGCGGGGGGGGGGTACACCGAACTTGGTGTAAAGGTAGGAAGTGGGGGGAAAAAGCCATTCTCTCTCCCCATTAGTTTAGAATTTGGCCTAAATGCATCAAATTTCAATGACGGCTGCTTGCTTGTCCACTGGTATGACGGAAAGTCAAGTCAAGATAAAAAGCCAGTCAACCCGGTCAGTGTCTTGTCTGTCTACCAGCCCCGCCTTATCACTGTGATTTGAACGTGGTCGAGAAGAAAAAAAGAACCCCCCCCCAGTTGGCTGGCTGGCGGCACGTCCCATCTCCAGCTCCTGGTGTTAACGCCGCCCCCCCCCCCCCCCCCCCCCCCCCCCCGCTCCGGCTCCCAAGTTCACAGACAAGAGAGTGACATCGACCGATCAATTCAACAACCAACGAGAGGGAAAGAGAGTGGACACGCGCGCGTCCTTTCAAAACGTCAAGCCATTCCTTTAAAAGGGGGGGTTCAGACGGAAATCCGGACCTGCTCGAGAGCTAACGATCGGAAGGGGCGATCAGACCCCCACGTGTCGAAGTTCCCTGTGTGAGACGAGTCTGGTTTCCAGCTGCGGCGCTGTTAGTTTGGTTTGGCACGTCGTACGTTACGCTGCTGCCCTCATGTCTCTTCCTCTTTTGGGTGCAGACGTGTTGCTCTTGAACATCCCCCCGGCTGCTCCCGAGTTCAATCCGTAGGCCAACCCGAACCGCCGTGTCTCCGTGTCAATCTCCCCGTGGTTGTATACCGACCGTGACGAGCTATCGGTGATGTTGACGAGTGTGCTATGATCATGCGTTGACAGTTTTCATCCAGTGCACGTGAAAACGGCCCATTGCTCTGCGACGGCTCTTTGAGTGCTAATCCGCTTCCAAATGTCACTAATGTTCGTCCGTAGGACCAAATACTTCTGTGCTCTCTGTTCAGGCACTGTTGCGGCCAGCTTATCTGAACTTTTTTTATTTTGCCGATTTCGTTTTTATCCAGTCCGAGGAGTGAGGTCTGTACATATGCAGTTTACCGGACTGTAAGTCTGTGTCAAGTGATTTTTTTGTTTTTTTTGATCGAAAGCTGCTCGGTCCTCTTCCGGCTCCACGCAGAACACATTCACCTCATCACACTGCGTTTTCGATGGCGGTGGGCATATCTTCTCAGCTTGTGACCGTTTTTGGGAGGGTTTCACGTTCGACGGAGACCTATGAGGCCGGTACTTTCTCACAAAACCCAGATGTCCGGAAGTGCCAAAATATCGTTCAGAATCATGAGGGTTGGGAAGGGCATCATCCTCGCGTCATCCTCGACTGTGATCAAGGGCAGCCACCCTGTGCCATTTTGCAGTACATGTACAGCAGCTGGAATACGCGTCGCAGCTTATCTGTTCACCGACGGCGCGGTACCTTTTTGGAAAGTCATTTTCCTGTGTAAAACAAATCGTCTGAGAAAGGCGTGCTCTCATCGTGCGGCGGATCGTGTTATCCTTTTTGTAACTGTGTGACGGTGCAGGTCAATAACGTGTCAAATCTAGTTCTCTGAGCTCGTATCAAAAAGGGGAGGCGGGGGGGGGGGGGGGCGCGGTGGCATCGCGGGTGTGTCCTCACGATCCCGGGGACATTCCCAAAAAGTATGTCCACGTTGCGATGGCGTAATGGAGGAAGCAACGGGGAGAGAATTCTATAAATATCGAAAGGGGACATATATATATATATATGACGGAGATGCTGGGATACACTTTTGTGGATGGGAGAAATGCTTTTGTGGATTGTGTAACTGTCCTGTACGACTGGAAACTGATGACAATATACTCACTGGTGCCTGACCAGACTCCCTCTGCCGTGTCCGCCTCGTTACTGCCGACGTGCGGCCCGAAAACCGCCGCACTTTGACGCGGCAACGTGGGAGACGGTTCGACGAGAAACGCACGTCTTCGTTAATCGGACGCGCGTCCGATCACGTTGTCTTTTCTCCTGTGGCGCCCCTCGTCTTGCGAACAAAAAAGAAACGGTGGTGTGAACGGTGTACTGCTTCAAAGAACGGCGGAGGAGTTTGAATAAAGTGTTGCACGCAACTCAAAGCATCGCTCATGCCTCATACATGCGAAAAAAAAAAAGAAGCGTGAGTGGGGGGTGAATTCGTGGACCCGTGGGTGGAGGTGGGGACGTTTCCAGCCCCTCCTCCTCCTCCTCCTCCTCTCAGCTGCAACCCCTGCGATGAGGCAGAAGGCAGGAGGTAGGAAACGAAATGCTCTGTGTGCGTGTGGGCATGCGCGTGAGTGTGTGTGTGAGTGACGTGTGTCTTGCCTGGGGCTCGCCGCTTCACCTCCCCGTGTGAAACCCCTTTCCGGTTGTGGCTTGGTCTGCCGCTGCTCTGTTTGTTATCGACCCCGTCTGTTCACTGCCGGAACATTTCCTCTCCCCGCCCTTTGGGAAGCCTGTCTTGGATCTCTCTGCGTCTGTGCCGTTGAAACGTCCTGCTGGTTCCCTTTTCCATCTCTGTGTTCCTTGGGTATCGTCAGCAGGGTGTGTCTGTCGCTTGTTGGTCTGCCACTGCCCACTGGTGTGTTCGCTGGCTCTGGATTCCATGTGGTGTTTTCATTCACTGACCTGGGGTGCGGACCAGACGGTGCATAGATGAGACTCAACACTGAAACCCAAGCAACTCCACATCAATTGACACCGGTGACTCAAAGCCTTCTAAGAATCAGGAATAAACACAACTGCACATCTGCTTTCAGGTTTCTCTGTTACCCCAAAAGAGAAATGTAACGTGGTATACTTTCAAGAAGTCTATGGGGAATGGCATGTTGCACGGAAAAGTTCTCCCGAACTTACTCGTTCTAAAACGTCCCGGAGCAGTGCCTGACTGGTTGAGTATGTGCCTATAGGCACTTGAGCATTGGAAGGCGTTTTGTGTGAATAACAACACATGTTTAAACTGCATTCGCGTGCAACAAGGCAATAAAGTGACAGAGTGACTTGCTAGGACGACTATGGTCTTGACCTTTGACTTGAGTTTACGGATCACTGCAGGCCAAGGGACTAAAGTGCATCACAGACTTCAGACTCAAGTTGTGTCCCACCTGAGCAGATGATTTTCACCTCCCTGGCCACCTTCTCTAACCCCCATCTTTGTTTGTGCTTCTATGGTTGTCCATCTCCTCCTCCCTGACCTGTCCGGCTGACGCCGCCCCGGCCGCGTCCCCTCCTAACGCGCCCTCTCGTTTCCCCTGTGTGGCAGAAATCGCGCCGCGACGTTGGCAACTTCGACAAGGAGTTCACCAAGATGGTGGTGGAGCTGACGCCTACAGACAAGCTCTTCATCATGAACCTGGACCAGAATGAGTTCCAAGGCTTCTCCTACACCAACCCCGAGTTCATCATACAAGTCTGACCACTGCCTGCTGGTGGGATGCAGCCTGTACGAGATTTTGAGACTGCAGCTCAGATCCAGTCACCTGGAGACCCATCCAGTGTTTTCATCGCACACACACCCCAGCCACCAAAGCCAAGGCCACACACACACACGCACACACACACACACACACACACACACACACCTCCGCTGTCCGTCGGCAGAGCACAAAACTGCAAATGACTCCAGCTGCCAGTCACACACCATAGACTGCGTTAGACCAGTAACTACAGGCTAGTTATTGACCGGTTTCCAGTAAACTACAGGCATGTTTAGGGCTCACAAGACCTGGTGGGGGAACAGGTCGATGCGAAGGCCGGCGCTCAAAGAGTCCTGATGAATGTCTACAACTATGTGTGTGCGTGTGCATGTGTGGAAGTGTGTGAGCGCAGTCTATTGATCAACAGCAGTGTTTGTTTACTTGATTTCCCTCCCTTCAACATGTAATAGTTGTGTCATGAACATTCCATGGTCAATAAGTCATGTATGTGCACACACACGCACACACACACACACACACACACACACACACACGTACACACACACACGTACACGTGTCTGTGCAGGCTGCAGTTTCAAGTGGGAGGATTTGAATGATAAAGTCTTGATTTATAACCTCACGTATGTTCAGTTAGTCCTGAACTTAGTATTAAGCACGTCTCGTCTTCCAAATTGATGCAAAAAAGTGAAAAAAAATAAAAAAGAGAAATTCCCAAAAATGCCTGACTGGCAGTGATATGTAAAAATGTCTCTGTCTCCCCCATCCCTTTCTTAGTCTCTCTCTTCTCTTTCTGGCACTTTGTATGCAGTGGTTTAGTGCTGTGTAGGCCTATACAGTCTTTGTGGTGCGGCTCCACTATGCATGCCATATTTGTTGGTACAGTAGTCCTTAAGGTTTGCTGTGATGCCATGGAATGAGCCTTTGCCGTTTTGAGCCTTTTGATACAAATGAGTCGAAACAACCATGCTCAAATCAGGTCGTGGCATCCTCTCCACAGTGAGGTCCAAGGGTTGGCCTCACAAAGGCCATTTGTGAGAAATGAGCAAAAATGAGCGTATGAAGTAAATGTAATAGTACTGTATGGCTTGTATTTCAGTGTCTGTCTAAATAGGAATGAGCTAGAAGTGGTTTTCAGGATCCTTTCACAGCTCCAGCTCCAGCTCCAGCTCCAGCTCCTGCTCCTGCTCCGACTCCCTCTCTTTCTGAGCTTTACCCCGCCTGCCCCCTCTGCCTTTGCCACATATTTAGCCCTCTTCTCTCTCTCTCTCTCTCTCTCTCTCTCTCTCTCTCTCTCTCTCCTTCTTGCTCTCTTCTCCCCGAACCTTTCTTCCATCCTCGGTGTCCCATTTACACAGCCAACACAGGACATCCTACAGAACAAGGACTTGAGAGAGGAAAGGCAACAGGGAGGGGGCCAAGAGTAAAGTGTTTACTATGCAAAATGCAGGTGGGAGTGAAGAGGAGGAGAAGAGGGTGATTTCTTTTCCAAGCAACCTGAGGAAATGGTGTAACAAGACAGTAAACCTGTGTTGCATGCGCCATCTGTATCTGCGCGTGAGAGACACTTCGAGTTTGATGCCTACATTGAAGCGATTAAATGATCACAATACTGTACCATTTCAGAAATTGTGGCTCTTGTGTTTGACTTTCTTCCACCACACAGACCGTTTTATTGATGTCAATTCACATCATGCCCTCAGTTAATTCCCAGGTCAAGTGTTTACACATATTACACACATTTTACACAGGTCAGTGTTTTGTGGGAGGTTGGGAGTTTACGGTTAAAGTTTAAAAAAGTCAGAATAAAAACGACTGCACAAAACCAGAACTTCCTCATTCGCAAATTTTACCGAACTGACAAAGGGTTAAGACAATTTAAACATTAATTATTTTAGTTCTTTTTCTTTTCCAAAGGCTTCTTATTAGTTTGAATGAAATAATTAACATGCTTCTTCTCGTGTGACCTCTTTTGGATGTAGCTGTAACAATACCGTGTGTGAAATCACCCCTGCAGTAGTTCCCTTCAGCAGACGTCTTTTCTTGCGGGATGAAATGAAGGTAAAGAGGCGGCAGAACGTCAAATAATCACGTGCTTGCAACCAAGAGGTTTAAAACGGTAGAAAGAAGGTTGTTTTGTTCTCGTTTTTTGTTTTATTGTTCATATTGGACCACACAGGCAGAAAACATTTATATACAAATGAAATTCATTGGTTACTCTTGTTGCGCTGTACATATCATGGAAATTTGACCTAATTTGGCAGAAAATGTATACAGTTTATAGTATTAAACTTTTTTTGAAATTTTGCATGCCAACACAATCAGGACACATGACTTAAATGAGTGCAACAAAAAGGGGATGGATGCCAAGAGAAGATAAACTTAGTATAAAACATTCTGCACCATGTGACTAATGCGATGTCGGCCAAAAACAGGCCCTGGGTTGACGAATGATTCTGACAGGCCCTATTACGAAAGACGTTCTAAAAACATTCTATTAAACGCGAACACACCTGCCAACATGATGTAGCCATCACCTCTCTCCATCTCTACTCACCTCTACGGTTCCTCCAGTGAGCTTCACCTTGCTACCAATTGGTTGCATACTGACACGCCCTTGCATACTGCCGCCCTTGGGTTTTGACCTCCTTGTGTTGGTTCCCCGGCTCTCTGACTTGCTTTTGGCTCCTCGACCACGGTTTCTGTCTCAGCCCTGCGCTCAACCCGCCTTCCGTCCCTCAACCGTGACCTGTAATCCTCCCAGCCACCCAGATCTTCGATCTTGTGTGGCTGCTGCCACAGCCGGTGAGTTCGTCCCCGCCTCAGCCACCAGCATCGTCGGCTCCCCGCCTCACACTAGTGCACCCAGTTCCAAGCCCCTTCAATAAACTCACTGCAAATACCGAGATGAGGGCTCCTGTGTCGCATTTGGGTCCGTGTTGCATCGTTCTGACAGATGTTGAGCATGTACTCAGCAGCTCACTCAGAACAAAGTGAAAGAATTTAGTTCTTCTGAAAAGCCAACGTGATGGCGTCAGTTGTGGCCTGATTGTTCAGACGAGTGCGGCTCATGTTCATTTATGTTAATGACGTGAACAATCTCATGAGATTGATCATTGTTGATTATTTGTTTTCTCGAAGCTGATTCCACACCAACTGCCAAAAGTGAAAGAAGTTTTAAAGAAAATGTGAGACATGGCTTCCACCCTTAGACTGCAGACCTCCTTTCCTCCTCCCTCATCATCAATGCAATCGGCACTGCTCCAGTCCACCACACACACCACCTCAATGACACGCCTGTCACTGTGGCCAAACATCCCAGTGCTGTGTACATCACCAGTGCTGAACTGAAGAGGCCTCTAGGACAAGAGGTGAAACACTCCTAAGAATCTACAAGTCCAGTTGCCACAACTTCTTCGACTGCCATGACTTATAAGAATGAGAATTTCCACGTTGCTTTATCTCATTTTAGTTTCTACTCATATTGTACTGCAACTTCATACATATTTCAGGGTTAGAAATGTCCTTTCTAATGTATTTTCTAAAAATGTTTTGGTACATGTCTGTATTATTACCTGTTTCTACTCTCTACAGTTTCCTGTTACGTATTACTGTTCTTCATGTATTAACGATTTATCTTTTTTTAAAGATTGGCACTTATTATTATAGCATCTTTTACTTCCTTACTTGCTTATTATTATTTACTGTAAGGATTCTGTGTGGACTGTTGTGTACAGTGGATGTGATGGCCTTTTGTGTGACGTTGGCTGCTGGACAAGACACAGAAGTACAGAAGTACAGAAGTGTGCATTACATTTATACCGCACTATACAACTACTTGTTGTTTCTCATCCGTGAATACTGCTGCTCCGTGCTGCTGAACTGTTACAGGTCACACACACACACACACACACACACACACACACACACACACACACACACACACACACACACACACACACACACACTAGGGAGGCGGGATTATCCTGCCATCAACCCTGTGCACTTGTGATCAGCACCAGAGCAGAAAGTGCGCTGAGCCGCGCTGCAGTCGCTCGATTTTCATCCAGCAACTTTTACCACATTCGGGCGCATTTCCCCCTCTTGACTTTATCTGCTCTCAGCTTTCTTCACTTTTTTGCTTTCCTCATTCCCAAGCAGTATCCCGGGACCCCTGTGCGCGCCCCCCGACATGCCGCTCAGTGAGCCAGATCTGGCGCGGTGGGGCTGACGAGCAGAGTGTGCGGGGGGCTCAGGATGTGCGCAAAGTCTGAGTTGGTGTCAGTCAGCCGGATCCACACTCCCGCCAAACACCGGGGGCAAGTCTTCAGCTGAGAAGGAGGAGGAGGAGGAGGAGGAGGAGGAGGCAGACATGAGGCTGTGTAACCGCGGTGTGATGATGCTGCTGACCACAGCGGGGGCTTTCTGCGCCTTCAGCCTCATGACCATCGCCGTGGGCACAGACTACTGGCTGTACTCCCGTGGGATGTGCCGCTCCAAGAGCCAGAACGACAACGAGACGGTGCGCAAGAACGAGGAGGTGCTCACCCACTCGGGTCTGTGGAGGACCTGCTGCACGGAGGGTAGGAGCAACTGTGCACACTTACTCTACTGGACACACACTGTCCCTGGTAATGTGCACCCTGTGTACACGGCCACTGCGGACGTTCCACTGTCAACACTGCCTTTTTCCTGACACAAAACAACAACAAAAGTTTGTACATGGGTACATGTCACTTGGCATCTGAAGGCTGCTTTATGAAACACTTCGCATTTTGCTCTAAACTTTAAAAGTAGTCAAGAGAAGAACTGTTCTGAATGTACTTGTGCTGTATAGGTAGAAAATCACTAAGTTATTATGTAAGAGCAGTTCCTCTATTTCCAGCACCCACCACAGCCAGCAGCGCAAATGACATATATTTATACCTTTCTGAAAATGTTACTTAACTGTATATGTGTGTGTATGATCAATTCAGGACTGGATTCTTAAGATCTGATCTTTGAGTTTTTTTGACCATACAGTCATTGCATTTCATTACATTACATACAGTCAAATTGACTCATAAAGTCAAACATAAAGTTGATTTTATTTTATATAATCTCTTAATCTTTTAAGTAGCTAGTAAAATGTCAACTAAATGAAACATAGTAAAAACTGTAATATGAAATAATAAGTGAGAGGGGGACGTTCTAAACAGCAAATTCTGAATGTTAATGATTTACAAAGACAACTAAATATAAATATTTTCAAAGTATAATTAATGGTGCTAAACCACCAATGAGCCAAAAGGGGTGGTTTGAAAATACTGATGGAGTGATGTTTAAAATAAGTTTGATGGCAAAAAGTTGAGGGAAATGTGTTGACATCTTGGGACCTGCAACGGATTGAAATAACATGTTCAAAGATGTATGGCTCTTTAACTGCAGGCGTCTGTCTCCTGCATCTCTGTTTGCTTCTCTGTGGTGCTTCTCTCAACAAAATGAAAATGTTCATCTCTCTCCTCTCCTTCTGCTCCAACCCCCACTTCCCTCCTCTCTGCCCCTCCCACCCATGTTGCCCCACTATGAGCTCCAAAATGCTTTAATGGAGAGGTAACAAAGCATGCAGAGGACATCGATGCTGCATGAGTCCGATGTGGTCATATGGGGGTGTGTGTCTAGCCACAAAAACTGAAGTTTTCAACTGTGCATCATGCTTTGTGACAACAATGAATAGTTAAATAGTGACTGACTACTATCAAGCCATGAAAACAGGCCAATGGACTTGCTGCGATGTTGTGTGCACTTATTGAACACAGGTGGGAAATTAAAGCACAGTGACAGTGCATGCCCCACTCTTGAAGCTGCATCATAGATGTGAAAAAAAAAAACACAATAGAAATGCTCAGTAAACCTGAGCATTAAAGGGAGGCTCGCTCCACGCTGTGCTTTACTCTACTGCACTGTTTGGCCGAGTTTTTGGATGCTGAACGAGTTTTGTTTTGGTGACCATGGCAACGCGAGCCATCCTCATCAATAGTGGTCAATCAGCGCTGCACATAGGGACATGGTCATCAATATGTCCCCCGCTTGTGCAAATGCTGAAAGGCGTTGCTGGGCCAAAGGTTAGTGAAAGCAGGAAACATGTGTTTGCAGCTCGTGTTGGTGGTTGTCCAATTTATATGCTCTATTTGAGAAAGTCTGTGGTGATTCCAGTATTTATGTTTTATGGTGTCATTTATGTGTGTTGCAGTGTGTTGTTACATCAGCTACATACCTGCCAGAGTCTTTGCAACCTGACCTAAATAATGTTCATCCACACAATTTGTGGAAATCTACTCTTTACAATGACACTTTAATGTCACAAATCGGATAAGGAATGCATGCATTATGATTAAACCTAGAAACATAGAGGATGTCTTGCACTCCCTGAAGATCTAAGACATTGTGAAGTGATAGAAACACAATAATGATTCGTATATATCTCCCAATTGATCTCTTTACACACTGGAACATGTGTTTAATGTGTGTAATGTTTGTCCAGAGTATATGTCCAGAGTAACTCCAGCATCTCAATAAAAGACTACAGTTGAGACAGATGGTTTTTATTTCCCCCAAAATTTCTTAGAATACGCCAGAAGGTAAATTGCACAAAAATGGGCGAAAACAAGACTCAATGGAGTGCAAGCATTACATTTAGTCACTGTTGGAGGCAGAGTGTATAGGGTAAGAGACACAGTGACCCTTCTGTAAAATCTGCAATGACTGAAAATATAGATGGATGCACTGTGATGTATTCATTTGTCTTTCTCCTTTTTTTCTGCAGGGACATTTCGAGGCGTTTGTAAGGACATTGATCACTTTGCAGAGGATGCAGACTATGAGCAGGATGCTGCCGAGTATTTACTACGTAAGTAACAGGTGCACGCATGACTAAGGGCTACAAACCAAATCTCAGGCGTTGAAATGTTTGGACTTTGTCCCCATCTCTTGCCACCAGGAGCAGTGAGAGCTTCCAGCCTCTTCCCCATCCTCAGTGTGGGCCTGTTATTTCTGGGCGGTGTGTGTGTAGCTGCCAGCGAGTTTTACAAGTCACGCTACAATGTCATCCTCAGCGCGGGTATACTCTTCGTCTCTGCAGGTCAGGAATACACACCTTTGCCATAGTCCTTTTCCAGCAGACAGTATCACCACACTTTGCCCCCTCTCTACTCTACTCTGCTCGACTCTATGTCATCTTTGGTTGCCTTTCAACTACTGAGATTGCATCTGTGTGAAACTGCCACAGCGTCATTTATGTAAAACATGCCTGAGTTATGCTACCATAGTAAACATGATTCTATTGTGATAAGAAATGAATCTTTTCTGTGGACATTATTTAGCTTGGTGTTTTGTTCGGCCAGTGCTGCACCGCCCACATTTCTTGAATAAAGATTCAAATCTGACATTGAGATATTACAAGACAAAATATTGCTGATATTTTGTATTACAATAATAATACTACGATAAAAATATTGCTTACCTTATTCCAACAATGCAATGTGGTGAGAAGTGGTGTACTATGAAGACAGAAGCACATGCAATAATATTTAAGAACTACTAAATGCTTCAGCCTCACACCTCAACAGAACAGTGGACAGTCACACTTGGTGAATGTTGCAATGGTAACTGTGACTCACACCTTGTCAGGATTTTATCTGACGACTCAGTGTGTACCTACTCTGCACAGTTGGAACCCCAGGCAAATGGTTATGAAAAAAAATATACCTGTTCCTGTATGGACCATGTATCAGGAAAACAAAAAAGCCTTAGTGAGGCAAGTCTGTCTGCTGGAAGATGTCTGTAATACACACCGACTACAGTATTTATCAGCCTCTGATTGTGTGCCTCTCAACTTTTCCAGGACTCAGTAACATCATTGGCATCATTGTGTACATATCAGCCAACTCAGGTGACCCCAGCCAGAGCGACAACAAGAAGAGCTACTCCTATGGCTGGTCTTTTTACTTTGGAGCCCTCTCCTTTGTGCTGGCAGAGATGGTGGGTGTCTTGGCCGTGCACGTCTTCATCGAAAAACACCGGCAGCTGCGAACCAAAGGCCGGCCTTCCCTTTCAAAGCCGCCCATCTCCCGCAGCTCGTCCTACTACCGCAACCGCTACTACCAGAACCGCTTCCGCCGCTCCAGCTACAGGAGCAATCACAGTGCGGGCTCTTTCCGGGCCTCCATGGTACGAGACGGGGAGGCACCCCTCCCTAATGAATCCAAAGTCATGGCAGCCCTGCCGATGCCGGTGACGGTGGGCTCCGAGTTCATGCTCTACACCTTGGCATCACCTCTCAAAGATGGTAAGATCGGCATGACAGTGGATGACTTAACTGCTGCAGGCACACACAACAACACGGACATGCTGCCTGGAAACTGTACTTCCAACCGGAGGACCACACCGGTCTGAGGGGAGAGGAAGAGGTGGAGAGGGACGCAGACAAACACCATACCTAAGAGCAACTCCCGTGAGAGTAGAACACAAACAAACTCTCTCTTTTGGTAATTGATGAAGGAAGAGGAAAGACTTTGAGGAAGGGTTTGATATAAGTTTGCATCCATTAATCTACTGGTGAAATATCCAGAAATAGGGAAGGAAATGACACTTCCCCAATGTGATGTCTGCAGATTGCTAATTTTGTCTAATCAATCATCCAAAGCCCAGATATATTTAATCAATAAAAGGATTTAAATGAAGCTGGGGTCAGAGTGTTTGGTGATGGTAAAATCATTTATGAAGAAGATGTAGGTTATTTATCTGTTGACTGCTATATTACCGACTGAAAGAGTGCATCTCACACTAGACCAACCACAAAGAAAAGGTGCTCTCTGTGTTACAATAGCTATATCCACAGTGTATCTGCATCTGTAGTCTGTACACAAGCAAGTGTGTACAGTGAAAGGAATGTGTGAGAAAAAAAACAGAGAAGATAGAAGCCATTGGTGGAAAACATGAGATTATCACAAATAAACACACACTCATCTGGGAGTGACCTAACAGCCCTGTTCCTGTCTTGCTTTTTGTGGACCAAAGCTCAAAATCGAAACCCCATTAAATGCATGAGCATGTTTTCTGAATCCATCTCTGTCACCATTTCTGAGTGTGTAAATTGCGTGATCATGTGAGCTTAAGTGTACCAAAAGGTTCTGTCCTTATGTTATTGTCACTGAGTCTTTGTTTACATCAAAATAAAACTTCTGAATTCACACAGTGTGTTAGAGAGATGTCATATGAGGCATATTGTTGCCAATTTGTTTAAAGAAATATCTATTTGTGAGGTGGGGAGAGGGCAGAACCTCCCTAGTAAAGGGGTTAGGGTTATCGGGGGGGGGGGGCTTTACTTTAATCTACAAGTTTATTCTTGTTAAATTATGACCATATTCTGATAATTTCTTACTGTATGAATTTATTCCTGTAATTTACGACTTCTCAAAATTTGAGATTTGTTTTTCTCAATGTCATACATCATCACACAGTGTGTTGAGTTTTACTCAAGCCCCAACCCTCCGTGATGTCACCCATTGGTTTGTGAAGGACGTTGAATGAAGCCAGGAGTTTGAGTTGCAACAGGCTGCCATTCCTCGTTATGGAGCCAGCAGAAACCATACGTTTCATAGGAGTGGAATGAGTGACAGATATAACTGTTTTGTTTTTAACTGGCTCTGTATACATAGGTATATAAATGGGAATATCTATCTCTATCTATATATCTATCTAGATAGATTATACCTATGCTAATCCTATGTTAATTACACTCAACTGGCACGCCCTCTCAAATTACAGTAAGAGGAAATGGCATTCATCAAGTAAGAACACAGCTGCGAACATTTCTGAGAAACTTCTTAACAACTTACGAAAGAATCTAAGAAGATTCTTAAGAAGATATGAGTGAATGAAGCCCAAGGAAATTGTAGAATTGGGAGAACTTGTGAACAAGAACAGATGGTAAAAACCATTTTGACATCTACCTGTACTTTATGTTGTATAATACATAACATTTAGAAGCATCTGGTACCTGAAACACACTCAATACAAGGTAATTCCAACAAACAAAAGTGAACGCTGAACGATTTTTAAATCAAAAGCATCATGTTGGCATACTTACTGTTATGACACTAGTGTGGGACTCAATATAAAACAGTTTAAACAGAGGCAATACTAATGGAAAAGGCATTGTAACAGTAACATCAAATGTATTTGATGCAGAGAACTGTGCATCTTTGGAACTCAATGCCTAAGAGAACAGCATTGAACTCATGTCATGAACGTTTCAGGTATGACTAACAAGTACTATTTTAAAAGATCTCTTAGTTGATTAAGAAATGCATCTGTTGTCAAGTACAAGCAAGTACTCCCTGGATCTTGTATTTCTATATGTATGGAACAATATCACTGCATTATGTTCTCTTAGACATAGTGTTAAATCAAATTCATACATTTAACTATGGTAATAGTGTGGAAGCAAGCTACAATTGTGTTGTGTTCTTAGAGTTCTTTGTAGAGTTTTTTTCAGTTCTTCTTGGTAGTGAGTCTCAGCATGCACCTCCGAATTCTCCTTAAATACAGAGCGGTATACAAATCTTAATTTGAGGAAAATGGCCTTTGATATAATCATAGGTAAAACCTTTTCCAATCACAGATGAGTTACTGTTTCTCACCGGTTACCTAATATGGAGCCCCCAGACTAATAATTTAAAGACTGACAGTTTCTTGCTTTGTTGGTTTTTTTTTCTCTGCAGATATCATTCTGACAGAGCTGTGGTGGGATCTTCTAGACCCATATGTAAAACAAACCTAAAATCAACACACTCCTCTCACCTCTCTCCCTCTATCTGGCATACAATAATACAACCCATAATAAAGTTCAATTTTACTTGTGAAAAGTAATTCCTCTGAAATTACTCTGCTGGTTTGGACTGCAATATGCCACACAGTGTCCAGGCATCTTCCTGCTTTGGTTTTTACATTACAATGACCTTCTTAAATTGGCGGCCCCATTTCTTACGCCCCGGCAGCCGATGCGGCATCTACTCTTTATCATGTCTATAGTTGTCCCAGTTTCCCTGATTGTCCCGGATTTTCACGGATTTCCCCGGGAAAAGGTGGCAACACTATTGTACCTCCATCAATCTCCTACAGGAATCCATCACCAACTCTTTCTCAGTGTCTTCCTGATGCTAGTGTGAAGGTTGCTATTTCCACACCATTTGTGCAATACCAACAAATGAAAAATAAACCATAGACTGTGACGATTTGTAAGGAAATGGGGACATTGGTAGGATAACGGAGCCACGGCAACGCGGGAAACTCCGGCGCAGCCTTAAATCACGTGACCTCTGGAAGTAGTGTCCATACTTCCGGTTCCGCACGGCGCCATTTTGATGAAACAGCGAGGCTCGGATCGTCGAGGTGGACTTAAAGGATTTAAAATGAAACCGGATCTGGACACGTCTCTGTAAAACTTCACAATGAAATACATCCGCTTAGTAGACAGGAATAGTAACGCAGTGCCTGCCTAACAGGCGGAATTAATGACAGTAGCGGGAAGCTAGTTTGGGCTGTAGTGGTCGTAGCAGCATGCCAATCGGCGCTAGCTGTTAGCTCGTTAGCTCTGTGTCTGTAAACAGGCGGAGAGTATGTAGCATGTTACCCTCCAGCTAATACTCGGAATATACGATTGGGCTTTAAGGGACGTATTTTGACGTTTCACTGCGTGGAATCGTTGCGGACCCCTTCACCCGGTTTCGTGGACTTTTTGTGGACCTCGATTGTGCTTGATGCTGTGTTGACTTGAAACTAACAAATCGATCCTGAAAGACAAAGCCTTGGCCACAGGGACTGGTGGCCGGGACAAGCCCCGGGCTGCTGCTAGCAGGCCCCGGCTCTGCTCCAAGGACCCTCCACCACCGACTGTTGATCTGTCTGTGCAGGCTGCTGCTGCAGGGACTGTCTGGATCTGTGGATCCTTATTGTGTTTTCGGACTCCTAAGAACTGATGAGGAACACTGCGCCGTCTTGATGGCGCCTTGGCCTCCTACCATCTTGTTTTTCTGCGCTCCGTAACCAGGACTATGTCGTAATCTGCGAGCTGAACCATTCTCCTCTTTAGTATTTTCTTTGTCCAGTGTTTGCAGCCAATACACAGAAGGTTTACTTATTATTAAAGTGACCAGATCTAGCCCCTTGTGTTCAGTGTTGACGCTGCTTTACTTTGTCATTATACCAGGCCTGTGTTTCCCCCCACCCCCCCTCTTTGCTTGATTGACTTAAGTGCTCAGACGTGTTACAATGTCGTGTGTTCACTATAAGTTTTCTTCCAAACTGGACTACAATACAGTCACTTTCGATGGGCTGCATATTACCCTCAGCGAACTGAAAAGGCAGATCATGGGCCGAGAGCGGCTCAAGGCCACAGACTGCGACCTGCAGATCACCAATGCGCAGACTCGAGAGGGTGAGTTATCAGCTGACTGCCAACTGTTTCCAAAGCCGTCACGCACACAGCTCCGGGCCGGAGAGCATGTCGAGATGCCAGGGAATGGACCGGGAACGCGCTCTCGATACGAGACGCGACGGTGCATTCGGGCTGAAGTGAGCCGAGATTCCCTCTGCGTTTCAATCGGTCGTTTTGCGGTAGAAATGCAATGAGGAGATGCTGCCGTTGCAGAGGTCAACGTTGTGTCGCAAGGATGCTGTGACGATAAACGATAGGTCGTTTAGAAAGATGATTTTTTCCCCCCTGGGGGAGATTCCTATCCGTCATGGATAGCAAGTGACGGCCATTTTTAAAAAGAAAATGCAAGTACAGTCAAACTTGTGACCGATTTTGCTACTTTATGTTAGAATCGATGTAAATGATACTTTGATACTTTAATCTCAAACATCAAACGTGGGCAGAGAACGTCTTGGCACGTTCAGCCGAGACACGGTGCGTTGCCCTCGGCTCATCTTTATGGCACTGCCGCGGTTGAGTTGATCTCCCCCATCCTTGCGTTGCAGAATACACCGACGATGAAGCCCACATCCCGAAGCACTCGTCTGTGATCGTCCGCCGCACTCCAATCGGTGGAGTCAAACCAGCTGGCAGGACGTTCATTGTGTAAGTGGACTGGGGTCGTCATCGAACAGTCTCCATGCTGCCTTCTCCCTGTTCAAACCTGGGGCTGCTAATTGTCATGGCACCCCAGTGACCTGAAAGAATGGCTGACATGCTCTTGCTTTGTGTGTGTGTGTGTGTGTGTGTGTATGTATATATGGAATTACGAGGAGTTCTTCTCACAAGCAGCCCCTTTTTACAATTGTATGCATCTATGTGTCATATGTGTGGAACAATATAACGGCATTATGTTCTCTTATAGTGGTAAATTTAAAAAAAAACCAACATACATGTAACTATGGTAATGAGTCTCGGCACGTACCTCCGAAACCCCCCTTTGAGGCAAGTGGCCTTTGATATAACCATGGGGAAAAACCTCCGAACTGACACTTTCTCGCTTTGTTGTTTTCTTTCCCCCTGCAGAGATCGTTCTGACACAGCTGTGGTGGGATCTTCTAGACCCGTATGTAAAACAAACCCCAAATCAACACACTCCTCTCACCTCTCTCCCTCTCCCCTTCTATCTGACTTCAGTCACCTTTTCTCGAACATCCTGTCGGCGATAATCGAGTTTTGTGTATCTCCTGTTCATTGTGTGTCGGCTGCATTTGTGTTTCCTTATCGACCTCTATATGTGATTTAATGTCTCTCTCTGTGGTGGGGGGGACGGGGGCGCCTGGGGTGGTGGGGGTGGGTGGTCTCCCTCGAGTAACAACAGCAAACAGCCTGTTGTTGTTGTTTTGTTCTCTTGAAGTCCCAGGTTGTGTTTTGAAGCTAGCAGATTCACGTTTGAAACTGAGTGAGATGCAGATGACATGAGAAACAGCCCAGTCACCACTGTTGTTGAATGCTCTGACCAGACTAAATGTTGAACTGTTGCCACCTCACAACCTGAGAGACCATTTAAACTGTCTATGACTGTATTTCATAATGAAATGGTTTTGTAGCCTGCCTCAGGCTGTATTGTGTTTTTTGACAGGGGCTTGTACAAAAGAAAACATGGTATTTCTGTATTCTAATTCACTGTAATTTTATTTTCTGTGAAAATACATGATGTGGTTTGAGGACCCAATGAAGCTGAGTGTGGTGAGGATTCATTGTAACTCCAGTTCCAAGACAAAAGCTATGAGCGGAAGAGACTGACCCGTGATTTCCATTTTTTTCTTTTGAGAGCGCAACCTGCTAAACACAAACATGCTCCAACTTGTTCAGTAACATTTTCCAATGTCAATTGTTCTGTCATGTACACAATTGCCACATGAAGATGTTCTCCCTTGCACTGAGTATGGACTGCACACTACTCTTAAATATTAAAGGCCCACGGGTGTCACCCTGGTGGGTTAAATGCTTTGAATCAATTCAGATTCACAAGTGTCTGTTTTACGGAGACCCGGGACGCTAGCTCAACGTGCACTGTTACAATTGCGGTTTTTTGAGGGCCGGTAAGCGGCTAGCTCCGACTCGGCCGCCGACGCGCAATAGTCGATGATCGGTTCCGTTGACCTCCTGTCGACCTCTGGAGGCCCTCCGTGGTTGCTGCAGTGCCAAGTATGCTGGTGTAGCGTGTCCTGTGAGCTGTAAGCTGCAGAACCTGTCAATAAAGGTGTTCGGTGGTTCGCTGTCAGAGCCACCTGTATCAGATCCGTGTGTGTTCCCTCCACAGTGTCCTCCCAACGTCCAGCGCCTGCTCCGAGCCCTGCGTGTCATGCCCTGCATTTATCCTCGTGAAGACAATAATCGGGCAATAGAGCACTCTCTTTGTTTGTTGTTGTAAACAACCATGTAGGAGACCCGACTAACGGGCGTCCCTCCCCTCGCCTTCCCACCTCGCGCTTTGATCAACGGGCGCTTTTCTGCCGGCCAAAATTGACACGTTTCGTTTCGCAGGAAGCGTTTCCCGGAAGTGAAGTGTGAAATGGCGGCCAAATGTTTTATACAAGTTGGATTTCCCTTGAAACCTCTTGTGGCAGCTCGGCGCCTTGTGCTGCTGGCTTAGGGCGGTCACTACGGCCGTGACCAGCCGGATCAAAGGCGCATTTTCGTGGCTCGGGGAGGGAAAATAAGCCGAGGGTAAATGTTCAGAGCATTGAGGAAATGGAACCCGAGCGTAGTTAGAATTTGGACAGAGGAGCTCCGAGGCCCTTGAGTAGAAAAGAAAAGTTGAATTAAAACATTGCTTTGCCTGTAAAATGTGAAGTAATGCTGAGTTTGTCACAGGTTTCTCGACTGAAAGTTTCTTGATTTTACTCTATTTAGCATAGGTTAGAACAATCTGTCATTTGTAAGCCGTGATATGTAAAATATGGCAGTATCTATCATTTTTACTCGAGACAGGAGAATCAAACGATCCCAAGTGAGAGAAGAGCAGCAGCCTCCCATTTCATCGCAGCATGTCGAGAGGCACTCTTTTTTTTTATAGACGTGTTTGGCCTGTACGTGCTTTGTTCCTTAAGCTGACTTTCAATGTCGATGTCAAAGATTGTTAAAGAACCTCCCACATCCTTGGAAAGATCACAAACATGATTTGTCATCATTTTACAGCTAACTCTCTTTTGATTCAGCAATTGTTGCTAATTGTTGGTTCATTGTCTGGGTTTGACCGCTCAAAACCCCTAATCCGTCATGTGGGGCACAGTATTAACCAGCTAATGCATGTCCGCTCAGAAGCACCAAGGCGTTAACCTGTCAAAACAGCACTTTGAATGGTCCTAGGCCGGCGGACGTGGTTTTGTGCTAATGGCAAAACCAGAAACGAACAAAAATAATAGATGCTGCCTGCAATGTGAGTAGACGACTGCTACCAAACCTATGTAACCACTCCCTCATCTAATAGTAGACTTACTCCCAACAGCTCTGGGTATTATCTCGTAGGTAATACAGGGCGTTTCCATATAAATGCCTTGGAGAGACTCAAACCCACAAAAAGCTTTCACAATGTGACCCTGTCCTTCCCCAAAAGGATTAAGACGGCGACGTCAGCCAAGGGATCGGGACTAGTAAACGTCTCTCTGCAACACTCGATAGCTTCAATTTGGTGCAAAGGTTCAGATGGAGGCTCTAACTGATGTGGTGGGGGGAGGGGACTGTCTGGCCTCTTATTTTCCACTGTGTGTCCAAAGTATGATATGTTAATACCTTTCATATTTGTATTCTGACTCTCCTGCAGACTGATTCCTCTCCCTCTATGTCGCTCGCTCAGCTCACCAAGGTAGCGTCCCTTTCAACCGATGACTTCTGAGGCGCGCCTCCCCGGTGCCGGGGGCGTGTTCGCTCGCGGCTCTCTCACCCCCGTGCCTCTTGTGTTTTTAGACCGCCAACCTGGTCGACGCGAACGCGTCGGAGGAGGACAAGATCAAGGCCATGATGTCTCAGTCCAATCATGAATATGACCCCATCCAGTCAGTATGCAGCGGCACTCGGGTTTTGTTCTCTGCCCCGATGAGCGCCGTCTCTCGCTCTCGCGCGCCAAACGAAAAAGGCCCAACTGTCTGCGGCTTGAAAGCCAAATCTCGCTCTCCTTTGTCTCTGTAGTTACTCCAAGAAGGCGGTCGGGCCGCCACCCGCTCACTACACCTGCTATCGCTGTGGGAAGGCTGGTCACT